>VWZK01011958.1:272071-355179 GCA_013396935.1 Baryphthengus martii
ACTCACCCCGTTGTCCGCCCGACAGCCCTTTGGCGGGGTCGTCCTGCCCGCCCTGGCGGGCCGGGGGGCTGTCGCGGGACGCGCCAGGAGACTCGGGAGTTATTGTCCAGTCCAGGAGCCGGCCACCTGAGCCCGGGCAGGAGGGGAAGGCTGAGCCTCCCCCGCGGAGAGGGAAGGGCGGGGGAGCGCAGAGAGTTGCGGCGCCGAGCGTGGCTGTAGCCGGTCCCTGCTTATGTACTTGCGGGGCCTCTGGCTACAAGGGTAGGAAAGCGCTGTTGATCATCTCCGCTGACGATGTCCAGCAACTGGTAGGAGAGTGTCTTGTTCACTTCGTTTCGGCAGCGGCCATCCAAAGCCTGAGAGCCCGAAAGCATTTTGGGGTTGGGGGGCGGATTGACCCCACAGGCTGCTGCTGAAGAGCAACACAGAAGGAAATCTAGGTTTGTATCACTGGGTGCTACTGACGCTGATCCACTTCACCTAAGCCCTGCAGTCGTTTTTGCACATCAGTTCCCAGCAGGTGTTAACTTACCTGTAGTTATAAAACACTTCTCACAATGAAAAATGCAGCGTTAAGAATGACACGGGCCCATACTTGCTATATGTATCTGCACAGTTTTAGCACTTACTTTAACCTTGGCCAGGTTATATCTACAAGGAGTAGCAGAGTTGCAGAGCTGCTGACATGCAGAAGGGAAAGCCTGCTCTTCTGTGCCTTGTGTAATTATTTGAGGAAAGTATTCCCAGTGAACTGTTCTTATGAACAGCTGTTTGTAATAATTTGCTTCTTCTGCAGTTCCCTCTGTCACTATTAAATTCTTCTCAGTTTGTGTAGTGTTTTGAGCTACTGTGGGGTAAAACTGTCTTTAGACATGCTACCTTTTGTGCAGTTTCATCCTCGGCCTAGTGAGGTAAGCAGCCCTTTTAAAGACCTATTAAAGTTATTGTAGCTGGAAATAGAGTACACAGGTTTAAGTATTCTGCAGTTTAGTACCAGATTTCAGGAGAATACTATGCTTAACTAGCATTACTGTTGATGTGTTTTCGGCTCCTAAGAGCAACTTGGTTAGTTAAATGAGTTTAAGATGCAAAAAAAGTTCGAGGGCTGAATAAGAAATGCTTCTTACTGGTAAAACTGGTAATCTCTTTTTTGATGACTTGTTAGACTGGACTTAATGGTAAGAGAATCTGCATGCTCAGTATTGTGAGTGAGGTTTCTCAAGGGCCACCCACTGCTGTTCTTTGCGTGTGACCAGTTTCAGAAAAATCATCCCAGGAAAACGAATGTTTACATGTTTGTTGCATTTAATATCTATTTCCCATAAAACTTTTCTGGATCACTGTGTAGATAAAGTAGGATAGTGTTAGAGATTTTGTTTTATGCAGGGATTTAGTACAAGAACTTAGAAAGGCTAGAAAGTACTTGGAGTTTTGAATACAAGTGTCCACAGAATATATCCTTACCTGTTGCAGGGGAGGTCAGGTGTTCTCTTGCAGAGTAGATCGCATCTGAAGAGAAACTACTCAGGCATCATTCCATGGGTTCTAAATAAACTAACTCAAGAAGCAGACCTGGCTTATCACTGTAGTGATCTGAAGGAAAACCTTGCAGTTAAAATAGCAAACACGATGTTAGATTACCTGAGGAATGAGTCTGTAAATAATACAGAGAAAGTCAAAATGCCCTTAGCGTTTCACCCATTAAGAATATCTTGTGCAATCACTGTTGGCCACCTGTAAAGTACCTTGTACTTGTGAGGGAGAGAATTTACTGGTCTAGCTTATTTTGCGTTCTCCGTGAAGTATGGCTGCACCTCAGGTTGACAAAGGTGTGAATACGTTGGATGTGGGTCCTTCAGAGGGAAATTGCGTTTGATGCTTCAGAAGCTGTGACTATGTAACTGAAACCTCAAGATGATACATCTTAAGAAGTAAGGAAACTCTGTGAGGAAAACAGAATTTTCTCTTCACCACGTGGTGCTGTGTTCTTACCTGTTCATTTGAAGCACCTGATGCTTGTGGAGAAAGGACCTTGCTTCAGTTACCCAATTCTTATGTAATCCTGGAATGCAAGTGTAGTACTAGTCACATGAATGCTAAGTACCTTTGTAGGTGTGCAAAACATAGCGCAAAGCTACCAAATGGGGATTAAGTAGTTCTGAGGAACTGCCTTGAAGTTTTTCCTCTTTTTTGGTACAGGTCTGTAGACACCTTTGAATAATTCAGAATTGACTCTGTTGGAAATTAAGATGGGTGACATTTGCATTTTTAGGCACATAATTTGTTTTGCTTGCAAATCTGTTGTTTAAAGTCTGGATACGCATGCAGCCTTTCCTGCAAAGAGTTATGTTTAAGCCAGATACTTGTATTACAGAATCACAGAGTGTTAGGGGCTGGAAGAGACCTCAAAAGATCAAGTCCAACCCCTTGCCAGAGCAGGAACCTAGAGTAGGTCGCACAGGAACGTGTCCAGGCGGGTTTTGAATGTCTTCAGAGAAGGAGACTCCACAGCCTCTCTGGGCAGCCTGTTCCAGTGCTCTGTCACCCTTACTGTGAAAAAATGTTCCCTTGTGTTTAAACGGAACCTCCAATGCTCAAATTTGCACCCATTGCCCCTTGTCCTGTCGTTGGGCATTACCAAGAAGAGTCTGGCTCCGTCCTCCTGACACTCACCCTTAGCATATTTGTAAACATTAATGAGGTCACCCCTCATTCTCCTCTTCTCCAAGCTAAAGAGACCCAGCTCCCTCAGCCTCTCCTCATAAGGGAGATGCTTCAGTCCCTTAATATTGCAGCACTAAAAGTTAATACATGTGGCTAATTGTTCCTAATCGTTCTCATTTCTGCTTCTGAGACACTGACAGCTGTCTATTAAATGGGAATAAATGAACTTGTAGAAGACAAACAATTATGGTTGCCTTATACAAATCATCTGCTCGCAAAACAACAAAACAGTGGAAAAGAAAAGCTGTGTGTTCAATTAATACACATCTACAAAAGGACAGCCTTATTACCAGAAGAGAAATGCTGCACCCAAGGTGTTACAACCTTAACTGCACATATGAGAGAACACCAACCTTTATGAACCTGTAGCGCTTCCTTTTTGTGTGCGTTCTTGGAATCAACTTTAAGGTAAAAGATTTGCATAAAACAATGAATGAAAGTACATGTGATGGGGTAAATCTAGCTACTTCACAACAATTTGCTGAGTCTTTAAATTGCTCTCAGGGTGTGCTTTCACATTGTAGCTGAACCAATTTAATGGTGAGTTGTAACTGAAGGAGGTGGTTCAGTCTTCCCCTTTCCCCCAGCCATGTGCTGCTTCTCCACGCAAAGACACTAGTGTCTGTCTCATGCTGTTGCACTCTGGCACCAGGGGCTGTGCAGACAGAAATTTTTTTTTCTTGATTTTAACTCTGTTTCAGCTAACACTGGGGTTGAATGTCAGTGCCGGCACAAGGAAGGAGGCAGGAAAACCGTTTGCTGGTGGAGGAGAGGAGAACTTTTCTTTTTCTAGAGCAATTGGGTGTTTCAGTTATGATTTAGCATGGATTTCATGGTAGCTTGAAAGCACTGGAGTTGCCTTATGCCAGCACTGACATTCATTTGAACAGACAGTGAGCTTGTTCAGCCAGAAATTGGGAGTTTTTGCAAGTTATTTTTCACTTGATTCAGCTGCCTGAGCTCATGGCTTAGTTGCATGTGCACCAGTGTTTATATTAGCAAGTAGTATGACACAACACAAGTGATGCTGAGGAGTTGCCATCGCTCTCTATGTGTATTTCAGAAGCTTTCCTTTGATAAAAGTTCTGGCCTGGTCCTGTAGACTGAATGTTAGCTGGGATTCATTAGGTGTAGTCCTGGAGCGTATCTTCTAGGTTAGCTTCATACAAAAAAAATCTAGTTGCCTATTTTGAAGTGTCTGTACACTATCAACCAGAGCAGTGAGGGTCGTCACGAAATTTGCTTCAAAAACACCTTTCACATCTGATGTAAAACGCTAGTGTAGGTGTGCTAATAAAGTCAGTTTTTGGTGCCTCTACGGCTGGTGAAGTTGCTTGTAGAAGCTACAGCCGGCTAAAAAACATATTGTGAAGTTCACTACTTGTGTGTGGGACTAATACAGTAGCTGTCTGATTTGTTCAATTTGTGGAATTCTTATTTAGGTGATTTAATCACATAACATTTTATGAACTTGCACTCGTTCCTTTCATTGTGAATCATAGAAACTTTGAGAGACAAGCAGTCTGAGATTAATGAATCAAGGCATATTGCTTTTAAATCAGCATAACTGTAAATCAACAAATATGCTTGTACTTTCTCTAGAATGAGTGGTCATCTTCAGCGTTGACATTGTACAGCAACACCTGACTTCTAGTTTAGTGTTACAGAGTCTGTAAAATGGCAGATAAATATTTTCTTCAATTACAATATGCTTGCATTAGCCCATGAAAACCCTAGTGTAAAGCCTATTTTTGTCTCCTGTTAGCCAATTTCAGACTTTCTGTTTCTAAGGAATCTGTACAGAGAGATTGTTCCGATTGTTCTCATGTGATGGAAAAAAATCACTGTTTCTGGTTGTCTACCTCCAATCTCTGTCACTGCTTGGTGCCTTCAGATCAGAAGTTGTAAGAAAGTGCATACCTGTGATGCAGCTGCTTCACTAAAGTCCAGATGCTTGGCGTGAAGCCTCGTTCATCGGCTACGATTTCTGCACTGTGCAGAAGAACAGCTAAGGTGCAGACGTATGTTGCCTTCTGTTCTTGGGGTAATAGCTTTTGGCAAGCGTAGGGAACAGAGAACATGGCATGCTAGTTGCCTCAGGTGACAGAGCTCATCTGCTGGCATGTAGAGCAATTACAGTTGGAAATATAATCCTTAAATAGAACATGGCAAGAAGAAATTGTAGGTTCTCAATTTAAAATGTTGACCTCTGTTGGAGAATGGATATAGAGAGAAAGAGATCTATATACTGTATAGTCACTTATATAGTAAACAATTCCTTCATAATTCCGTATGCCAGCACAGCACTCAGCTAATTTCAAGTATCACACCTCAGCTTTGTTTGAAAACAGTTTATTTTTTCTTTTTCAATGTGCCATCGGATGACAGCAGGGATGATTAATATTCATTCTGATATGAGTGGATAAATTGTAAAATCTATTCAGAAATATCAGGGCCTTTGGCAAATGCAGCCGTCTTAGAATCAAGTTAACTTGATCTTTTTCCTGTAAAGATAATTCTTTTGTATTAGAAGTTTTAAGCACTTCACCTACTGTCTGTGAGAAATAACAAACACGCTGTCATCTTAGTCTAATCTTCAGTAAATATCATTGCAGATACTGTGAAATTGTAGGACTTTGCTGGCAATCTCCATGACTTTTCAATTACATTTGCTGGCTTTCAAAATACTAGTCATTGCAGATAAGTTTCATACCTATTAGGTCATAAATATTTGCTGTTTGGATTAGTCCTTCTTCCAGAATTCCTAGATTTGAAATTGGAGTTCTACTCTTTACTTAATTAAGTTTGAAGTCAGAAGTGAACATGGGAGCAATATGTTGATACTCAGATTTTCCTCACTGGAGTTCCAGGAACAATTAGTGTAGGAATGTATTTCCCGCTTGTTCTTTCTCCTTTATCATTCTTTACACCATAGAGATATTAAACTAGTAGTGTCATTCTTTCTAAACTAACATACTGAGTTGGTGATCATGTTCGTGATGAGCTTGTTTTCCAGCTGAGGTAGTCGTCTAAAGAGTTAAATTATCCCCTGCACTTGGTATACAAAAAATACACAGGCAGGCGTGCCTACATTATAATGTATAGGAACTGTGTTTTCATAGGTTAAACAACTTGGAAAAGATGACAGTCTGACCTGAATTTCTGGAATGATTGACTTCTGGCATCTAAAATGCTCCTTAAGTAGAGTAACAGAGCAATGAATACACTCAGACATGTCTTTCAACTTCAGTAGTCATGGGTGACCAGCACCGAGCTGTGCAAAATTTAACATTAGGTGCTGACTTACTTTGAATTTTGTAGAACGGTCTGTTCTTACTGCAGTAGTGTGTGCAACTTGTATTGTGGGTTTTTTCTGAATTAAGATGTCTTAAATTTCAGTTCTAGTGTTAGCAGCTCTATTCTGAGTCTCAGATGTGCCTTTGTAAATGTGCTGTTTTTAGAACTTCAACTAAGGAAAACTTGTAAGGCCTTATTGGGAGAAGGAGACCAGTACAAAGTGAACTAACTAATTAACACTGGTCAGACCGATGCTCAGAGAAAAACAGATTGAGATGGGAAAGCAGTGGGTGCAGTAGCTTCAGGTAAACTTGTATGGAAGTGCTCAGGTATAGCAAGATCCAATCTGGGCAGTCCTGTTTGGCCAGGCCACAGCACGACCACTAATTCTGGGGTCAGAGAATGCCTTATCTTCATGTTACATTAGCAAAAAGCCAGAAGCTGGTGTTCATTGTTTGAAGCTTTTCTCTCTCGTGCTTCTTGTGGCATAGCGATGAAAAGTGGTGTGGGGAGAAAATACTAAAATCACAAAAGAAATTTCTTTCCTGTTAGCAAGGAATATCAATCTCTGGAATCCTTCAGTTGTAAAGGAGGTGTGAAAGGAATCAGTGTCTGTATAAATGCTGCTCTCTTGAACATTTAGCACATAACTAAAAATTTTCCTGCAAAATTTTTAGTTAACATAATGCTGCATGGCGCAGCATCCACATGACCTCTCTTGCACTATTAGAGTAATAACTTGAAATACTAAATAGTTTGTTGTTGTAAACTATCTCTGCTGGAGCTAGGTGCTCTCTTGGTGCTTCTACGCATACTTTGGCTGCTACTGTTTGTTCTAGAAGATAGAAAGAGTGTTGTAGAATTATCCTGGAGTCTCCAATCGTCCCAGGCTGTCTCAGGCATTGAGAATTCTTGCTAAAAAGTGCTTCCTCATCTTCTACTGCTCCAACTCTTTGTGGCACCACCAGAAAAAAAGGAGACACCCTTATTTTGAGGAAAATGCTTAGCAGCCTGATTTCTGAATATATCTTTCCCTTCTAAGGAAGGATTTTGGGCCGGGCAAAGAAGCTGGAGTTGCAAGTGCTCTTGATGTGACATTCAGTTGCTTCATTTCTACCTTTTCTGCTCCTCTTAAATGCAATGCACAGAAGTTTCTTGAGGCTGCAGCCTTACAAGAAGTTTATAGAGTCCAAGGAACAAATTACTGTTGGTTGCACAGTAGACAGATTCAGTTTAATAAAAGACCAGATAGCTAACACAGTGACTTTTTGCTGGCTTATTGAGTAGAGTAATTCTACTGTGTGATCAGATAGATGAGCAACAGTTAGTGTTCTGGAATGGGGAAACTACAGCTGAGAGCAGAGGAGGGACGAGCTGTTTAGGTTAAGCAGTAATGTAAAATTGCATAGGAAGAGGAGACAGGTATGTGGAGTATTTCCTTTTAGAAGAACCTCTCTTGATGCCACAAGAATTAGAAATGGTTCTTGTAGGTCCTCAGGCTGTTTTTTGCAGCTCCAGATTTTTTTTTTTATTTCCAGTTTTTCTTGCTGGTTTATTACCATTGTTGCTTGTAAGGTACCTTTCTCATGAACACCTGCGCTACCAGGAGAGCTGCAGTAGAGACAATCTCAATACAAGCAAAGAGGAACTCTGCCTTGAGGTTTTCCAACTATGACTTTTTATTTGGGAGAACAGTAGTTGCTTTTTAAGAGAGTGTTTATTTGGCTGTCTGGTTTTTCCTTTTTTAATACTATTGAATGTGTCAGTAAGGAATATGCTGCTTTGTTTTGTCCTGTTTTTGAAGGTATTTTGCGATAATTTGTTTGAGTTATAGTCAAGTAGGACAGTCTACGGTTCTAGATCTTTGGAGAAATGGCCCTTCTAAATCAGCACCTTGAACTTCTTTGGAAGTTGCATGTAGGGTGCATCTGCCTCATCTTTATGGATTGATTGTTGGTGGTTACCATGTACTACCACATCAAGAAAGTAACCTCTACAGAGCTCTGTATGAGGCAAGTAAGATTTATGTGTATGACTTGTAGCAGCTTTTGCAGGAGCTGTTGACAAGACCACAAACTTTGATTGCAAATGGAAAAATCAAAGCTACTGCATTAGAAAATGTCTTTTGTAAGAGAGGCTGATCCACCATGAGTATACGTGCTATCAGGAACAACAGGAGGTGCTGCAGACTGCTTTTGGAATGGGTCGAGGTCAGGAATAAGCTGAAATATAACTGGCTCAAAAGTACCACAGTAGGTGACAATTCCATGGTTTTTATGTATGTGGTGTTTAATATGTTCACATGTTAAGATATGCGTGTATTATGTGCATCTGTAATAAATCAGAGTTTTAAATTTTCAGTGCTTTTTGCTGCTTTTCTATTAACAGAGTGAAAGCATGGCTCCCAATCTGCCAGCCCTTACTCAGGGAGTGGATGCCTTTGTAAAAGGATTCCAGAATACAGGGACATACTGTGTCATATTTTTGAACAGTTATTCCTTTGTTTCTGATGTGATTAATTCTGAAATGTCATTGATTGAAAGATATGTATACGTCTGAGGTGATTAATTCTAACATTTAACTGATTGAAACATATGTATGTTTGAACCTGAAATGACCCGTGGCATGGGAAAGTTTACTTCTAAGCATCTATAGAGAATTATTTGTAAGGACTGATGAGTAGCTTTTTCTCCCTGTTGGTATTTTAGCACTCTCCTTCCACTGTGGATACATGCAGAGTGATAATGAAGGGTGGAGGAGTATTAGGAGCGGCTCAGACAGCAGGAAACTCTAAATAGTTCATTGCCAGAAAGTGTGTGTTGTTTTGGAAGCCCTCCAATACGATTGGTTTTATTTCTTTAAAGGCCTATGTTCTGAAGCCAGGTTTGTAGCAATGACTGAGATCCATCTTCATGGAACAGTCAGCAAGACTTAAAAGGAAGATCTTACTACTTGTTATGCAACAAAGTACAACAATGTCCCAAATATAGCCCCTGCCTGGGGATTCTTAGTATCAACTAATTAACTGTATTTACTGCTATGCTGCTTAAGTACCTAATAAGATAAATATATGTATTAGACATGATGTTATACTTGTTGTTCAGCAAGTGAATTTTTTCTGCTTCATTCTTACTGAATTAAATATAACAGTTCATGATATCCTTCATAAATGCATTTTGCAAGTTATCTTCATCTTAACAGTGTAAGACTGTTTAAATGTTTTGTCATGTACAATGCTGTATGTCCAACACACGCTATTAGTGCGGAAACACAGAATTCAGAGCAGTACTAGGACTGGCTTTTTTAGTGGCGACTTTTTGTCTTGTCTCCAATTTTTTTTCTTGTGTGCCACCACGTGCCAAAGTTTGTGGAGCCTTGCAGAGAACTGGGTCAGAGACTTGTCTTGGTTAAAAATAACTCATCGAAAGAGGGATGTTTGACAGTTCTTTGTCTTGTGCCTTCTATGCAGTGTTGTCAACAACTGTTGCATCTGAGAAACTACCTGTTGAGTGAGATTTTTCTGAGGAAAAGTTAAAAATGCTAATCATATTGTTTTGTCCAGTTGATAATAGGTGAGAGACTGTAGTTAGAAAACTCTGTCAGGCTGTGGTCTGCAGTTAGACAGAATGAGATAAATGGAGTGACAGGAGTTGATCTATTGAACAGTGGTTGCAGAATAACAAGATCATAAGGTAATGAATTGTGAGGAAAGAAATGCATTCAATCTGGCAAAAAGTGCAAAGGAGTTTTTCATAGGTCTTTGGTGTGTAGTGATGGTCAGGGTTTTTTTTCTGCTACAATGGCAATAATTAGAAAATATTTTTTTTTAACCTTCCCTTATAAATCCTCAGATTACATGACACTGTAGAGATGCGATTTATTTTTGTTTTAGCTGAGATGATTAAATTACATGATTTTAATAGAGCACCTTGGTAGGACAGCACATTCTAGTACCCAATTTGAGGCTGTATTCTAGTAAACTTAATGTGGAAAATATCATGTCATATCTGTCTAATGCTTAAGTTTGCAAAGAGCTTCAGAATTCTCCTCTATGTACTGCTGCAAATGGCACACAAATAACATTGTTGACATGATAATGTTTTTCGTTTTAAACTGTGACTCAAAATCAGTTATATTTTTATTAAATAACCAAAACCAGAATGCAGGTGGTTATTTTTATATTTTAGCTTAATATTTGAAGTAAACTATTAACTTTTAAAAAACCCCTTATTTCTTGTTTTTCATTGAAAGGTTATTGTCAATATGCACAGTAAAACTCAAAAATCAGGTGCTAAATACTGAAACACAGGTATATTCATATGGTCTGGTTTAACTTGTGTTTGCATCAAATATTTTAAAGTGAATATGAAAATTTGTTTTGTACCTCTAGTGCATTGTTTATGTGGTAGTGTTCATGGTGATTGTTTCGTTTAAATGTAAGGGAAAACTTTTGTATTGTAAGGGTGATCAAACACTGAAAGAGGTTGCTTAGAGAAGTTGCAGAGTCTCCCTCCTTGAATACACTCAAAATCCAGCTGATTATGGTCTTAAGCCACCTGCTGTAGCTGAATCTGCTTTGAGCAGGGGTAGTGGAGTAGATGATCTGCAGAGGACCTTTCCAAGCTCAACTATTCTATGATTCTATGTAGGGTTTCTTTGTGTTTATTAACTAAAAAAAATGGTCTTACACCAACAATACAAACATGAAAAGCCCTGCTCAGTCACAGTAGAACTACTAAAATACCTCCAATTAAGAGCGTGTTAACAAAACCAGAACCAAAATGTGTATTCTGAATCCCAGTTCTTATTTCTTGCTTTGAGTCAGTATGTTTGGGGTTTTTTTCTTTCTTAGTGGATAGACGTGTTAATGTTCTGTTTTGGATGAGGTGATACAAAAGGTTCTTCTTTGAGTTTGTCTTAGTCTTGCCTCTTACCACCCTCTTGTATGGAACTGTAGGTCCATTAGTAACTCTCCAGGCAGATGAAATAGTTTACTCTTTACTGTATAGATGGCATGCATGCTTTTTTCTTTTTTAGCTGTCCTTGACTTTATCATTGCTTAAATACTGTTGTACTTTTGCATGAATAATGTTTCCAGATAATGGGCTTGATTTGCCTTGTTGAAGAACCTGGGGGCAAGTGGACTGTGATATTCTGAAAGACTCTCCGAGTTTTGGAAAGTGTGTTATATACCACATTTAGCAGAGATGAGATTTGTTTCACTTCACTCAAGTCTTAATTTTCTTGGTTTACAAACCTTTCCACGTTCAAGGACCTCTTACTTGAAACCTGTAAGAGTTCTAGCAGGTATGTGCTTGAACCAGTGGCTGTTGTCAATATAGGGCTTCTGTGCATATCTGATCTGTGCCAACTCCTGATGTTGTTGATGCTGCTGTTACTTCTTTACAGTATGATGACTGAGTGTGCAATTTCATAATTTAAAGCGACTGCACTGAGTGGTGGGGTTTTGTGTTTCATTTGGATTTTGTTGGGTTTTTTTTCTATCAACACCTTTCACCTGTTCTGGAGCTTCACAGTTACTTGCCTTAATCTGGTTAATTGCAGTACTGAGACCTCAGCATCTTCGTAGGGGAGGAGATGAAAACAATCATGGAGCATTTTGTTTTATAGATGGCTCAGCATTCCTTGAAGAGTTTAAGGAAATGCCTTATCCTCTCTTTTCCTAAGAAGGTGAAAGCACTAAACATAAATCTCAGAGAAGCAATCCCTGGATTATTTATTATCCCCCTGCCCCCCTGCCATCAATATAGCTTGTTACCTGTTGAATGTTTAAAACCTCTTTCAAGGAGATTATAGTTAGGCTGCTTTCAAACATGCTGCCAGGCAGGAGAGGAGTCTCCACTAGATGTTTGCATTTAATGATATTACTGAACTTTCAGTTGTGTTGCTGAGTGACTTATGTTCTGTGCTTGAAATAGAGGACTGCTTTAGCTATCTAAGGGTGGATTTGACAGCTACTTGTTCAGCAGCATAAAAGCATTCTTTTTTTTGGTTGTATTTTTTTTTTTTTGTATCCGTAGCTCTTTTCCTTTTCTTGATAACTTAGATCTAGGGTATTTTCTGCCTTTATTTATTAGACATCGATTTACTTTGAATCCATGCTTGTCTTTCCTTTCTAATACTTGTCTTCCATAGTAGCTTAATTATTAATTTGGTTTTTAACTGAAGTTTTTTTTCAATCTGGCAGTACTGTCTAGCTCCAAACAAGGTAATTTCTAGTCCAGCACTGGCTTTCAAATTGCCCAAAGTCATTACAGCCTAATGATTCCATAGGCTCCAATTCCCTCCATCGTTGCTTCCTTTCATAAGAAGCTTTTCCAGAGTCTGCTCGGTTATTCATCTGTCAGTACTATGCCACTGGATCCACCAGCTTTTTCTGTGTTGGGTGTAGTCAAGTATGTGGATGTTCATCAGTCTTCCTGGATACAGTGCTTTTAAAAAAGGAAATGCTCTTGCGATTGCATTGGTTTCTATTACTAGCTGTCTCTTGAATCTCCACTGCTTTACTTCTACCAGTTGTGTAAACTTCATGTAATTAATTTTGGTATTAGATTGGGTAGAGGCAATTTATTTTAGATATTGATTCCTCAAAGTTTTTGTTGTCTCCTGTCAATTTACACTGTCACTTCTTTCTTCGTGGCACTTTGTAGTTCAACCTGTTGAGACTAATGTGTTGTACTTGTCTGTATTGAATTGTTTTCTTTTAGTTAGTGAGCTTTAGAAAATGCCCTGACTTCTGCCCAGACATCATGCTGCAGAAACACTATATTGGGAAAACAAATAATACAGGTACTGTAGAACAGTATGAGAATCATAAAGCAGACATAGTCAAGTGATTTAATGTACCTAGCTTCTATCCAGCAGGATTTGAGCTACATTCACAGCCCTAGACCTGCTGATCCTCTTGGGACTTCTTTGGGCCTAAGTGTCAGCTTCCCACACCTTCCTGTGACAAGTTTTATAATGGCTTATTTTCATGAGGCCCTAGAAATCTGGTGCATGGTAAGGAAACACCCAAGCAGCTTTTTATTGAGCCATACTTAGCTCAACTGTAGTTAATGAACCCACCCATTTGTCTGATTGTGCGGTTACCAAAGGCTATATTTCCCTTTTCAGCAATGTTGAAGCATACAGACTAACTCCTTGGGGATCATGTGGTTCCATTGCTGCTATATGAAAATGTAGTTGGTGGTTTATTTTTTTTAAGCTGGACTTTGCCTGCTCTGATGGGAAGGGTGAGGAAGGAAATTAGCACCCATGTATGCAGATGAGACTGAGATTCTCAGTGCGTTCTCTGCATTGCTCTTCACAGACAAGATCTTGTGGACCTTTGTATCTAGAGATGGGATTGAAGGAAGAGAGAAACTAGTACTACAAGAAGACTGAAAGATCTCTTGAGAAATACCAAGTTCATGGGATTAGATGGACTACTTCAGAGGGTCCTGAGAGCTAGGTAGTGTCATTGCAAGCCAGATTTCTCTTCAAATAGTTGAGAAGATCAGGGTGGGCCTCAGTGACCAGAGAAAGACCTGTTGGAGCTGTCTTCAGGAAGGGCAGGAAGGTTGATTTGGGGAACTGCAGGCTGGACAGCTGCATTGTGGGCTCTGAGAAGTTGTGGAGCAGGTCTACTTGGAAGCCATTTCTAGGCATATGAAGGTGAAAACAGCAAGCATGAAATTACCAAGGGTACTTGTCAAACAGATTGTCTGCTGTGATGAAAATACTGTAACTGTGGTTGAGGAGAAAAGACCCAGTGATGCTGTCTACCTTGACTTCAACAAGGCTTTTACCATGGTGTCTGGGAGCATCTTTGTGTCTCATTTGGAACGCTACAGTCTAGATGAGACTAGTAGGTAGATAAAAAGGCAATCTGTTTCATTTAGTTTGGAGAGTCTGATTTGATGTGTGTCACGTATGGTGTCGTATCAGTGACCTGGCACAAGCAAGAATGCACCCTCAGTAAGTTTGAGGATCTTCAGTGCGGAGAGGTATGCTGTCAATATGTTTGAATACATGACTGCTGTCTGGAGGGACCAAAATTTCTCAAACTTAGTGACAAAAGACAAAAAAACCTTTCCATTACATAGACTACAGGGGAAGAAAGGGGAGTAACACACCACTTCTTTGGTGTTTCTTAAATGAAACATTACCTGGCATTATTTAGAGAATGTGAAGTTCTGCATTCTCCTTCAATGCGGAAATTCATACGTGTGTGGATACTTCTTTGTGTTCTGAATGAATGCTTTATAAATTTGTTTTATAAGTTAAAAGTTGAGCTATGACAAGCCTATATCAGAAGAGACTAGAAGGTATTATTTGCAATTGTCTAGCTTTTTCACTTTTTATGAGTTTTAACCTCGTCATTGAAATTCTTCAGGGAGAAATTTTGGGGCAGACCATTTCTCTAACTTAATCGGTAACACAGTGCTCAGTTTTGTCTAGTTCATTTGGAAGTCTTCATTTTGTGTTTCTGGATTATATTTGACAATATAACACAATGTTGAGTGCTACTCCTTGCAGTTACTGCAGAGAGACGATATAGCTGCTAATGGAATTGCTAACAGTGACATAGGATGTTTATGATGTGCTTTCGTGATGGTTTGGGGGTGGGGGTTTTGGGCTTTTGGTGTGGTGGGGTTTTTTTTTGTTTGGTTGTTTTTTTTAAGTAGCATAATCCCAGTTACTATCTCTTGCTTGATCTCACATTAACCTTGTAGAACCTCTGAAGTCTAGCTGAAAGAAAAGGTGGATAATTGGGAAGAACTTGATTTAGACTTGATGCTTTTGCGGGCTTTGAGGAATCAGATACTCTGACTAGTGTCACATAATATTTAGAGATTGCATGTGAAGTTATGAGCATTTACTGCAAGACATGCTGCTCTAAAATGTATGAAATTGCCTCTGTAGAGCAGTTCATGTTCTTAGTTTTTGTACTTTAAGTATGTGCAAGTACAGTAAGTAAGTAACTGTGTTTTGTTTCAGATCATGGAGCTCTGTGGTGCAACAAGACTTGGCTATTTTGGAAGAAGTCAATTTTACATTGCTTTGAAACTAGTTGCTGTGGCGCAATCTGGTCTCCCTCTAAGAGTGGAAAGCTTAAATACAGGTAAATCACAGGATTGGGGCTTCATTGAGTTGGTGAGTGGAATTACTGCACTTAGCTCACCAGCTTCTTGTAAATTAGTGTGTGCTATCTTTATACATGTTGCCAATTAAAAAAAACAACTGTGCTGAGACTGAGGGAGTGTGTTCTTACAGTGCCATGACTACAAGGTGAAATACGTTACTCTTGTTGGATAAGTACTATGTTCATCATGGGGTAAATGAACAACTTCTATCAACTATTGTGTAGGTACAAGTTTATTCTATAGACTACTGACGTGAGAACTTGCGTACTGTATCCTGAATGAAGTACTAATGGGACTACCATGGATTGCAAGGAAAAGAAGACATTTGCAGGATTTTGTGGTCATTGAGTTTATGAAGTCTCGATTGCAGCAAATGAAAGGTCATCTTTTCTGAAGTCGTATTCCTTCGCACTTGGCGGTTTTCTCCCTTCTTAGTGCAAATATGACTAGTGTCTTAAAATTTTTCTAGTGGAAAACCTGGCCTGTAAAAGATCTTTGAAGTCTATTGTCAGACAAAACACCTGTTATCCTACTTTTCAAAGGTCAGCTGTCATGTGGGTAGTGAAATAAGAACAGGAGGAAGACTCTCTAGGAAGGTGGTTGAGAACAGCAGAAAGCTTTGATATGAGGCTCTACTGCGGCCTTCTGAGTGACATAAGTGGATCCATGTCAATGTTGCTCTGTAAGATGAAAAGAGACTTAGAAGAGGAAGTAGTGAGTTTTAAGCCAACACGGCCCTTTGCGGCCTAGTACACAACTCGCAACTTAAATCTCTTCGAAGCACAGCTTTGCACTAAGGTGACTTCCCTAGAAGATTTTATGTCTGCAGAATACATGATATGATACCATTTGTATATGCTAGTAATTAAAAGAAAGCTTAGGAGGTTTTTGTGTATAAAGAATATAAATTAAACAGAGTAGTTAAGATGTTAAAAACAATCTGATAGGACTGAAGTATTTGACAAAGCTATAAAAAAAGAAAGGAACCATCCTGTATGCTTTCGGAGTCATGTTTATTCTAGGCTCATACAAACAGTATGTACTGCTTTCATGTTTTCTTTGTAGCTCTTTGGAAAAGTGCGTTGTTTCAGTCAATGTTTTGCTGGTATTCAAGTTCCTTTCTGCTTATAAGCCACCCTATGTTTATAAACTGTTTTTCCAAGTGGTGAGTGTTCCCATATAGGAAGCTTCAATAAGTTATAGCAGAATGCTCTGGAATTAGAAAGCTGGAAGAGAGACCTTTGACTTTTAATATGCAATAAAACTGGGACTCGATATAACAATTGTGGGATTTCTCATCAAATGCTCTTTGAAGAAGGCAAAGACTAAAGCCCGTGTATGTAGCTTTTTGTAGGATTTTTATATGCTTGGTTTTATTTTAATGCAAAATACTTTTAACTGGAAGGAGCTTTTCTCTTAAAAAAACCAACCAAACAAAAACAAACAGGTGAAACTTGAAGGAGGGAATTGAAGTGAAACTACAGAATTAGTTCCGAAAGAGTGAATATGTTGCTTAAAGTTAGCAGTCATTGGAACATACATTTCCTTGATTCATGACAATACTAGAAATACTTCTAATGGTTTCTGGACTTCTAGGAATAGTTTTCTGTAACTAGTTCCAAACCTGCTAAATACAACAAGTACAATTGACAGAACATTTATTTTTACCCTAACTGTTTTTAGCTTTGGTTGTCTGTTGCCTTGGTTGCAGTGGTTCCAGTTCTGTCTCTGAAGTTCCTGGTCCTGGGATATTTCAGGTGTTGTTTTAGCAGCTACTAAAAAGCTAACATACAGCAGACTGAAGACTTACAAAATGATTCTGAACTTGGTTACCTTCCTTTGAAAACTGGGATTCAGGAGCCTGGCCAGCTGGATTCTGCCAACAGTCCATCTTCAAGAGGTGTCAAAGGGGAACTGTTAAAGCCATCTCAAATCAAGCTGTACACTGTTTCTCTCTTCAAAGTAAAACATTTTAACTTAGTTAAAGCTTATAGTTTAGGACATCTGCTTTTTAGGTCTACATCCAATACATGTTTTATTCAGTAGTTTTCTTAATGTTATTCACTCTTCTGTCGATATTTTATCTTCCCTTCTCTTCTTGTTTCTTTCTCGTTCACTGTGTGTCTCTTCAGAAGCCAGGAAGCTTGCTTTATGCAAGTTGTGCAGTGGAGTCTGCAGTCAAATTGTGTGTACTAAGTTCATCCAACACAAGTGTCATCCAACTGATTCTTAGTTAACTATGGGCTTTTTTGGTTACTCAGATGTGCGATGTAGTAAAAATACTGTCTTTAGTGGTTATGCTACAAGCCTCTAATTCTGTTTTTCCTTCCAGGAAACTAATAATCGAGAAATTAATGAGCAGTGTCTATTTCAAAATAATGTATATTTTCCAAGCATGGAATACAGGTTCTGATGGAAGAAAATGTTAACAAAGATGTGGGCATTAAAAGTACAGAGATCTTTCTAATTTATTCACTATCAAGATTTAATTCTGTTTATAACAGCTATCACATTTACAATTGATTTCTGAAAGGTAACATAATGTAGAGTTGAAGTGAGGCTTTTCTGCTGTTTGGGGGAAAAGACAAAGAGGAGAGAGGTAAAAATGGTAGATTTTGATTCGCCATGTCAAAATTTAGTACAGCAAAACAAATCTATATTTGTCTAGTCTTGGTTTTAAAGACTGTTGTCCCAGTTTGAGACGAATTCAGAGGAGAAAATATCCCCTGATGGAAGGCAGGCCCCTCCCCCCACCAGGTTCGGGAAAGAAAATGTCCCCGGAGGAAAGTGAAGGGGGAAAACTATTTTATTTAACAAGGCAACAAAACAAAACAAAAAAAAAACGCAAGAAAAAGGACAATAGTGCTAGACAAATAAATCGCTATCTGTGAGAGAAGGGGAAAAAAAAAANACAACTGTCAATAGTGTGTTTTGTGTTCCTTCTGTGCCCACTATATTTTTTCTTTTGTGAAATAGTGCTAGATATCTCCTGCCAAAGCCTCATGTTGGAACAACTAATTCCCCTTCCTCTGTGTTAGTTGGATGTTCTCGTGTCTATATTATCCCTTATTCTGCAAGCATACAAATTTTCATTTGTATGCAATGACTTTTTCACTTAATTGGCTGGCTGTAGTTCACTGGTCAGCTACATGAATAACCTTACGAGTGCAACATGGGATATAATACTAATGTGAAAATTGGCATCTAGGATTGAGGAAAGAATCAGGAATTGCTTTAATAGTGTTTTCATGTGGTGGATAACCGTAAATATAGCAAAGAGGCTGTGTTTCATCCTCCCTCCCTGGAATGAAAGCTGTTTGACATGTTGAATTGTGCTTAGTGGCAGAGGCTTAAATCAAAAATTTATGTTCTTACTGGATCATTTTTCTTTAATACTGGATACATAAAGATGTCTGTAGATGCATGGTTATTGAATGCTATGGATTCAAACAATAGTCTTCAAATACAAATCAGTTTAATTTTTATGTAATAAACTGTATGTAATTTCATCTCATATTAATACAGTTGGTAGTAACACTGACTCACTTTCAATACTGAAAGTAATCGATGTAAGCAGTCAGCAAGAGAAATTAAATGTAAAACATACTTGTAAATTTGTTTTGTGTTGGAAATATAATTTTCAAGTAAACTGTACAGCAAATTTGTGTTTTATTTTTATACACGGTGGACTAGTAACAATGTTGTGATTGGAATTCAAAAGCAGTAGAAATCTTGCAGTGGAAAATTCCAAACTTACATGCCTCGTTTTTTGTATCAGACCGTTCTGAAACATGGTACATAAAGCTAAGGACTTCCTAGCATTTTGTAGAAACTTTATAGGTGTTAGTAACAAAGTGAGGTGATACTGGAATGTTTTGTTGTATCCCAATAAAACAACTAATTTAGCTTCTATGGTGAAAAAGTGTACACAGATGTGTTTAAACAATAGTTGCTGGTTTTGCAATAAGACTAGATTTTATTATCTATTGTCATGTTTATATTTACATCAGCTCACTAAAAAGATGATGTTGAATATACTGCAGTATTTTAGCATTTGTTTTGCTGATGAACCATTCTATGTGAAGATTCTAATTTTATATGCTAGAAATGGTAGATTTTTGAAAGTCACACTTCAATAATTCAGTATTGGCAAAACTAAGGAAAAAAAAAAATAGCTAAATCCAGTTTATCTGATTGCTACTGCATTTAATGCAGAGTTCCAGTGCAAAACTTATGGAGCTGTGTAAAGTTCTCTTTGTATAACAAAACCAGAACTTGGGTGACAGAATTGTGAAGTGTAATGCCCAAAGGGTATTTGTTTTTTTTCCCCACTGGCAGATGTTGGCTTAGCTAAGCAGCTGTCTCAGTGTGTAGTTGAGGCACGTGTGAAATTTTAACTATGAAATAGAACTGTATTTTTGGTTTTAAGCTTCATGCTTCTGCATAGTAAATGGCCTGCTCTGTTTTTTGTTGTTTTTTTTTAACAGTAAAGGACCTCCCTCTTCCCAGATTTGTTGTGTCAAAGAACGAACAAGAATCAAGACACACAGCCTTGTATTCCTCAGATGCTGATAACCCAGCTTCGTATTCAGGTGTGATTCCTCCACCACCTGGCAGGATACAAGTCAAAAAAGGCTCTGTGAGCCATGATGCAGTTCAGCAACGTACATCAGCTGATCAACAGGTAAGTTTAACTTAAAAGATTAAATGGGACTCCTAACCACTACTTTGCCACATAGGTATCCCTTCGATAGGGCTTCTAAGTTCTGTTGCTTTCAGTACAGTTTCTTAAAAAAAAAATCATACTGATGTATGTTATACGTGAACGCTACACAGGCTTCTGAAATACTTGCATATGAGACATTTTTTATGAAGTCTTATAATCTGTGTTTAAAATACTGGTGGTGATGGACAGAGAATTGAGGGGAAAAAAGAAAATGTGCAAGATATGATAGCAAATACCAAGTTGTTGCCATTACGATATTAATACCTCATTTATTAGAGAGTTCACATCATCTTCCTGGCCATTGGAACAGTGGTACTGAATGCCATACAAGACTGGATTTCTGGTCCTTCATCATGCTCCAGTAACTTTAAAACAGAAATACTTTAGTTAGAAAAAAATATCTACAGATCTCACAGGTACTTTTCTCTGCCTTACATTTTATTTTTCAGCTTTTTAATTAAGTAGAGACAACAAGAACCAGAAATAAGACAGAAGTTTTCACTTAGCTTTTTATTATGTTCTAGAAATGAGAAAAGTGATTTATTTTTGTTCACTGGTTCTCTCATCTTCAGCTACAGGATATCTCAATAAATAAAAACTCTAAAGGCTTACAAGTCTGTGCCTCTTCATAATTGCTTTTTTTTTCCATAGTCATCGCACTCTTTCCATGGGGAAATCTTTTCTGATTGTCTTCTATAGGCAAGAACACTTAATACAAATTTTGCTGGGTATCTGTATGTCTGTGCCTAACTGTCGAATGACCTGTTTTCTTTCCCATGGTATGCTCTTTTCTGGGCATGTTTTGTAATGAATTGAGGAACTTGCCAACATCCCTTCATCTCTCTGGGAATCAAGGAATAGCTCATAAACATTTATTAATCTTTCTGGGAATAGCTCAGACTGATCCAATATAAAGAAAAAGCAAATTAGCAAAGGTCAGCCACAATCAATGCTTGGCTGCCACTTCCTTTCTCCCAAACTCGAGATGGGGACTGTAATGAAAGGAGGGCTGGCAGAAGATCTGAAGATAGCTTGTTGTTGTCTAGTTTTGGGTAGGTGTGTTTGAGAGAGCTGTCAAGCGTTTCATGAAGAAATCAACAATCATAGATCTCCTTGATCTGATGATGAGATTTAATTTGGTTGAAATAATGTTTTATATGCTTCCATCATGGTGTTGAGTTTTAGTGAACTGCTGTAATTTGACACAGGATTTTATATTTAGAGTCACTTTAAAATAACAAAATAAATCTGATGTTTGAGGACTTCAAGTTCTGGATAAAGAAGCCACATTTTCACAGAGCATCCGTGAATAAATATCCAAATTTCATTCCTCCATCTTGGCTGATAGAAGCGGCTTCTCTGTGCACAAGTCTGTATGGGATCGTCAGACTACAGAAACTCTGTATAAGTCCTTTGAGAGGTCTGGCCCAGAAGACAGACTTGAAGCAAATGTAACAGACAACACAGCATTGACTCCAACAGTTTTAAGCTGCATTCATGGTCTAGAGTATCAGGGAAGTATTGTCTGATTTTGCACCCTGTTGTAAAACTGCGTTTTCTGTGGCTGATTATACATTTCTGACTGTACAATGAATCCATTCAAGCATTCTTCCTGTCCCAATCTAATAGTTATTTATTCAGACACCATGTTAGAAACAAATTAACAAAGCGTCTTGAACCCAGGTTTCTCACTTAACCACAGAAATACTCTAATGGGGCTATTTTTCAGAAGATGGATACATGTTTTTGTAGAATTGTCTTCACCTGGAGATAACCACTCAGATTTATTAAGTCTAGAAAGAGCTTCAGACTCTGAGCTCTCATGATATGCCACCTCTTTCAGTGATGAGAAGTAAATTACAGCTTGTCATTTTCCTAGGGATCACCTTTATTTCTGGAGGAATTTAAGTGTCAGAGTTAAGCTGGGGTATTTCACTGTTAGAGCTTGTCATGTAGCTGTTAGATACTCCCTTAGTGAGTGTGGGGTGTTTTGTTTATTTTTCTTAAACTGTTTACTAGCTTTGATCATATGCCTAGCTGATCATATGGTTTTGTTGTCAAAACCAAAACACATTTATTTCATAAAATACTCTGGCTGAAGTATTGTTTGTATGAAATTATAACTTACCTTAATATTAATCTTTAAAAACTAGATTAATTCATGTGCTGCTTTTCATATTGGCAAGATTTGTGATGCATAGCTTAATATCTTATTACAAACAATTAATGTAAAAAAAAAAAATCACTTAAAGTACTGTCTACTGAAATGTTCTAACTAAAACTATTTCTTTATCAATGCATTATTTTGGCAGTTCCTCTCAACAAGCTTCACTTGGAGGCAGGTTGTCAGGAACTGGCAATCAGGTTGTGTTTCCAAAGAGTAGCTATAAATGAGGTCATCTTTTAAAGTTAAGTGTGAGCTAAGTTCAGTAGCATCCTTTTTCCTTGTGGTGGGGGCATTTTTAGTTTAGAATGGCTAAGTATTATGAATATAGGACTGGCTAGAAGTTTATATCTTATTAATATTGTTAGTGTTAATAGAAGATGACTAAAGTCACATCCAGCTGTTGTGCAAGATGCAGAAGATTCTAGGAGTCAAGCCGAAAAATGAAAGATGTCTTCACTCACTAGACAATATGTTAACTGCATGTACTAGTAGAGATAGAGCACTGACGGGAAATATTTTTTCTGCTGAAAATAATAGAGGCTAAGTAGATTTAAACACTTCTACTGACAGTGTGACATCTATAGAAGCAGTTCTCTTGATGTAGGTAAGTTAAACATGGTGTATATTCATATCTCTACCTTGGTAGTAGCAACTATGCTACTAAAAATGTTACTTTAAGCCAGTCTTAAGAGTCTAGATTCTTTTGAGTTCTTGTGCTTCTTTAAAAAAATTAATCCTTCTCAGAGAATTGGGAGCTTGCTTTTTTGCCCCCTCCCCCCACTGTCATTTTTTTTTTTTTAAAGGAATAAGACAAATATGCTAAAAATGGGAAGAAGCAGCAATGTGTAGACTAGAAAGTATTTTCTCTCTTCTGAAAGTAGCTTGCAAGTGACTAAACGTTCTCAGCATCAGTCTGCTAGATACTGATTTTGAATGTTTTGTGTTTTCTTGTCAAAACCAAAAAGCAGGTACTCTTTCCAGTGTCTGAGTTTGATCCAGATGTTCATCAGGTACTGCTTTAGGATACTTGCACCAGGCTTGCCACTTTTTCCAGGAAAAGAGGGTAGCTGTTTTTAATAGGTGTTGAGGCTCCAATAGTGGAAACACATGTATCTGACCTATGCTCATAGGCTGAACCTTGCTGCATCCGGGTGAAAAGGTAAAGCTGAAGGTACTCATCTACCTATGTGTGCATTTAGCATAATACCAGCTCTGTAGATTATATTGATTTATTACCATAGAAGTTCAGGCTTAGGAGTGGACAGCTCACATCTGGCACCTGTAGCCATCAAAATTTGATCATTTCAGCTTTTACCTATGTGAATAGTTGTGTGACTTTTAAGGTTTTGCCATTAGTCCATTTCTGTTTGCTTCTGTTTCGTAGATTGAACAGGTAATTCCAGGTAAAATACATCTGGTATTAAATTGCTTGGGAGCACAGAACTGGGAAAGGCCTCTTATGTTGTTGAGTCTAACCCTCTATTATTGTAAGAAATTACATTAATAATTAGTTTTTAAAAAATAATCAGTTCTTTCTTGAAGTCAGAACCTTTTATCTACACTGACCATATTGGGGAAAACTATTCCAGAGCCTTAATAGGAATATAGGGGAATATTACTTGGGAATATGGTGGGAATTCCCACTTAACTTTACTTGGATCAGGTAATACCTGTTCTTTTCACAGCTTTGGTCTTATTATTTGCCGCAGAACACCACCAGTATTTACTAGAAAAACACTGTATGCCCCCTTAGCTTTGTTTTGCTTGACAAAACAATCCGTTGTCTCAGTTCCATCTCATAGTTGCCAGTAATCCTCATAATCCTTCTCTGCTTTTGATCCAATCTGAATTTGTTCTTACTGAAACTATTCTAAGAGATTTGTATTTCTTCTTCCAAATGAGATCTTACCAGTATTTTGTAGGGTGCTTCCCTCCTGCTTCTTGCTATATCTTTCCTCCTATACCTTTACAACTGTGAATAAAGTAAATCTGTCCTGTTTGACATATTGTAATGGACTGATAGTTGACCTGTACATCCAGTCTGTTTTTAGCTGATTGATTCTCATGTTGCACTCTGGTATTTATTTCCACCATGAAAGAAACTGTATTTTATATTTTAAAACTTGATGTCTTATTGTTACCTATGTCCTGAAAGGAATTCATCCATCTGCCACCTTAATGTTTGTTGTCAGAATTCATCAGCATGCTATGTAGTATGCATAATCAGTTACCTAGAATATTGAATTAGGTCATTCTTCAAAGCAATCAGTCAGGAGCATTATTAGAGACTTTCCTTCAGTCCCATAGTTCCCATTCAAATGCAATCCAGCTTTGCTCCTTCTGTAGGCAGATTTTGCACCTTAGATTCTTCTATTGATCTCCACGTTGTTGGAATTACCTTGTATGGCACCCCACTGAAGTGTGCTGAGGTTCAGGATAAACGTTGTGCAATTCTTTTTGTCCAGACAATCACAAAAAATAATATGAGCAAACTTGAGTAAAATTTCCCTTGCTGTGATTGGTGTCTTTTCAATTTGTCTCTGTTTTTAATTATTATTTTCTTTAGAACCTAGTCTAAAACCTTTCAAACTGTTTGAGGTCAGACTAACAATTTTGTAATTAGCTGAACCTCCCCCCCACCCCTTTAAAAACATGTAGTGCTGCATGTGGAGAAGTTCACATTGAACCTTGGACTATTTTGTTCTTCAGTATGAATGCTGGTTGATTGCAAAAACATGGGTTCTGCAATGCAATTACCATCTCTAGCATAAACTTTCTTCATGATGGATCTGTTCCCTGACTCTTATGCAGGCTGTGTGGTGTCAGGACCTGGATCACAGCACCCTTAGAGCTACCCTTCGGATACCATGTCTGGCATCATTGTCTCTGGAATTCTCCTTAGGAGGCTTTCTTCTGGCCTGAGGTGTGAGATCCAGGAAAAGGTTGATAATCTCGTTTGACTCATGTATGCTTGCAATGCCCCGTTGAGGTTGAGATCTCTCAAGAGTTGTTTTAGATCAATACTGTGTTGCCTAATGTCAGTTTTATTGGAGTTAGCCTCACTAAGGTTCTTCTTTTAGAGCCATGTGTTGTATCACCTTTTTTTAATTAACATACTGTTTTTAGTAACTACTTGTCAGTCCAAAAAAGTCCCAAGTTCTGAGTTCTTCATAGCGTCTTGATTTTCTAATTCCAGTTTGACAAAAATAATATTTATTTTAAAACTTTTTTAATGTTTGGGTTTTTTTTTTAATTAAGGTGGATTACTTAATTTTTGCCTGTTAGAACCTATTTTTTTTAATTAGTGATTGAGGAGAATATTCTCAGCAGTTTGTTTTAGCATGGAAATGTTAAGTAGTTACTATGTCAACGTGCTTTTATTTCAATCTGTTTTCTGGAATAATGTAAAGAGGAAAAACAAATAATAAAGACAATGTTGTAATTGCAATTATTTTTATTGAAGTTTGTTTGGAGAGAAATTAAAAGCTGGTATTTTAAATGTTTAAATGTAATTGCATTTAAAATGCTAAAGCAGTGTATGAAAATGAAATTTTACCAATAGCTATCTAATAAATGATACATCAGCTATAGTATGCAGATGGTGAATAAAAATGTCAAAGTTCCCAAAGCGGTTAGGTGGGTAACTTATGTTACAATTGGTGAAACTCCAAATCGCAGAGTTATCCGTAACCCAGATTAAGCAAACTGTTGTAGTTGTTACATGTTAGGATTTTGAAAAGCGGTTAAGTTCGGTACTGTATCCTAATACTCTCAGAAAAATCTGATCCCGGGTATTTCAGGCTTTTGAAATTAGGGTGTTTTGGTTTTTTTGTTAACAAATTGGACAGATGAAAAGGAACGACTCTTAATTCCTCAGCTGCAGCATAGCACTCTCGAGCTCTCAAAACATTCTCAGTTTGAGTGTATGTTGCAGCTGAGGAACAGAGGTGGTTCTAATAAACTATGCCTCTGCTTACTGTAGTGTGGAGCTGGATGCAGAATGGAAGTGGAAACTTTGTGCAACAAACCATGTTTTCTAGGCCTGACTGTATGAAAATGACAGCTTCTTATCCACTTCAAAGACAGATACATAGTTGATGTTAACCTTTATATAAGGGGTGAATGAACCTGTATGTAATTGCAGTTTCAATAAATCCCTACTCACTGTGTTTTCCTATGGTTACTTTTGAATGAGAGTCAGCGTTTCTACAGGCCTCTCTCTCCTCAGTCTTTTCTGGCTTGCGCATTCCTTTACGCTTGTACTGAGTCATCAGTATTTTGGCTAAGCCATCTTTTTTATATATATATACACACACACATATATATTTGTGTGTACGTATATTATGTATATATATTTTAAATACTAAGTTATTAAGGAGTTTAGTTGTCCTAAACTTATAGTAAGCTAGATCAATGAATGCCATGAGTAGTATATGCAAGTGACTGGGGTTGCACAAGGGGAGAGGTGATGCCACAGTAATGCTGTCTAAATTTGCTTTAAACTGTTTTGGAAATGTGTGTATTGTAACGACAGTAAAGCTGAATATGTACCTTGTCTCTATTCCAGAAACTTTTTGACATCAGAATTGGTGACATACTTTTGCTCTTTAATAATTCTAGAGTCTAAACTGAAGCTTCGAATCAATTCTGGGATCTCTAAATGTTCAGAATTCTGATACAATGTTGACTATAAGGTTGCTTGTACTTCTGGTGATCTGACTACTGCTATGACATGCTTTACAGAATTACATGAACCGCATGTAAAGTAAACATTTAGAAGGCTTGAAGCTGAGGATCACATTTACAGTTTCTTACTATGCCTTGAGCGTAAGTTAGACGGAAGCTTACTGAATAGGCACAATTGTCAACTTTGTAAGGCAAGGCTGTGTTGTGAGGTTTGTGTGTCAAGAGTTAATGTTCACATGCAGTTACTGGAAGTAGTGTGTGGTTTCCTTTAGGTAGACTATCATACATTTGTCTGCCTCACTTTTTCTTCTGTGTCTTTCTGGATCATCTGACTTAGCAGAGTAAGAGTACTGGCGCATATCAATAGCATCTGTGACCAAGTATAGCTTTCCCTAGGTTTACTCATGATATTTTGTCTAAAAATTCAGATATCCTTTAAATCTTGTTTGGTAAAGATGGCTTGTGTAAAAGCTAATGGAAGAAGAAGCTTTTCGTTAATTTCACTGATGCATCATCGTGGTTCTCCTAGTACCTGTTGCGCTACACTAAGTGGACTAACCATTCAACCTCAGTTCTAGCTTCTAGCCTGCAAATGGCACTCTGGACACTCTGACTCCTTCGCTCTTGCCCGTATCTACCTGTAAGGGTAAGAAAGTATTTTCATCTGAAATAAAATTCTTGTCAAGGAAGAGGGTAAGAAAGTATTTTCATCTGAAATAAAATTCTTGTCAAGGAAGATGGTAAGAGGAGGAATCTTCAGGCAAATTTCATAAGGGCATGTGACTGCAAAAAAAAAAATAACCAACCTTGAACTGGTGGAGGTATTATGGAAAAACAGTGACTTTGGGCTGTCAGATGGTCCCTGAATTAAAAGTTGAAGTGAATTAGTACTGCTCTCAGCCACTTTGCAGTACTTTATACCAATATGCATGGGCATCACTTAAATGCTTTGAATGGAAAATTCAAAATTTTTTCGGCTAGGAACTCAAGGAAATCTGGTCAGAAGTTTCAGGGAATACCTCAGTTGCAAAATCAACTTCGCTGTCCCTGTATCCCAGGAAATACTTTTTTTTTCTCTCTCTCTGATTTTTTGTAAGTTGTATTAACACAATAGAAATTAACCAGTCATCACAACCCTTAAACTTTGTTAGGATGCACGTAATTTTAATATGTACCTTGCTTGGAGAAAAGCTTGTTTATGGCACTTCCTCACTGACTAAGATTTTTGCAGATACAGTCTTTATTGAAAAGCATAATGACCTTTGAATATTCGACAAAGTAAACCAGTTCAGTTTTGGGAATCATGCAGTCAGGCTGTTGGTAGTTGATAGTATGTTAACAGTTGTTAACATGAAGTACCAGACTTTTTTTCTTTTTTGTCTAATACCGAAACAGATTTTGAGATTTAGCTTTGTTTTTATTTTTCAGGAAACTGGGAGTTCAAGCTTTGCTTTCTCATTGAACTCGTTTTCACTAATATAGCTTAGTTCCAGTTGGGAAATTTGACAAACAGGAATTTCAAAACATTAGATATAGAGAGGAAATTACTTTCTACTATATAAATATTCTGTACAATATAAATGATTTTTTCCTTTGTATTTTATTTGAAGTGAAATAATCTGAATGTCTCTTGAGACCTGATTCCAGATAGAAATTGCATGTGTGATTCTCTGTTTTCCTACCTGTTCAGATTAAAGAGAAGCTTGAGCCTTAACATCAGGGCAAACCTACCTTGTGGTTTGTTCAGCAGAGACGTATATGCTGGATAACATCAGTCTTAAAAAAATTACATCTCTGTTTTCGCATATTAAAAAAAAAGTGGCCTGTCTAGTGATTTTTTTTTTTAATGTTTAATTCTGGTTTGTTTTTTAAATTAACTGATTGTGAATCACTTCATGAAAATTAGATATGGTAATAAGTTGTACCGTAAGTAATCTTTTCTTTTGAGACCTGGGTTCAAATGTAACTTCTATCACAAGTGAAAATAATAGCTTCCTTTATAGCTGAGTCATTTAACTTGACATTGTTGTTTTCTTAAGAATGCCAAGTTAAAAACACATTAGATGACCTCGTTTGAAGTGAACATGTCCAGTCCCAGTCATACTGTACCCGACTTCTCCTGTTCCCTCATTTTAATAAGTGCTAAAATTTTCACACTCTAAAGTGAGACTTTTAACTGCAGTGATGGTTGTTCCTAGAAGTAATGGTTTTAGATAGGCTTTTATGTTTTTAGTTATTTAGTAAAAAACTTAAAAGGTTCCTTTGTTTTATTAGGAGTCCACATCTCCAGTTGTTTCACCACAGCAATCCCCACCAACCTCTCCACATACATGGAGGAAGCACAACCGCCATCCCAGCGGAGGGAATAATGAACGACCTCTTGCTGGACCTGGGCCTTTTTGGGCTCCATTTAGTGAAGCACAACCAGGTATAAATGTCTTCTGTTATGCTTCAGCTGTAACCCAAAGTTGTGAAATTCTTAAATATATTAAATGAGTTCAGGGCAGTTTATCTTTGTGTTTTCCAGTCCTGGAAGCTTTCTTGCAGATTCAAATGTTCACGTTGATGGCAGCATTTTGGAGTCTCTGGTCTTGCATATGGCGGGTCCATTTCTTACTGTGGTATGGGAAATGCTTAGAGTTTGGAGGGAGGGAGAGTATGAAAATTCCCCAATGGAAAGTTTTCTAATAAACTGACATCCTATTGATATTGTGCAAGAATTGTATCCAAAAACATGAGGACCTCAAGGGAAAGCAGCAGATAATGTATTATTTGTTTGAGTTATGTTTTCGGTAGATCAGATGAATTGTTGGAACAACTGATTCTCTTAATATTTTTTGCTTTCTTTAAAGTTGTGTAAATGTAACCAAAGGTACTGTATCTCCAATCTGTTGAGGTAGAACCACTTGTTTCAGTAAATATTTTCATCCTTTATTGTTCTTTGTTTAACTTGAAGACCCTCCCTGTTGTTGTATGGCTGTGCTCAGATTTAAAAAGCTTTCCCCCTTGATACCTCATATTCCAAAAAATTCCATTTTTCTTTTCTGATATCTGATGGACTAAGCAAATTTGGGAACAGCAGAGCAATTACTGCTAAATAATATGCTGCTTTTTGTAGATTTCAGTTCCAGATTGAACTGCAGTTGGTTGGTTTGTTTCAGTTGTGATATTCCAAAATTGATCTATTGCTTTTCAGTTTATTGTCATTCTGTGGTTACAACCATCCATAAAGGACTAGGGATTCTATTGTTAGAATTGGTTGGATAAGGAAATAAAACCTGTAAGTGAAATGGGTTCTTTGCAGAGGTTTATGCCAATGTCTTGAATGTTGTTTGCTAGTAAGTGTCAGTCAATTTATAATAATAAAATACTACTAATCTGCTCATTGCACTCACAACTTTTAAGGGTTCAGTCCAGGCATTATGATTTTTCTTCAGTCAATTTCTTGACTTTTTTCTTGCACAGATCAGTTGATTTGCTTTTCTTGCAAGCTGAAATAGAAGGGTTTTTTGGTAGTTCACTTCTAACTTGTGAAGTCAAGGACTCCAGGAAAAGTCTGCAAACTATTCCTACTGTTGAAGAGTTCAGTACTGTTCTCTTAACATGGTACTACAACTTTATTTTTAATATTTTGGTTTGGCAATGCTTTCTTTCCCTGTGATGTATAATGAATAAATCTTTCAGTAGTCTGAAAATATTTCTGAACTAGCTCAATATTCCCCAATTTTATATTCCACATTGAAGCACGTATATAGAGTGTTTAAAATAATTCAGAGATGCAGTTATAGAAGGGTTGTCTGCTCTGCTAGTGCTAAGGATAGAGTGGATTTTCATATATTAGAGTAACAAGAATTGTTGTCCTGATTCAGTGTGAGTGATTCTTTTGCACTGCAGATGACTTTCAGCTGCTGTAGACAGTCATTCTTTTTCCCTCTTTTGAGCCTGTTTTTTAAGGACAGTATTTTGTAGAAAAATTATGTTCTACTGACATTTAGGTAAAACCGGATAGACTATTGGCTACTTTTCTTAAAATGAGCACCACAAGCTTATCTTGATTCTAATGCAAGATGTTCTTGAGAAATCAGGTAATTTTCCAAGTGTGTGGTGATATTTCAGTAGGATTTAAGGCAGCAGTATGCTGTTTCACTTGTGATCCAAGAAAAATAAGAACCCAGGTCTCTCTGTTTGTATTTCACATTATGTGAAATGTTGGTTGAGGGTAATGGGGTTGTCAACTGAATGCATGGAACCTCAAACGTGAAAATGTCTCTGATTGATCTAATAATAGACAGCATGTTGCTTTAAACCAGAAGAATAAAAATCAAAACATACGTTGTTTGGAGAGAGGTATGATTAAACAGGAAGATTTTGACTTATGCACAGTAAAGACACTCCATTACCTCATCATACGCCTACCATGAATAAAATCAAATAGTGCGTTCTGTATCAAATTGGGCTGTAGAATAGTTATTTAATAATGACTCAGTTGTTTTAAAAAATGTACACCTTGTTTTGTATTAGAAATCTTAAGCATAACGTAATTTATTGAGGAAGAAAACCTACTCTCATCTCAAAAGAGCAAAATAATTTGTATTTTACAAATTTTTTACCTCTATGTTGTCTAGATATTCAGTTAAGATAGCATTAGTGATGCTTCATAAGTAACGCTGAGGCACTGTCATGACTAGCTCAGTGTGCTTACACTTATGAAATCAGAAACCAGGGCTTGTTACCGTGTTTCTTCAAGCCGTGTTGTAAAGAGAGCCCCAAAGAGCACATGGATTTTGTTTTAGTATTAGGAATTAACAGTTTAGTGACAGACGTTGGTCACCTGTATAGAATGAAGTTTATAGTTGGTTCAGGTCTCATCCTTAAATGTCAGAGTAAATTCTATTAAAACTTGAGTCTATCAAGTCTACCAGGTGTCTTTGATTTAGCAGTGTAAGACAAAACTGTTCAAAAATCTTGCTGTTATGTCCCAGTTCTGGCTTGCAGCACTGATTTGGTTCAGTGGATGACTGAACCCACTGTAGGAAGCAGAATTGTGTGTGGGTTGTGTCCTATTCCTGTGATTACAAGAGAGGAAGAAAAAGCACTTCATACTTTTGCCTTTTCAGTTCATTCTGCACTGCAGCTTTAGCTACTAGAAGAGTGCTAACAGTAACAAACTTGGGAGAAAGAACCCCATCCTCGCTTCAAATAATAGTTGAGTGCCATGTCAGAATATGGGTTAGAAATTTTTATTACCTTGTAGTCTGTTTAGACTGGAAGCAAAGAAGAGCTTTTATGTTGGTAGTATCCAAATAATGATTTCAAACTAGGACAAAAATCTGAGGTCTTCTGTTCAGACATAGGACTTCTGATAGCTTTCTTTGGCATCACATCATAGTTCTGTTTTGACATCTGAATATGTATGAGAACTTGCGGCACTAAGCCACACCTCTTTCTTTTCCTTATTGTGAGAAATTTTGCTGCAGTTCATGAAATCAAGAACCAGAAAACTTCATGGACGGAGTTGGAACATGTCCGCTGTGCTAATAGTTCACTTCCTTCTTTAGAGTCCTGAGAGATTTACTGTGCTTGCAGGGGTCTGAATAGTCCTTTGTCTCCTAGTTACTGCTTCAATAAATGTTGATAGTTAGCCTTGTTACAAGTTAAGGATTATTTGTACCTGGACATGATTACTCAAGGAGAGAAGAGCTTTACAGCGTTTTATCTTATTGCCAGAATTTTACTCGTGTTTTGGAAAGCTCTTGCTAGTTTACAATGTTAGTTGAAAATTTAATTCTATGAGTAACCCCTCATTTGTATAGTTATTGAAAAGGACAAGCTGCTCAGATGGTATGTAGATAGACCATTTCTTACACTTGAAGTAAGGGGGTAACTTTTCTCCCACAAGAAATGAGATCATTTACCACAAGTTATTAATGTGTTGGTAAGATACTCAAGCTGGAGGAGAAGGATACAGTGCAGCCACAGGAATTCAAGTTAGATCTTCCTACTAAACATAGTGTGTTAGATTTCACCAGCTAGTTCAAATCTGATAATTGGTCTTAGGCCTACTCTCCATTCAAAGTCCAGTTAATGTTGTTCTCCCTGAAAATGCATGGGGAGCATTGAAGGTTGTTTCTTCATTGGATTACAAATCATAAAATAAAAATACACTGATTGTTCTGAGTCTTCTCTGTGATCCAGTTTTCTTTCACCTTCACTTCAACCTCCATGCCTATAATCTGATTTTGTAGTTTGAGAAGAAAGTGGAGAGTGACAATATCTAATTGAAATGTCAAATAGATGTTGTTTTAATTGTTTGAGAATTGAGTTACTGGCTGGTGGCAGTCCATGAGTAAAGGGGTAGATCCAGGTGTCCACAGTTACTAGCCAAGTAGTCTTTCTCCAGTGTTCTCTTTTCTTCCCATCTTGTGTCCTAAAACATTGCATTTCAGGGTGAATAATAGGAACAGTAAAGCAGGAGTATTGTTGGAATTACTTGAACAGGGGAGAAATGACACAGTTCTTGTATTACTTGTAAAGTGCCTGGGAGGTATGACAAATTGGTGCTACTGGCATCTCCACTGCTGTCAAAAGACTGCTTTGGAAAAGGTGCTGTGCGAAGTGGGGTACAAGTTGAACTGTGCTAAGACAAGTTACTGGGAAACGTAAAGGCAGAGTGAACATACAAGGTTAGTGGTCATAATGTTAGTGTCTGAGGGGCAGAGAGTCATAGTATCAAAAGTAAAATTTGAGTGTGGCATATCCATAGGAGGGACTGGAAGGATGTGTCTGAATGTTACTGTCTGAGAAAACTCATGGGTTGAGATAAAGGCCATTTAATAAAAGGTAAAGCAAAAGCCACACGCACAAGCAAAGCAAAACAAGGAATTCTTTCACCCCTTCCCATCAGCAGGAAGGTGTTCAGTCATCTCCAGGAAAGCAGGACGCTTTCATGTGTGATGGTTACTTTGAAGGACAAAACACCATCAGTCTGAACATCCCCACCTTTCTTCCCCCAGCTTTATATGCTGAACATGATGTTATAAGGTATGGGGTATCCCTTTGGTCAGCTGGGGTCAGCTGTCCCAGCTGTGTACCCTCCCAGCTTCTGGTGCACCCCCAGCTAACTTGCTGGAAGCAGAAGAGGCCTTGACGCTGTGAGCAGGTCCCAGCAGTAGCCAAAACATCTGGATTATCAATGCTTTTTCCAGAACAAATCCGAAATGTGGCACCATACTAGCTACTGTGAAGAAAATTAACTCTAACCCTGCCAAAACCAGCACAGTCTCTAGGAGCTCCAGGCCACATCAGGAGCTTCCAGAAGGGAAGGACAAAACTGGGGACAAAAGGGGCAGTTAATACCCTTGATAGGATAAAATGCCACTAACTGAAAAAAAAAATAAAATCCAACACACACACAAATCCAAAGAAAAAAACCCAAGCAAACTTCAAAAATCCCTTGGTGGTGTTCTCATATTTTGATGAAATTCAGAAAAAATGTAACCTCTCAATTTTGTACATTTGACTTAGCACCTTCAAAAAATCTTTATCCCTGGAAATCTCAATTTTTACTCTGTTGTGCACAATTACAGCTAGTGTATGTAGTAGAACAAAGATAAATCAGTTCTAAGTATTACTTTTGTTACTTTTTCTTAGGGTAAAAGCATGAATTATGGCATGAGTGAGTAATTGCATACTGCCAGATATTAAACAGCGATTTTACACTAACAATGTTACTGTCACTTTAGATGTTAGCCCTCAGTGTACCTCATTAATTTTCGGATTTCCTTCATGCCGTTTACTGCAGATTGTGCTGTAATGTCATCACTCTCCAAGAACTTAAAATTGTTGATATTTGTCAACTTCATAAATAGATTACCTACATGTAAACGGAATTCTAGCAATATTTTTAATCAGTATTTTGACGACAAATTCTTGGGGTTTATTGCTTCAGTTTAGTTCTTAGGGGCAGGATGAAAATTGTAACGTTAATGCCATATTTCTTGTTTGTGGGTTGTGTGGAGGTCTTACAGAAAATCACTAGAAGTTGACCTGCCTTGTAAAAAGGAAATCTGCTTCTACATATGAGGTAGAAATACGTATCGAACTATGACTTCAGTGTATTTCAAGAGAAAGCATTTAGTTGTTCCTGAAAGTAATCAATTTCACAACTGCTATTTAGATTGAAGAAGTTCAGCATTGCCTTTAGGAGCCAAGGAGTAGAATGGAGTCCTGGGATTCTTCTAAACTTGTTCTAGACGGTCTGTTTCCTTCTGATCCGAGTTTCTTAAATTTTTAATTTGCAACTGCAATTTAAGAGAATTTTTAGGGGTTTATATGTAGAGCAGTGGGTGACCAAGTCTTTCGGCAGTTGCTTCATAATTATTTTAATATTAAGACATTGAACATCAGCAATACTTAAACAGTAGATTGTAGCAAGGCACTGGGTGCATCTCAATTACTGTGTTCCAGATAGTTAATACACAGCAGATGTCAGCACTCTATATGGATGCCTTCTGTTATTCTTGGCCTGTTTTTAAGTAACTGAGTTAAGTTAATCTAGAAATAACTCAGGGGAAAAAAAAAAAAAATCTGTGCCAAAAAGCCTGAGTCTTAAGAGGAATTTCGAAGGCTCTGTTCTTCGAATAACAAATTATTATCATTATTATTAAACTTCTTTTGATTTTAAAGTTGCATACTAATATTGTATGCCACTTTTAAATAGCTATTTGTCTGTGCAAGTGTTGCTCATTTCAGTTAAGTGAAAATGTGGAGCATTAGCTCATTCAAAACTCATTAAATGGGTAAAATTCAGTTTACATTTTACACATGTTGTAATAAGCTCATTCATCACTCCTGTCTTTTTAGTGCAGTTTTAAACTGACCTACTGTGAAAATCTACAGGAGTGAGTTGTCGAGAGGTGAACTTTGTCACCTTGGTGCAATTTGGTTTTCATTTTTTTCACCATTCTACAAGTGTATATCCTTGAGCAGAGAATGTGTTTCAGGGTTTTGGGTTTTTTTTATTGCTTTCCACATCCATAGTTCTTACTCAATTTTCAAGGTTGTCTTTTGAAAAGGAAATGTTTCTTCTGCTTTCAGGCTCATCTACTTCTAGTGATCCCATATGGTCTGGCCATTCACCACCACCCCACCAAGAAAATTGGGTCAGTTTTGCAGATACCCCACCAACCAGTGCTCTTTTAGCCATGCATCCTGCTTCTGTCCAGGTGTGACACTTTATTGGTATTTGATTTGCTTCATTCAGATTGATGTTGCAATCCTTTTTTTATTTTTTTTCTTCCTTTAAATAATTTTTATTGCAGATGTTTACTGTGTATCTGTGCTGTAAACTGCTCAGTTTTATTTACCCAACAGATACTTGTTTCATTGACTTCATTTGGAATGATTAACTGAAAGCTACTAATATAAAAAATGTCAACAATTATAACTTTAAAACATTTATGTTTGGCTTTTTTGCATATGTGCCATACTTTTTTTTTCTGCTTACATACCTGCAGTCATTTCTATCTGTATGTATCAGTGTGCAAAAATACCCTGTCATTAACCTGTGGATGCAATCTGCTAATGGTTTCCTGCATTTTTTAAACTACTGCGAGATTTAACTATATTTTATTTTTTGAAGGTGAGAAGTTGAGAATTCATAGAAGCATTTTAGGTAGTTAATACTGAGGAAAAAATATTTCATTTCAGGACCAGACAACAGTACGAACTGTAGCATCAGCTACAACAACAAATGAAATTCGTAGGCAATCAAGTAGTTATGATGACCCCTGGAAAATAACTGATGAACAAAGGCAGTATTATGTTAATCAGTTTAAAACCATTCAACCTGATCTAAATGGATTTATACCAGGTAAGTTATTCTTTAAAAAATATAACTATGGGTGCAGCAGTTCTGTTACAAAGACTTTATGTGCTTAGGTTTGCATACCGTTTTAAAGAAAGTTCTGTATTTTACTGATAATGTTCTAGTAAACTCCAGTGTAATTCAAGAAAGGACTTGAAAGTAATTTGCCTTTTTCTTTGTTTAACCATAGTAATGAGTGCCATTTTTCCTCAAGCCTTTGCTAAATAGCTCATTTCTGTTACCATAACTCTCTTCCAATGATTTAACTTGCTTTAAATATTAAAAATGGTTGTTGTAATTTTTCAGGATCTGCAGCTAAAGAATTTTTCACTAAGTCAAAACTACCTATTCTTGAACTTTCTCATATTTGGTAAGTGTGATGTGTCTTTATTTGGGATAATTATTTAGAAAGATGACAGCTATCTGACAGTCATCAAATTCTACTTCCTAGAAGGTGTTAAGTGAAGTTTCATTAGTACTCCAGTATATTTGGTCCTACTCACATTTATGCCAATATTACTTCAGTGAGCTTTAATGGATTTACACTGGCACTATTTTTGAGCGTTAAAAGGTATTTTAGATAAAGAAGTAATTTGAGGTTTTTATTATTAAAGATGCATTTATGTAATAAAATCCTTACCTTTATTGAAGTCTAAGTGTAAATGAAATTTAGCATGTAGCATTAAATATGAAGCATTTAATAGGGTAAAATGAATTCTGAACTGCATTCTTTGATCTTTCAAGTAGCACAACAGAAGTATGTCTTTTGGAAATAAAATAGCATTAAGAAATTTGATTTATACTACGTTTTCCTTTTTAGGGAACTGTCAGATTTTGATAAAGATGGTGCACTGACGTTGGATGAGTTCTGTGCTGCGTTCCATTTGGTAGTTGCTAGGAAGAATGGATATGATTTGCCAGAAAAGTTACCTGAAAGTTTAATGCCCAAACTGATTGATTTGGAAGACTCGACGGGTAAGACATGCTTCAACACAAATTTCACTGTTTTCAAACGGTGGTGTAGTTATGACAATTTATCAGCAGATACTTGCAGGTTTGTATAAGCATAATGCGTTAGTTAATATAAAGTAAACCAAGGTGCAATTTTTAGAAGTCTTAATCAGTGCTCAGAGCTAATTTGACTGTCGGCCATTACATTTGGAATTCCTGCCTATGTCCTTTGGAAGTGAAAGAAAACAAAATTGTCACAGTATGGATTTTATTCATGATCAACTGTTGTATTCCAAATTCCCAATATGACCGTACTTCAGACTTGCCTTCTATTCACCTTCATTTCTGAAAACACAGCATGAGTTTCTAATTTGTGAAAGCACTCAGAAAATACTCCCAGATTCAATGCTAGAGGTAAGACTGTAGTTTAAAAGTACAGGGTGAGTAGCACAGACTTTTTTTTTAAAACTTTTTTTTTATTTTTTAATTTAGCTCCTGACTTAACAGCAGGATTTATACTCCATTGCTTTGGCGCCTAGTCTTTCTTTGCACAGTCCTTTACCTTTGGGTACTCCCAGATAAACCATTGAGTTCTGCTTATTAATATGTGCCAAAAAACTCAGTCCTATAACTGAAAAGCAGATTACTGTTCCATGTCAAAGTGGTATTTAAAACCAAGGTGTTTGTGGCCATCTTCCCTTTTTAATTTTAAAATAGGTAAAGGAAAATGAGTATTTTAAAACTGTTTTAGATAGTTTTTACCAAGCAGTCTTTGCTTGGAAAGTCAGTTTATGCTGTGGGTGCGCAGGTACTATGATTTCTTAGAATTTCTTTTCTTTTTACTAAATACTTCAAAGAAGATCTCTTTGTAGTGTTTATAAGATGTCAAAGACTTTCATCTGACAATTATTGATGAGTTCTTTAAACTAGGTGGTGGTGTTGCTTTTACTACCTCTGCTTTAATAATTAAACTGTTTTTATGGGAGTCTCTTGGCTCCTCAAAGAACCTTTCCAACAGCAGTGATCCGCAACTGAAGTGCTTTTAGTATGAGTAAGCAATTTGCTGTGATGAAGACAATCATAAGAAACTGGGTAAATACCTATAAAGTGTCTAAAACCTACCTGTTCTTTTTATTTTCATATTGGGGTGATGGCCAAGCAAAAACCTTGACAGGAAATAGAGCAGCATTTATTTGTATAAACCATTGTTGTTGTTCAAAAAAAACCAAACCAAACAACTACAGCTGTACCTGATCTTCTACTGCTTTTATTGGTAGTGGATTTCAAGGTTTTTATGGTTTAACTGAAGTTGTCTAGAAACTTTATAAATTCAACATTTTACAGAGTGTTAAGTGTATTTTTATTGTTCTTATTTTACAGGCAACTTTGTTAATATAAAACTTTGATCTTTAAATTTGAGGAAAAACTACTTTTTAAAGTAGTAAAAGAACCCACCCACAATTGTGTTTTCCTTCTGGTATTAAAGAGAAGTTACCTTATTCTAGTTAATTTTTAAGGGGTTTCCATGATGTGTAAGCCATGTGCCTTAAAGAAGGGAAAAAAAATTTAAAAAATTCTGATTGATACTTGATTTCGCTGTTATTTTTACAACGAAAAATGACAGTTCTTGCGAGCTTGTTGAATTTTATCCAAATTATTTTTTTTTGTTTTAAATTCGGTCCACCAGTATTGGAAATACCTAATCTTACCTAGCTCATATGTTGAATAAAAGACTTTAGGAGAAGTTATTGACATGGCTGTAGTTTTACTTTTAGTTACAACAGTCTAAATCTCCAGTATACATTTACTATTTTACTAAAGTGAAAGTTATTTGTAGGTCTCTGTGCAGACTAATGTGCGTGTTAAATTACATGGGCTCAACCTAAGGACTGTAAATCAACCTAGAGAGATCAACTAGTTAAATTTCTGTATTATGTTTTTTTTTAACTCCCCTCAAAAAGCTGTATTTCAATGAAAGCTAGCTTCCAACTCTTTTCTCAGACATAGAAACTGTAAAGTATGACACCACAGTGTCTTTTTGAGTGCACTTTTCTAATGGGGTACAAGTTTCTCAAAGAAAGAAGTTGTTAGTGATCTTCTGCTGACTGAAGCCTCAATGTGAGAATAGTAGAATTGTTTAGGGTGGATTTAAGATTGAGTCCCATCATTAACCCAGCCCTGCCAGGTCACCACTAAACCATGTCCCTCAGCACCACCTCTACACATGGTTCTCTAGGAACCTCCCCATAAATATCTCCAGGGATGGTGACTCCTTCACTTCCCTGGGCAGCCTGTTCCAGTGCTTTACAACTGTTTGGGTGAAGAAATTTATCTTTTTTTTTCTAATATCCAATCTAAACCTCCCTTAGTGCAACTTGAGGCCATTTGCTCTTATCCTATTGCTTGTTACAGGGGAGAAGAGACCTATGCCCACCTTGCTACAGCTTCCTTTCAGGTAGTTGTAGAGAGTGGTAAGGTCTCCCCTCAGCCTCCTTTTCTTCAAGCTAAACAACCCCAGTTACCTCAGCTGCTTCTCCTAAGACTTGTTCTCTAGATCCTTCACCAGGTTTGCTGCCCTTGTTTGGACATACTCCAGCACCTCAATGTCTGTCTTGTAGTGAGGGGCCCAAAACTGAACCCAGTATTTGTGGTGTGGGCTCACCAGTGCTGAGTACAGAGACAGAATCATTCCGCTAGTCCTGCTGCCCACGCTATTTCTGATACAAGCCAGGATGCTAATAACATTTTCAAACTCTTCAAGGAAGTTATTTACTTGAGTGTCTTTAAAATAGCATGCGAGATGGTGAACTTTTCCAGAAGTGTTAGCAATACCGTTATTAATTCTGTCTTTTGATTAAAGACTTTTCCCTTGATCTTCCACACTTCTGTTCTGCTCATAAAAATTGCTGTCTCTGTCCTTTTTGACTGTCGAACTGGTGACCGGCAGAAAGAAAGGTAACAGAGGGCTCCCTGCACCCTATGTCTCTGTTCAGACAGAGGGAGGGAAGAACTCTTAAGGTCTGCTCTGGCAGCCTCTCTGTCATCAGCCCATGCGAACCTGTTTGTGACCAGCTGCAAGTGTCCCAAACCCATTAACATATTGATCCTGTCGGAAATCTGGTTTCATGACCAGAGAGGCGTATTTCTCACGTGACACAGGCCTATCGTATAATAAAGCATTTATACAGTTGGTCATTTTTCTAGTGTAGTCCTACACCTCTACAGAATTTTAATAGAAAAAACGTTCAATGAGGTGCTAATATCTTGCTGCTGACTAGAGAGAGAAATGAGGCATATTAAGTTCTTAGAATAATGTGGTAATTTTAGCAGTATCTTTGAATGGGTTTAATATTTTGAATTGGATCATCTGCTTCAAAGAATTATTTGGATTGCAGCAGCTCCACTTAGAATTTAACACTATGTTATGATGTTTGTAGATAGATAATGTCAGCTCTTCAGGATGACGAAGACCTGTCTGCATAAGAACAGCCTGTAGAAGAAAACTACAGTGTATGAAAATGGGAGCGTGAAGTCAGGCAGTTGTACAAATACTTCTCTTAAGTGCTTATACATCTGTGTTTAGTCATTGAATACTGTTGATAGTATCTGCATCTGGCTTGGCAGAAATTAGGATCTGCAGCTGAAGAGTACTAGTCTCACCTCCTGTTATGTAAATAAATTTGAATACATTTTCCTTTAAACTCAATTTTATCTCAGGTAGTAAAAGCTACCAACTCTTTACAAAACTTAAAGCACGTTTTGCTTTTCTGTGAATTTGGATTTTGTTTGGGCTGCTGCAATAATGCCACTTTGTAAGAAAAGGTGCCTGCCATGCTTTACGTCTTACACACCTTAATTTCTCTAACCCCTGAAGTTTTCCATACGTGTCATATGCATGTTTCATGTAGATACTTGCAATTACTTGTACTTTAATTACAGGGAGCTGCATAGTCTATCCACACAGTTTTCAACCCTGTCTTTTGACCTTGTGTTTAACACTGGCAATTAGTTCAGTTGTGTAGTGCACTGTCATTGAAGTGAGAATTTTGAGGGTTTTTTAACTCATTAGAAAATTTTAATTCATATTACACTTGAGAGCAATTGATATGCAATATGCATCCCCAGAAGATTACCACTGCCATATTTTGAACTTAGTGTATTTTGTTTACAATGCCTACAGCATGTCACCTTGACTACTTAATGACATCATTGCACCTGTAAATACTGGCTTGATGTGGTCTGGTTTTTATTGCTAAATGCTTTTTGCCTGAAGCAAGTATTAGATGCAGTTTCTGTCTGGAATAATCTATAAAGCCATCTTCCCTAAAGGATAGTAGTAGAAGGTGCTAGGTGCTGGGCACAGTTTTGGCGACATCGAGTCTTAACCTCATGTCTGACTATTTTCAAGTCTTGTAAACTTCCTGTAATTTTGATGAGTTGGTGGTTTCTCTATATGGCTTTTTTTCGTGTCAGTAGCACCTCAATCTCCCCTGGCCTCAAGGTGAGAAAATTGATTTCTTTCTGGACTTCAGTGTGTTATCTGTTATTTTTAGGCTGTGCCTTTTGCTGTCCCCAGCAGCACTTTGGAGACAGGAATGAGTGGTGGTGTTTTTTTTTTTTAAAGGTGCAGTTGCTCACCATTGATTATTCAAGTATTTCCAGTTCAGTTTGATACTGGGTTTGTTATGACTTTCTTCTGATTGGAAAACGGCAGACAGAGTATTGAGCTGTCATAGCTGAAGAGCGGTCTACAGGAGGTCAGCCTTAGGGAAACTAGTCCTTTTAAGAAATTTAAATCAGTTCTTGGTACAGTGCATCACACATTCTTGTGGCAGTTGTCTTCAATCATATATCTATCAAGCAGTCCTTTTAAATTACTGTTTAATTAAGCCATCTTCCCTCTTATGCAGTATTTGGTCTCATTCAGAGTTTTAATTCTTTGGACTACAAACATGTAATTTGTCTAGCTGCTTATCATTCACTCTTTCAGCTGTGTTGTTTACTTACATTTACACAGTTGTAATCCGAATTTCCAAGGTTTTTTAAGCTTTCAATGCTTTGCTTTAGCTTGTATTGTGATAGGTAGCAAAATAGAAAACACTGTAAGCAGGATTTTATTGTGTTATGCAGAATGCTTAATCTGCTGTTCAGATTTACTTTACCCAGTTCTCTTATAGTTTGAACAGAACAAAAATGTGCTGCATTATGAAAATTTGTACAACTCTGAAGGAGTGTTTTTACTTGCTGAAAGCTCTGAGAAGTTTGAAATAATAGTAACAACGTACAGTTGCAGTGTGACAGCTGCTAAACGTGTTCAATTTGCACAGTGTAGTGAAGGGAAACACCATTGTTTTACGAAGAAGGGTTAAAATGTAAAATGTTCTTTGGGGTATAATCTAAGGGAATGGTTTTCTTTTTCCCTGTTTTCATATTTTTGGTTTGTGTTTGCATTAATATATTGATTGTGCTTCAACTTTTCATATAAAGGAAGTATTTTATTCTGTAAGATAAGCTTCAGTACTGAATTTGATGTAATAAACATTATTATAATGTTATTTTCCAATAATAGAGGAAAATTATATGCAATCAAAATCTAAAAATGCTATTTAAAGGCCAAACTACAGGGAGATCTTATGGCACAGTGTAATCTTCAAAGTCCAATTTTTCAGAAAGGTCCTCAAAATGAGTAGCACCTGGTAAATAGTGTATTTGACTTGAATGAGTGTTTTTTATCTGCTGCTAAGTATTTACTTGGAAAAGATGAAATCAAAGGGCACTTTGCACTTTCCATGAGATGCGAACAGCTCTTCTGAGAATGAACTGAATAAAATTAATGCTTTTGGTTTATAGTGATTCCTGTCATTTCAGAAGTTGGGGAACAGACCGGTGAGGTAGGTTACTCCAGCTCTCCAGCAGAAGCACCTCCAAGCAAGTCTCCATCAATGCCGTCCCTAAACCAGACCTGGCCAGAATTGAATCAGAGCAGTGAGGTTAGCACCTTTATTTAAGAGTTATGTCATTGCCAGTCAATAACTAAATTGTGTATGCATCCATAATTCATCCATGACTGGATTGTTGATTACAAATTGTGAAAAAGTTATCAGGACAATAGACACAGGAAGGTTCTACACATGTTAAATTATAAAAAAGGTAACGTTATCCTTCTGATTTTTCTGTCTCTTTGTGAGATGAGCTACTATTTAAAATCTTGTCTTTAATGGTAATTTAACTTTATATTAATCACAAAATTATCTCGTAGCATTTATTGGAAAAGTGTCATTCGTTCCTGATTTTTTCACTTAGAGTGGGTTTTTGCTTGTGGATTTTTTTTGTTGTTGTTACCTCTAAAGGGCTTTTATAGCCAACACTTCTGCAAAAATTCAACATAAATTTCTAGTGGATCTGGACATTGACACTTATTTCTGGAGGTGATTTTACCCTGAAATATAAAATACCTCACCAAGTTCAAGAAGTTCTACCTCTGGGTTTGTTTGAGCAGCAAAGATTCAAAGTTGACGCTGAAGCCAACCATTGCCTAAATTTATTTACATTTAAAATTTTTAATGTTATGTACTGCTGCTTTATCGTTTACCATACATATTTGCTATATAAGCAGTCTTGTATAATAAAGCTTTGTTTTGTCAGAATTTGACACTGAAGTTACCAGGACACTCAAAAGAGTTTGTGACTGCAACCATATTACAAAGATGTTGTAGGCTTATTTTTCATTATAAGAGGGGTGGGGAAGGAAAGTATTGAAATTATTTTTGAAAACTTTTAAAATAATCTGACAGTCTCAAGAAGAATCTAAAATTCGTTTTAACATCTAAGATAGTTCTGTCAGTAGGCAAGTATTCTTACCTGCTTCTCTTATTGAAAGGTATATTCTTCTTTCTTCATTAGACTTCAGGTGAATATAAGGTACGGAGTAACAGATTTAGACAAATTGAAGGAGAATCAGTATGAAATAGAAAATAACCAAGTGTTTAGGATTAAAGTTAGGAGCAGAGGAAATTTTCTTCCTCTCTCAGGAGGAAAGACTTTGTAAAAGTCTACTGTTCAGGGCAAATGCTAGCCTCACTGTGATGTCCTTAGCAAATAAAAACTATAGGAAACAATTTAGTGATTCTTAGTTATTCTGTTTGACAGAGTGACTTTTACATTGCTGGTAGGAAGCTATCTATGTTTTTAAGAGGAAGGTGAGCAGATAGTTGTTGCTAAAAAGCTGTACATGTCTGCAGCTGTATTTAAATTTGCATTGATACATTCTCTCATATTTGCTATAGAGATTTAAGAAGCTAATCATTTGTTAAGCTGCATCATAATTGAAAGATTCCTTCAGTGTCCAGTGTAACTTGAACCAATTGAATAGGGTAATTGCACTAATGGAAAAAAATTAATTAAATTGTCAGCCAAAATCTTGTCTTACAAAATCATTCAGATGGATAACGTGGTATTTTTTTTCTTTCTGAAAATCTACTAAAATTTTAAGAGGTCTGAGAAAGTTCTCACACTAAATATACTACCAGATACTAACTATACTAAAATAAGAGTTGAACATTCATTGAATGTTAAGAATATTTTATTCTAACACAAAAGAATTTCTGAGGTTTTTTTTTCAGCTGAATCGCTGTGCATGCTTCTTGCTCCTCAGCATTTTCTTTTCAGCATGAGTCAGGTCAAAGTCCTCAAGGTTTTAATACCATGAAAAAATTTCTGATGTTACTGCAGGCACCAGTCTGATTGTTTCCTCTTTGAACCTCTTACAACTGTCATCAACAAATGAATTGCCTGAAAAAAAGCTGTGCATATTTGGATCATCTGCCTTTTCAGGCATTTTCATTCCTATTAGTTTCAAAACTGTTGAGTACTCTGTTCTTTCTGGCTCATAGCTGATTCTTAGATTCCTAGTTGCTAGGCTCAGTTACTGCAAGCTCACAAGTATGGACCAAGGCATCAATCCCAACCTTCAGAATAAAGAGCAGCATGAAAATCCACCTATCTCTGGATACTACATGCTTCACATTCTCATCTCTTCATTCACCAGTTGTTTCTTACTTCAGACATCTTTTTCCATCCAGTCTCAAGGCTGACCACTTAGTTGTAGGCTTTTCAATTTTTTTTTAAGCTCTCACTAAATTTTTGTTGAAAACAATCTAGTGTCATGCGGTCATAGTAGCTTTGACACAGATAGGAGTTCACAACTGTTACACCTTGTTTCAAAAGTCATGGTGTTCTTTCAGAAATGATTCAGGTTGCTGTGTGTTTTAGTTTCTAGTAATTAACCTTTTGAAAGTATTTTTGAAACATTTTTGGAAGTTCAGGAGACAAGTATTTTAGTTTCAGCTAGCAGGAGATTATCCTAACAAATTGCTGATTTTGTCAATGCTCTTAATCCTTGCACAAAATTTGAGATGCAGTCCAGTAGATTCTTAATATATGTAGCTTTCTATTAAACAGGGAATTACGAGCAGCTAGCTTCTGGTACTATTTCAGGATGGAGCACAATAGCGTATTCCCCACAGCAGTCAGGAGGCATTGATGTTCCTTTATCTGTGCCCAGCTAGGGAAGTATTAATGTCCTGCAGTTTGGCTTCAGAGGAGTAGAATAAGGGATAAATTCAGCATCTGTCTTTAAGAAATAATATTTTAGCATTTATCTTAACTATAAGATAGATGTTTTTATGGAAGTTTTGAAAAAATTATGGAACAATATTCCTGTAATCTAATCATTTGTTTGTCAGTCTCACTGGTAACTTTGAAGCCACTGGCCAAATCAAGTTAAAAAGGGTAGTGATAGTCCTAAAGTAAATATTAATGCATGTTTCATGAACATGAGCAGCTGTGTAAACGTAGGAGGCCAGATCAGGGGAAAGGCTGGCAGAACTTGGCCATTCAATTTTCTTACTAAAAACTGGCTCACTCAACCTGCCTGTATAGCTCCAAACTACTTGCAGTGCTGCCCCTTCCTGAAGTGGCAGAGTTAACGCAGAGAGGAGCTGTTCAATGTAGGGAGTAGGACAGAGCAGTTAGTAAGAGAAACTTCGCATCCTTACTAAAATTTTCATTAGATTCTGTCCGTGAAAGGAGTCATTTTCTGTAGTTGAAACCAAACCAAGATAAAAAAAAACAACAAAAAAACAACCAACGAAACAAAACAGCCCACAAAACTCTACATGAACAGTATCCCAAAATCTTTTCCTTAAAGTTTGAAATAAAGAGGTAAGGTTTTGTCTATGCAAGGAGCAGCACTGTGCATGAAGGCACTTAGAAATTTAGTTAATCTTTTTCTGAATTTAACTGAAAAAGGTTATTTAGGAATTTCCATAATGAGATTTATGAAATAACTGGTTTAGACTACATTCATGTACCAGCCATTCATCAAATACAATTCAGTGTAGAGGAACACATGAGGTTAGGTTGACTACACTATATAGTTTGGCCTGTATCTTCTGGAATCATTTACATTGATTTACCTGTAGAAATGGGACAAGAATATTGATTTGTTTTCACAGCTATACTAACATCATTTTTGGTAAATTTTTTGGGCACTAAGAATTTTATTATTTTGTTGTAGTGTTTGAAAGTTGATTAATATTTACTTGTTATTTTCTAAACACAACTAGTTTAGTATTCTGCTTGTGATTTGTGTCCTGATCTCTGGATCAGAGACTAATTTTATGTACCGTGGTACTTTGTTGATCCAGTTGAGGTTGTAGCTTGACTTCCGACAACCATATATTGATACAGCACTTCTATATCCTATACAGTTGTTCAGAGATTGACATATTTGCTTTTAGCAATCAACAATATGTTTGAATTTCTTTGCCTTCTCAGTGATTTAGACTTGTAAAAATGCTCTTCAGCATAGAATCACTTCTCAGGGGTTGCACTGGCAAGCTGAAGTGGTGTAACTGGAGTACTCCGCTCAGTGCTCATTTGTGTGGGATTTTGTGGGGAAAACCAGCATTTACAAAATACATTTGAAACTTGGCAGCTGTGAAGCTGAGAAACCTTTCTGTGTATTTAATCATTACAAATGCACACATGTCACTGATTTTATCTTTACAGCATTTGAATGGCTTAACCATTTTTTTCACTTGTATGATTTTCAGTGGCAAACGTGAACTCTGAAGGTACTTCTGTGTTGACTGTGCACCTATCTCTTCATTAGGAAATGTGAATATAAAAATTAATATTGACAGAGAACAAACTTGGTAGCACAACAATCTCAGACTGAAATAAAAGTCCTTAATGTGTATTATTCTGCTTTCCAAGTCAAGTACTATCCAGTGCACATATAGTACTTTCCAGTGCAACCTCTGAACTACTGTGCTAAATCTCCTCAGTGATCTGTTCTTTTCCTCCCATCTTTCTCATCATGCTGACTTCTCTCCTCTGTCTGTTCAGCAGTGGGAGACATTTAGCGAACGCTCTTCAAGCTCACAAACTCTGACCCAATTTGATTCTAACATTGCACCAGCTGATCCTGTAAGTCAATCACTTAGCTTGCTTGTTTGAAATTAATTTTATTAACACTGAATTTCCATTCATTGTATTTAGCTGTTATGCATGTTTCCATGGACTGCTTTTTGGGGGATGGTGGCAGGCTTCTTAATTTTTTGCTTATTTTAGGAATGTAAATTTTCTAGTAGTGCTCATGTTTAATATCTGAGTGCAAAGAATGCTTTTTTTCCCTCTTGATTTTGATTTAATACAAGTGTCAAAGCCTGCTTTGCTATCAAAGCCTGTATTGCACAAGCTATTTAAACATAATGGGTTTTTTTGAAAATATTTATAAATCAATTCAAGAGCCAAGCCCAGTGATAAACCAGTCCCATTTTAGGTTGTCTTCAGTGTTGTTTTGTGTTTTCAAGTTGCAGAGTTTGATTTGCGCAAGCTCTTAGGAGTTAACAATGACAATTTCGCTGAAAAACTACTGGCTTTTAGTGGGTGTGGTATTTCATATTCCTAATGTTTTCACCAAGTTATTTTATTAATAAGGCCTGTAGTATTTCTTCAGTTAAACCTGTACTTTTCTAATGCTTTACTTGGTGAGGAGTGCTCTGAAGGATTATATAGTTAAATATCTTGCCAAGTTTGGGTGCCAGAAATTCACTACAGTGTTTCAAGTTCTGCTGGTTTTAAACTTCACAGCCTGTGACATTGATGTAGTTCTGAAATACGTTGAAATTACTTCAGTATTTAGCTCTTTTTGTCCTGCTTTTCTTACAGATTTAATTACCACTGTTAGTGTCAATTTTAATTATGGTGTTAGTGTCCATTTAATTAAATAACAAAATGTAATGGGTGTATGTAATAATGCATTTAACTGCTTTTAGTATCAAACAGGTCACTTCTGAAAAGATAGACTACATAAATATACATATGTTCTAAATACATCAGTGCTTCGCTTTGAGTTAACACTGGTATTTATGTGTAACTATCATTTCTAGATGCTGGAAGCTGCAATTCATACTGCACCATTCCCTGTGTTTAGACTTGCCCTTAGTATACATTGAAAACAAATGATAATGCCATACTTGAAGTGAAAGCCAGCCCTTTTTCATATGACACACATTTTTTTGGTTTAAATGTACCATATTTTTATGTTTTACTAAAGTAAACATGATAGAAATCAGTTATAGTTGTTTCTTATTATGTGTAATTGCTTGACAGAAAAGAACAGTAACTGTCTTGTTTCCCCAATAAGATAGTAATTTATTTTTATACATTATTAACAAATCACAGAAAGCTGAAGTTTGAAATTTTTCCCATACATTGATAATCTAAAAAGTAGAAAAGTGATGATATATGGAAAACTCTTATATAGCCATATTTATTTGTGGGTATAAGCATATATGTATCAACAGAAATTCAATAGAATTACAAAAAATAAACTGGGAGATAACAGTCTTGAGTTGTCTTTTTACAACGCTTGAGCATCTTTGATGTTTGCTAAGGTAACAGACTTTGAGAACAGATACTTTAGAGTCTTCATTTTCATATGAAAATAAGAACAAATGACAGCAAATTTTCAGTAGCAGTGTACGGACTTCTTATTTTACCAGTTTCAGCAGTGTTACATAGGATTAATTTATTGAGCAGCTCCTGCTTTCCCAAAGGAGACAATAAGCTTTCTTGAGCAGTTGTTAATAAATAACTAAAGAGTAAATTCATAGACCAGTTCTTTTCTCTTCTTGTTGTAAAAGCAGCTGCTTTGGAGGTAAAAGATAAGTGCAAAGAGTAAAACAGTACATTCATTCCCTGGTATGGGTACATAACTTGCCTGTTTTAAGTGAAAGTTGGTAATGTTGTTTTGTGTAAAATTAGATTCATGATCTGAATGAATACATGATATAAAAATCCATTTAACTTTTTGAGACATGATTTTTGTAGTAGCTGCACATTAGATTACAGCAGAGGACTGAAGTAACTACAGCAAGAGTGATCTTTGCACTCAGTCTCCAAACCAAACCAAAGGGCTGTCTATAAAGTACATGAAGTTGGAGTCCCTTGTCCAAAATATTAAAGAAAACGCCGAAGCATTAAGGTCATCGCATATCTAGAGATATATTCCTTAGGGTTTATTATCCTAAAGTTTAGAAGATTTTGCTGTTTTTAAAGACTCCTGAAACTATTTTTCTTAAAAGCACTACAAAGTACCTATTATGTAGGGGATTACTCACACTGTTTACAGAGGCCATAACTTTGAGGCATTGTAAGTAAAGCTGAAGGAGTGGAATTTTGAAATTGTAGCTTGTGGGATGTTGTGGGTGTTTTTGTTGTTGGTCTTGGTGGTTTTTTTTGAGGATGCACTTGAAGTGACATATCTAGTATGCCAAAAATGGTGGAAAGCTGGTAAAATTCAGGTCCTGTTTACTACACTGTTACTCAGAAATATTTCTAGTGCCCATTTAAAGTAGTTTGCTAGGTTACACCTTATAAATCGTTAGAAAACTTCAGTTTAGAGCTTTGATTTCATGAGTATATTCAATTCCCTGTAACTGTGTGAAAAATTAAATTACTGATATTTTGTTGAGAAATGGCATTTTGCATGGTGTCAGAGATTCTCAATCTAGATTTGAATTTTTCTATTAACATCACTTAACTTTGATCTCCTCCACAGGACACTGCAATCGTGCACCCAGTTCCCATAAGAATGACACCAAGCAAAATCCATATGCAGGAAATGGAGCTTAAAAGAACTGGAAGTGGTAGGATATTTTCTCTTGCTAATGAGGAAAATTTTGTACAGTTAGAGCTGGCTTTGCTTCCTTGAATATGTCACCACCTTTTCTTCCCTTTAGATGACTTTGAGTTGTAACCAGCATAATTAATGAGATTCTCAGAGTTAAGATTTAGAGTACTATTCAGATAGGTGCAGAGTTGGAATTGGCCGTTTGCTGCAGTGAGGATTTCACCATCTATGGGAGATCATTGCTTGGAAGTAGTTCAGGAGCATTATGATAGAGATTTGATTTGGGCCTCCAGGAGATTGTCTAGGATTCCTTATTAAATAATAAAGGAGACTGAAGATGGAAAACATAGACTGCATTGATAAATCTTGATTTACTGTGTTCAGAAATAGTTTATTATTTTGAAACCTGACAGGATGTGGGAGTATTGGCAGGCCTTTTTGGGTTTTGATACTCTGGTCAATAGTAAGCAGGGTCGTTTGATAATTTTCTTTGAGGAACAGTGGAGTCTCAATTTATAGATATGTCCCAATATGCCAGTATTTTCTGAAATCAGGTAACTCATGCACAGTCTTCAGCATACGAGAATAAGCAAGTATCCACAACATATTTATTTTAAAATTCCCTTAACCTTATTAATAGATAAAGATTCTTAAGTCCTAACACTGAGAAAGAGAAAGAGCATTATTACAATATAAAACTTTAACATCTCTGGTGTATTAATTATTTTAAGTATAATTTTATTCTTGAGTGCAATCCTTCAGATAGGGGCAGAAAATTAATGCAAAGCTTTGACATCAGAAGTAAAAGCTAGTTTGAAGACATTTGAGTATTCAGACTTGTTTTTCCATTTAGATCATGCTAACCCTACTAGTCCACTACTTGTGAAACCACCTGACCTCCCAGAAGAAAACAAAATGAGTTCATCTGTAAAATTTACATCTGGAAATACAGTTAGTAAGTATCAAATTACATTTTTTGGATTACACAAAGTTTAAATCTCATATATTCTTCAGTGAATGAAAACTAGCTAGATAGCAGAAGCTATAAAATAAGTTTATCCTAAAAATTTCTGACATGATGTATATATTAGAAGTAGTAATTAAGGTTCTACTGATGTCACGGAAGATGTTTTCCTGCCATATATGTTCAAAAAAGCTCATTTTTTTAATCTCTTTTCCATCTTTCTGATTTCTCTCCTGAAAAATTGCAATGCATGGAAAGTGGAATTGACAAGCATTTGATTGTGCTTCTTCAGAACCCTGTAACAACATGTTTTGTGAAGAGTGAAAACCTGTTGACCACAAAATTTTCAGACAATTCTTACCTGGTTTAGCTACTAAGAAAATACGATAGTCTTCTAGATTTCTCTTTTTAGGTACAACTTTTCAACTCTTTATTTGCTTCTGATAGTCTTTTTGATGTATCTCCTGTGTCCAAAACGTTTTGCATTATTTTGATTTGATTAGTTCACTTGTCTAATGTTGAGAGGGGTCTCAGGTTATACATAGCCTGAATCAAACTCTGGAGCCTGTTTCTGAGACATTTGGATTTTTTTTCTTCTTTAAGCTGGGAACTTTTCTTAAGTCAAAATAAGATTTGAAGCACTCATTACTTTGAGTCCATTTTATTATTAAGTCAGGATTTCAGTTGGTTTGTAATACAGAGTAATTTAGAAAGTTTCTTTTTGCAAGATGTTTTGCTTTCCTCATGAACTCTGTTTGAGGCACTCTCTGTTCCAAGCTATGTCTTGTGCCTGCCTGTCTTTTTCTTTTCAAGCAGAGTTCTGGTTTTAGTAGGTAGTCTTTGATACGAAAGAATGAGCAAACATGGTCTTCTAGTGGGGGAACCATTGAGAGTCCTTCTGTACTCTCTTTTCCTTATTCCAGTATAGCTTAACCTTTGATAAGTGCCTGTAACTGAAATTACACCAAGAAGTATTCTTCCCTCAGAGGAAGAATGTAGTGAAATAAAAAAAACCTCACTGCAGTGTAAGATAAAGCCACTCTGTAGTAACTCAGAGTTATCATGGGATGCCCATCCTTTTTCTGAAGAAATGGCTCTTGTCAGTATTTTGGGTGAATCCTGAAGAAAACATTTAATCCAACCATACTCTAGGAAATTAACTTCTGATGCTTAAAAAAACCACTATAAATCTAACAGGATTTTTTTTTTTGGTGCAGACTTGCTGTCCTGGTAATTGCGTTTCTTAATGTTCTTTAGTGTCGTACTTCAGTAGTGTATCTGAGCATCTTCTAAAACAGTGACAATGTCTACAGTGTGCTTCCTTGAGCTCTTGGACTGGACTCATTTTTCAGTATTTGCCTTTGTTGCTTGGTTTTATTTAGCTGTGCCAGAATTCATTTGAGAATAAGAAGTCTCAATTTAAGCAAGTTCTTTTCTAAGTTTTACAAACAAACAAGTAAGAATGTTCCTTACTGAACAGGAAAGGCATCTCTGGCGTTCTTGTCTCTGGATCCTGGTTGATGTGCCTCTTAAACTAAGAGGTTAAAGTAATCCTTAGAGACTGCATAATTCAGAAATCTCTTGATATTCTTGAGTAGATTTTTCTTCTTTACTGGTAACTAATCAGGTGAGTCTCATTGTTGCAGTGACTTTCCACCTTGAATTGTGCTTTACCATGTGCTCTGCCACCATCCCTTGTGATAATTTATTCTGAGATCGATTTTTCTGTCTGCATTCATTCCACACAAATCTTGTTATTTTGGTGCGGCAACTCATTTCTGGAGGAAAAATCTCAAGCTTTGCACAGCTTTTAAGGATAAGAGTGTCCTTAAGGAAACTGTCTACATGATGCTGCAATAGCATCTTCCAGTTTTATAAGTTGCCTTAACCAAAAGCTGAAAGTTATTAAAAAGATTTAGTCCCAAACAGCTGACTACCAACCTTGAAGGTATAGAAGTTACAGCAGGAGGAAAGCTACCAAGTTCATTTATGTACTGTACATATATTTTCCTTTTTCTGACTTCTGAATTTTAAAATCTAAAATGAAGTATGTCCTACTTCTTGCCGCCCCCCCCCCCCGCCCTTGTTTTTTTTTCTTGGATGCCCCTTACTCTTGTTAGCTAGTTTTTTGAAGGGATGGATTGTCAAGTGTTTAAAAATTATTACTTATGAAACTTATATTTTGAATTTTAAATACAACATTATTGTGATTGTGTATTCTTCAGTGCATCCCAGTAGTAACCAACAGCTTGGAGTATTGGGTAAGAGAAGTTGGTTTGTGTTGGATCCTTCAGTTATTCAGCCTCAAGGATTTTGAATCCCCCCCAGATGATATTTTACAGGGAAGCAATACAGGGACATGAACTTTTTTTAAGAGTAAAAATTGCGTTATTTGAATTTATATACTACCTATATCTGTTAGGGTATATTGACGACGCAAAACACACATACAAAAATTTGTACTTTCTTCTACCAGCAGATGGTTACAGCAGTTCGGACTCCTATACTTCAGATCCAGAGCAAATTGGAAGCACTGTAACACGGCAACGGTCAGTAGAGTATGAACTGAAAAACAATAAAGAAAAGATGCTTAAAGAAGCCTATTCTGAGCTTTTAATTGTTTAACAACTAGCTTGTAAAATGGTGGCTAAATAGATTTTTAACTTTACCACTAGGGAATCTGGAAGCAGTCTATTTTCTAATGTATTAACAATGTGTGTTCCTGCTAACACGTAAAGTGAAAATTAAAAAAAAATATGTAGTCTAAAAAGTTGTTTGGGATTGGCCAGTCAAATGAAACTCCACATTCAGTCAGAAATCCCAGTAAAGACTTTCTCCTTAAACACAAGGAAATGTAAGCATAGGAGATCGTGATGTTACTTGAAACCAAATTTTTGTATTTTTAAAAATACCCATTAGGCATTAATGAAGAAGGACTTTGTGATTTTGTCGCATAAAAGAAGAATAAAACATAATTAGAAATATCATGACAGTAACTCAGTCTCTTTTAATAATGGACTTCTGTAAAATTAAGAGCAGTCATAGGCCCAAAATAAATTACAATACTAGAAGCAGCTATACAAGCACATAATCAACAGCTGCATTGTTTGACATAAGAGAATGTGCTGTACTAGCTGGTGCTAATTGTTCCCATTAAATCTGCCTGAATAGGATTAAAAACCAACTACGCCATTAACCAACTTACAATCAGTTTCAGAGGTAAGTTTCAAAACAAAAATAATGAGGGCTACTTCAGCATCAAAGAAAGATTTCTAATTGCCTCTCAGTACAGCAACTTGAAAACTTCTTTCCTCCGTTGTTACTTAGTGGCGGATTTGATTGTCTGTCCTGCTCCTGTACATGTTTTTGCACTATCACCATGATGGTTTCAACGTGTTCTTTTCATCTCTGATTTTGGGTTGGGTTCATTTGCTGAACTTGTGTAGATGAGCGATACTTTCTGAGGAGCTGCTGCTTTATGGCATAGGTAGCTTTAGTCCAGATTTGTCAGTTCGGGCAGTGTTGACCCAGGAAGTTTTTCTCCCACTTCCTCTTCTACTTCCTTCTACTGATAGCTCTTCTACCAGTTGCAACTTTATCTATAGAGATCACATTGTCCCTAATCCTGCCATTAGTCTAGAGTTCTTTTTTTCTATTTTCAAAAAGCAAAAGCTTACAAGGCTATGTCAGATAATGATAGTTCAGGAATGTCCTTAAACCACTTTCTCCCTTATTTTAATCCTGCTTGTGCATTTTATACTAGACTAGCTAGAGGGATAGCCCTAGGAGTCAGTGTAATTAGGTTTGTATTTCATCAGCTGGAGAGTTACTCAGTGTTACAGAAGCATTGTCCTGGAGAGCATATTGAGAAAGCAGGTGTTTGGGTTTTTTTATTGTGATAACTCAATTTTCTGTCTGGACTTAAACATTCAGGAATTTCAAGTTTTGTGTGAAACTCGAGTACCTCTTAGCCTTCCTAGTTTTGTATCTTAGGATAGTTACAGAAGAATATTACAGAAGTCAGTTGTAGAAAGGATTTTATCACTTAGTTATGAGTTGAATAAAAGAGTGCCTGTATTCATTGCAGTGATTCAGTACATCTGAATCAGACTAGTTAAGTTAGACTAGTTAAGAAGTTTCTGCAAGCTGTTTTTAAATGGAAGTTGTACAAAAATTCTATGTACAATAAATTCCACTTAAATGGCACTTGGTGCAGTACTTCATCCTTCTATACTTTCTGCATGTATGCTCAATGAACTTGCAACAGGTATCCACTAGATGGTGATCCTACCTAAGAATGAGTTAAAATTTCTGAAGATGCTACCGAGTATTTAGATTTGGAAAATTTGAGGGAGAGAATTAAACAGCTGTCTCGTACACTTAGGTACTCCTTAAGCTATGTGGAGGCAGGTCCAACAGAAACTTAGTGTTCTTCAGTGACATTGAATTTAACCTGTTTAAAACCTAATTAGGATATTGACTACATCTTGCAGCCTCTGCAAATGATAGTGACTACCATCTGGATGGAATTACCATATTTAGGATCCTCTGTTCCTATATTGTTTGGGATGTGTGTCAAGCTATTGGTTTTCCACAAAATAAATTACTTCTGGTAATACAATAATAATTTGGATAATGGAGATTGAAGTAAATAGAAATATAAAAACAATTGTGAAATCAAAGAATACTAAAGTTTAAAACTGATTTTGCAATCTTCAAAATCAATGGTAATCAGGCTCTTTTCCATCTGCCAAACTTTGGGGGTTTTAATTGCATAATTTTGAAGAACTTGTGAATTTTAGTTTTGTGTCGCTGCCTAAAATCACTACAGAAGCTTATATGTTTTGCAGATCACATTCAGGAACATCTCCAGATAACACTGCACCTCCGCCACCTCCTCCAAGGCCTCAGCCTTCTCACTCGCGATCATCGTCTTTAGATATGAACAGATCTTTTTCAGTTACCCCAGGTAGATATTCTGTGTTCCTGGTGTACATTATTTTTCATCACATATATTCCTGAAGCAGACAATTTTTTTTCCCATGAAGAAAGATTTAGATTGTGTTTTTAAAACACTGCTTCTAAATGAAGAAGCTGAAAACACTGCTGTTTTTATTAAAATTTGTACTCCGCTTTGCTTAAGCAGGTAATTTAGGAGTAAATTCTTCATGTTGGCACTGTACTCCTTTGGATGAATGTGGAAAACAAAGTCAGGAAATAACATTTAGGTAGTGTAACCACATGCAGTGTATTGCATCTGCGAGTAAATTTTCAAGAGGAGTTCTTTGGTATCAGATGTATTAGAGACAGGTGTTAAGTATTTCACGTCAGAGAAAATTATTAAAGGTCACTTCAGATACTCTGCTTAAGGATTTTTATCATACTTCTGACTTGTCAGGACTTTCCAATTCAACATCATATAACATGAGAAAATGTTAAGAGTGTATAGTGCGGGTAAAAGCAAAAAAGCACTAAGATCAGAATAGGATGACCTTGTCTGTGCTTTGAGCTGGAACAAAGGACAGGATCCATGTTCTGACTCCCTTTTTTGTCTATTTGCAAATTTGAAAGGAGATAACATCACAGTTATGGTCCTCAATATGAAGGTTAATATATAGACAAAATGCAGGATTTCTTCATGTTGACAAGCCACAAAATTAGATAGCACTGTAATGTGAAGAGTAACCATCTTGGCCAAATGCAATGCCTCTTTTACAGGACAGCAACAGGCTGGAGTTGTTGCCTATCCCCCTGCAGTGCCTCCAAGACCACAGCCTTCACAGGTAATGTTATCAGTATTGAAAAATCTACGCTAGGTGCATCATTTGCATCTAACTCTGAATTGTAACTTCTCTCAAAATGAGCAGCATTGCTTGATATTTTTGGAAACTGCTAGGATGTGAATGATGGGGGAACCTGGACTAGAGCCAAATGATAGCCTTTCCTGAATAAAGAACTGGCTCTGATAAAACTATGGGAAGGGATTAAAGTAGAGTTTGAGGATGAATGAGTGGCTCTGGAGCTCTTGAGTTGTAGGAAAGAGGAAAGTTACACATTGACATTTCTTTACCTGTCCCTGTGTAGGTAATAGGCCATAAGACAGGTCTGTGAGAGCAGTCTTCCAAAGTTTTGCAAAATAAATGTTTGTCTTCTGGCATGGGCTATAGTTTTGTGTAATACATGTGGTCCCAGAAGGGGTGATCCACTTCCTTTGTCATAGACTTGGTGATCTTTGCAGTGCTGGTCTCAGTCAGTTCAGTCTGGTTCAGTTAGCTGATTTGGTAGAAACCAAATCCTGCAAAAGTTGTTCTTAATTTGTCTTTACCAATGGAATTCTTCAACTGCTGTGTAGATCTGACATGGGACAGATAAAATTTCTCTTCAGTTGCTTTTCAGCAGCAGCTGCTTGTTAGAATCCGAGTTACCAGCAGTTGTCATCAGTCAATGGATTCAGAAATCATCTGCAAGGAGAGAGGGTACAATGACAGACATGTTCCATCCAGTGTGATCACAAATGCATGCTTTCCTATGGGACTAGATTAAAAATCTGTATCAAGCTTGAATGACAAAGCTAAACTGGACTGAGTTGCAGCAGAAACATCTACTGTCCAATGAATCTAGCCTGTCCTAGAGTGCATCCGTCTTTGGTCTCATTCTCTGTCTGGATAATAGCACATCTGATTGAACTTCCCTTTCTCTTAAATATTAGTTTTTATAGACACAGAGAGTAGTCTGTCGGTCTTGGGTGAAGTGGACTTTGTCCTACTGACAAGACATAAATATTTGTCCGCTAAAAAGACAATCTTAAATGTTCTGTTACAAACTGGTGAGATTCTTTGCCTGGGGTAACTATATTAAGAACAATGTCACCAAATATTTTTGTTATTTTATTGCAGGGTGCAGGTCCTCACGTGCATCGCCCAGTAGATGCTGAAGGCCTAATAGCTCATACCAGTACCTCACCTCAACAAATACCAGAACAGCCAAATTTTGCAGACTTCAGCCAGTTTGAGGCATTTGCTGTTTCAGGTGTAAAGAAAGAGGAAGAAGATGAAATTGAAACACACTCAGAAGTCTTGCAGGTGAGCAGAAGTGAAGATATTGTCAATTGTTAATACCACCACCAGTTATGAGACTTCATTAAGACCTGCTTCCGCTTTTTGAACTCCGTGGGGTTTTTTATGGTGTCCCAATTCGTTGCTAGAAAGCAATTACATTGCACAGTTACACTTAATTAGTAATTGGCAAACACCTATGCAGAAGAAATTCTCAATTCTTGATTGTAATTCAAAACATTTTGTACTTCTTAGTGTATATATGCACAAACATAATTGTGCTGGTGCATTTCAGACTTGGCACAGGCAAAACTTTTCTTTGCTCACTCTTGCCAGACTTCCAAATTACTTACCGGTAAGTTTTAAAGTAGTCTGTCATAATAAATGAGATGACTGTCAAGTATCATAAACTTCTGCTAAAATTCCATTAATTTGGTTTTGTTCAAAGCCATTGGACAAATAGCTACAGCAAATAGGACTACAATAATAGAGATGTTTCTTACTAGAGACATGGGACTTAAAAGTTTGAAAGCTTCAGGATTTATTCCTATTAATGTCATAATGGCTTATTGCTATTACGTGAACTACTTCATGTTTCCCTTTCATAATTTATAGTTTTTATCTAGATTGTAAATTCTCTGAGACACTGCTGCATCCTCAGTTGCAAAAGTACCTGTGGTGCTTTAAAGTTCTTCCAGCTGTCAGCAGCATGTTCTTGCTTCCCTTAACCAGGAAGGTCAATGACGTAGAACCATTTGAGTGCTCTTGATGTACCTCATTGCAAAATCAGCTACGTTAGCTTAAGCTGCCACTGAAAGCTGCATTAAGTTAAGCTTGGCTGATTTGTTTTGCATTGAGGTGGATGGAGAACAGTCTCATTGTGTTCCACTGAGGGGATTAACCTTTGGCAATAACAAATAGATAATGGTGGTAATGTAATAGCAGAAATGGCCGTAGCAGTTTATCATCAGGCCACACTCTCTTCTGTGCTGTAACATGTGCCTCATAACATTGGAGATTTGACTTTATTCAGAGGTTTTCCAACATCAGAGTACAATGCTTGAGAGCAGCGTACTTTCAAGTAACTATGTGCTCTTTTTTTCATAGTGATTTTTACATTCTGTATCAAACCTTAATTTCTGTATGAAAAGACAGATCTGACTATTGATTGTGGAAGTACAGCTTTTTACTTATGTGCCTCTTCAGTGAGCTTCTTCCAAAGAGCCAAAACAGTGTTTGTGAGCAAGATAGTTTTAGGTGGTTTTGCTCCAAAGCAGATATTGTTGTATTCTTCTGAAGAAGACTTGAACTGGAATTGTAGGTGTTAACTGTATTCATGTATCAGAAACACAGCATACTTGTATTTATTCCAGCTGTTGCCAAATGAAATATTTTTGAAGAAGTGGTGTTCTAAATATAGTTTATGTCCCCTTAGGTTGAAAAGCCCTCTGATTCTGCAAGTTCTCTTAGAGCTGCCAAAGCAGATGGAAGAGTTGAAGACAAAGCGCCTGCTAATATCCCAACTAGTGCGGTATGCAAAGTACACTTGGAAGGAGAGCGCAGTTGTCTGATACATATGCAATTGCATGTCTGTTTATATGCTTCTGCTTGAACCCAGTTTTCTTAGGTCCGATATGTACTTGAAATAGACACGTGTGCAGTGAATTTTTGCAGCAGAATGATGTTCATGAATAGGTTTATACTCGAGATAGCAGAAAATTAAGATACTCGTAAGTGTTCCAGTTTTTGAAACCACAAAACTTGTAGTGCAGAACTTGGTTAGACCCATAACTACTGGGGGTGAAGTGTGCTCTGAGATGTTGTGTATTTGCAATTCTCAGTTGTACTATGATGTTTCTGCTTCAACAGTTCTCTGTCAGTATGTAGCAACTTACTGCCCTTTTACCAAGGGGTGGGATTTAGTACTTTTTCCAGACCATACGAGAATGCAGCTTAGATGTCCATCAGAAAATATCTCATGGGTTGTAAACCAGTTAGCTCAGTGACTGGTTTTAAGCAGATGTAACACAAACGATTTACCAAGTCATAATCCAAGTAAAATGCAGTTGGTGAGTATTAATAGGCTGTGCTTTCCTCTTCAGGGTAAAGGCACTACCCCACTTGCTCCACCACCAAAGCCTATTCGCAGAAGGTTAAAATCAGAAGATGAGCTAAGACCTGAAGCTGAGGAACATACACAGAAAACAGGTGTCATAGCTGCTGTTCTTGCTTCACAGCCATCTATTCCTAGGTAACCCAAGAAGTGTATAAATACATCTGTTACTGGAAAGTTTAAATTTAAACAGCATACACGCTTTCTGTTCCAGGAGTTGCAAACAATTTCAGTGTGTTTTGAGTAAGATTAATTGAACAGTTCAAAGGTTTTTGTTTTTTAAACAAGATCATCCCAAAGCTTCTATTGCTGGGAGACCTTTTCGAGATTTTGAATTCTAGAGTGGGAACTCTTTTTAACTTCTACAACCATGTTGGAAAGAAGTGGTGGAAGTATTAAGATGTAGCGTTTAATTTTAAATAATGATTGCTACGAACAGTGCAAAATGTGTGGTCTTTGTATCCTAGCATGAAAGCAGGCTGTTACATTGGTCACTTTGGGGTAAATGGGTGTGGTACTGTGCCTTGGGACTTCAGAAAATTGATTATGACGAGTTTTCAAAATGTGCTGCTTGATGTTTCATTGAAACCAACTATGTGTACCTTCCATGGGAGCAAACAAGGTTAATAGAGCCAGGCAGAAGAGGGAAAATTAACAGTGTAACAAGTTAACAAACTTTGACAGGAGGATTCTGCTCCTTTAGGTAAGAGGGACTATGAATGAAATACTCAGGTAAGCGGCGAAATGACTTATAGCAGTACTTGTAATATATTCTCAGGTCAGTGGGGAAAGACAAGAAGGCAATTCAGGCATCAATCAGACGTAACAAGGAAACCAACACTGTTTTGGCCAGATTGAATAGTGAACTACAGCAGCAACTAAAGGTAATTTCCTGATTGTCTAAGAGAAGAGCCTGAGGGGGCAAAATGTTACTGATGCACGGTAACAGGCACCTCTGCTAAACAATAATATACATAGTAGAGGATATTTATATAAAATATTTAGTTGGTTTTGCAGATCATACAATATGCATAATTGACAAGCTTTGTGAAATTGCAAAGGATACTTCTACAAAACATGTTTTTCAATGTATTGATTTGCTTTTAGCTACACTGAAAATAAAAAAACAAAACAGAAATCTTAACCTAGTGTTAATAATTCAAGGTAGCTGTTGTGGTCATCAGATGCTTTGAAAGCAGTATTGAGAAGAGCAGCTGAAGAGACTTGCTTTTTTCTGAAAGAAGCAGCAAACACTAAAGTTTTCATAAAATTATAAATATTTTAAAACAAATACAATAATCTGGAATAAAAAACTTACTGCTTAATAAGAACAGCAATAGTCATCTGCTTAGCTAGGTCAATTATTATCATTTTGGATTGATCTGCACTATCATAACATCTTTCTCTTGCTATCTTAATTAAAATCAGGTATCTTAAGGTATCAAGTTAATAAAAAAAAAATCTTAGATGTAAACGTGAATCAATATGATACTGTCTAGACTGGAAGATACACTATTTAAAAACCCATCAAGACTGAATTTGACTTGTTACTCTTTGAGTCAAGGTGTGTAAATTCACATAAGAGGAAAAACTGGGGGGGGGGGAAATTGTGAGTTCTCAATCCATTAACTTAGATGAGAACTTAGCCCCTTAAGCTTTTAGACTTCATTTGAAAGTGTTATAGTTGGGTTTGCAGCTGGTTACAACGTTGTGGGTTTGGGTGACTTGAAAGAAATGGAAAAATTTTAAACGTCTTCACCTTTGAGCAAAGTATTGATTTTCATTTATGAGTAATTGCTAGCTAGCCAATCTTCTATTCAGATTATGGGAAGAGTTCTCCACATTCTAGAAAAGACATTCGTTCTCAAAACTAAAGCAGACATTTACCAGTTTTGATCACATGAGGAAATTTTTAATGTTCATTCTCTGTGGACAGTCAGTCGAAAATCTTTCTCTTTTTAGGATGTTCTTGAAGAGAGAATCTCCCTGGAAGTCCAACTGGAACAACTTCGACCCTTCTCTCACCTCTAAGCCTACTGCCGTTAACTGTGAATTTACTAGTTTTGAAAGGGGTATTGGTTTCAAAGCCTATTTAAAGATCCATGCATCTAGCTCAGTGCACTCTATTCTACATTAAGTGCCGTGGTTCTGTTTTGTCAATTTGTCCACTTTTGTATTTAAGTATTTTAATTTCAGTACAGAGAAAAAGAAACTTTTTCCTTGAATGTGACACTGCCTCTCACATCATTTTCTCTGGGCGTCCATGATCTTTGTTGGACTTGAGTTTTCAGAGTTTGTCGCCAAAATTTCCAACTGGAATTTTTTAGTGGTTTCTTTTTTTCCCCGTGAAACATCTTTGCAGAAGAGGATTGCTAATCAGTTGACTTTAAGCACATAAACTCTTCTTTCACTATGGCATTTATCTTGCTGTGCCAGAAAAGAGAAAAAGGAGTAATCTGTCATCAACCAGTGTTACTTCCCAAGCTGCCTGTCACAATTGGAAAGTTGTTCACAATTCTAAAAAGCCTGCCTCTTTGCAATAAACCATCTTATTCAGGTTGACAGAGTTCTTGCAGGCGATTTGCCATATCAACTGGATTTGATTTTGTTTTTGTTGCATACATGATAGAGTACGTAACCACAGATTGCCAGGTGTTCACACTTGATCCATTCATGATCTTGATTCAGCCGCATGCATATGAAGATTTATGGTACAATTGGTAGTCTGTCAGACAGACCTTTTTTGGTCCTCCCTTTTGTGAAAAGAGTTGGGTGTCAATCCCCGGCATATTAATTGCACATTACCTAAGCACCACCTGTATTTGCATGATTCACACGTTACCTTTTAATAGCAGATCACATCACCAGTCTTCACTATAACAAATTGTATTGTCAAGTAATGTGTCAATACCTCTATGAACTTCTAATTCCCAGCAAAATAAAAATAAAATAAAAAAAAAAACCCAACCAAAAAATGAACAGTTTGCTTCTTAGGAATTCTGGGGTACCTTCTGTCATCTTGTTTCCATGCCTTATTTCTCTGGCATATAGACAGGCTTCACTATTAACAGAGTTCCCCGAGTGTATCCTGCTATTCAGGTTGATGTACTGTATTAGGATTTGTTGTATATTGTACGATACACACCTTTTGATCTCATATGTAAATTTGCATTAATTGCTGACTAACAGAAGATATTCTATTTAATGGCTTCTTCTGGCTGTGGGATCATAGATGTTTAACTGCATGGATGTATCTCTGCAGAATCAGAACTAGCAATTGTGTGATTTTTACACCAATAAAACAGCACAATATTTTAATTTTGTTGATTCATCTTTACCTGGGAATTTAAACTAATTCAAATAGGGGGGAGGGTTTTATTAGAGATTTTTTTTGTGATTTTGTGGCACGTATGAGAAACAGTTGGTCATTAATTCCTTGACCATTTTCTTCCCTCATTTTTTTAGCTATTGGTTTGAAGGTATCAGATTCTCTTGGTAATCTGTGGCTATGCTCCTTTTTTTAGCTATTGGTTTGAAGGTATCAAATTCTCTTGGTAATCTGTGGCTATGCTCCTTTTGTATCCTCCTATAAGGAAATTTAATATAGTTTTAACTTCTGAAAAGTCAATACTGTTACTGACTTGGGTCAATGAAATGTATAGTTCTTTAGTCTTTGTTTGTGGTTTGATTTCCTTGAGCGTACCTTTCAAAATTAAAGCTAAATTAATCCCCTATTAGCAGTCCTACTCCTCACTGTCTTACTTCTGTGCTAAATTAAATTCATTTAACATCTGTTTCCTTTCCAAAAGGATAGCTCAAGTTAGATTTTTCCACTGGATATGCTGTTTGTTACAGTTGAAAAGAAGAATTTCTCCTTTTTGAGTTATCACATACAGACTGGATAATTATGGTTATTTTTTATTACTATAACTACACCAACATTCTTTCAAATGTTATGGAAGTGTTGCAGATGGCTTACGTATATAATCCAAAGCAAGATTCCTTGGTAAGAAAGACACGAATGTCATAGTTGCATGAAAGATGGTGCTTTCCATTTGCATGTAAAGAAGGGGATTAAGAAATGATAGCTAAATGGGCACAAGGTTACATGTAAATTACATTTCAGGAATATCGTGCCAATTAGTAGATAAAGTAACAAGACTTGGACTTCAGAAAAGAAGATGTAACTAGGGAAACGCAAAAAAGCCCCAAAAAAAAAAAAAAAAAAACCAATCCAAAAATAAATCTAAAAAACTTTAAAGTTGGACTAATCACTTTTGTTATAACTGCCAAATAGCAAAAACAGTGGTTTAAAAAGTGGGGAAAGTGGATCACTTACTATAGTTAAAGAATGTCGATTTCAGACCAACTGTTACCTTGTTCATAGTTTATCTTAAAGTTAAAAACATGTTTTTTAAATAGTACTATTTTCATATTAATATTTAAGTATTAAGCCTATGTCTGTAGCAGCAAGATTCTTAAATCAGACTTTAACATTTTCAGCTTAAATATAAAAAGCCTTTTACATTCAAATACGACATGTACATATGAATCTCTGCAACATCCATGTCTTTCTAGTAGAGTGACAAGTTAGTGTCATAAGTGAAAAACATAGGCAATCTGAACAGTTTTGTGTCTTGCCAACAAGTCTATTTTTAAAAATTTTTGTGCATTACTTTTAAGGTATCACTCGGTATGTTTTAAAACAATTTTTCATAATCAGAAGAGCTTCTAACTTAAAAATTATGTCTTAAGAACATCACTGCCAATGATGTTCAGAAGTTACCTCACTTAGTAACATAACCCAGCTTTAATCCCGTATAGAATTATTTCTCACTCCATTTTTTTTTTTTGATAGAGCTACTTGACGCATTCTTTTTTTATGAACTTAGATTGTAAGCTCTTTGGGGCAAGGAATTATGTACCATGGCAAGTGATATGCTCTCTATGTTGCAAGTATAAATGTAGACTACTAAATAGCATGGAGTGTGATTCATGTACCCAGCTAGGATGGATGGACAGGAGCGTGCGTATCCAGAACACCTGCAAAATGTTTTTCTTTGGACTTTGTGACTGGAGGAGTGTCTCATTTCTTGTTTGATTTGCATTTCTCTTGTTTCTCTTACTAATGTGCCTCTCTATTCATTCCACCTCTTTGGAGTTGTTTTTTTCTCCTTTCATTGCCTGTGTTTGGACTGCAAAGAAGATTTTCAAAATACAAAGGTGAAAAGTTGAAAAGCCACTCTTTTGAGCAGTATTTTAAGTCTACTCAATGTAAGGTAATATTTTCTTTTTTTTTTTGTACTTCACATGCCCCTTCTTTTATTTGCAATTGTATAGTATGTGAACTAAAGCATCTCTTATTACTGAAAATGTCTTATGTGGGATAAACAAAGTTGAGGTTATAAAAACTTAAAACTAAAGAAAATAAATTTGCAGCACTGTTTCTTGTGTGAGGTGTCTCTGTCCCTTACGGATGAGATATGCTGTATTTCTGCTCTATGTTTAGGGCAGAGTTGAGTTACTCTCCTGGGTTCAGCTGTGCACAGAGTTTGTCTCTAAATGCAACTTTACGGATGACCGAGTGTGAATCACTTTTGTCCTAAAAGGCGGGGGGTGGGGGGGGCAGACAATTTAAAAAAAAAGAGAATAAAAAAAAAATAAAATCACTGTCTCCGGACTCAATCTAGTCAGTTTCTAGCAGAACATAATTTCATGAAATGGTAATATGTTACAAAAACACGTTACTCCCAAGTGAGTAATAACAATGCAATTCTTACTCTGTGTGGAAAATGAAAAAATAACTTACATATTTTAAACATATTTGCATGCAGTCCATGTGCAGTTGAGTGTTGATTTATACTCCCCAAAGTTTCATTTTTTTGAGACATACAACTTAATTTCATAAGCAGAATTCCATCTTGTTTTGTCTTGCATATTGGTGTATTAATCATTTATAATACAGCTCTCTAGAAGAAAACAAGTATAAACTAAGGACTTCAGTAACCCACACAAAAAAAAATAAATGTTGTGTTCTCTTAATAGTCTTTGAAAAACAACTAACTAGTGGTTGTATAGGAACAATGTTAAAAACGTCTATATACTAATTACGAAATGAGACAGTACAGTGTTGTCCTCATAACTATTACTCAAGCAAATTATAAACCGTTTTTTTTTCCCCCGACAGGAGTCTTTGAATTAATTGCTTTTCAAAATTCAGTTGTGTCTTGGGGGGAAGGGTTCAATGCTGTGTAATTTTGTTTCAGTAATACTACTTTAAATTGGCAAAATGAGTTTTAAAGGTACAATTCCTGCTTTCAAGCTAGATTGTATACTAATTGTACCTAAACTGTACACCGCTGATTGTATGCCGGTTGCACCTGGTTGTACACTGTGTGTTCCAAAATGATTTTACAGTACTTTTTCCCAGTTTACTGATACATAGGTATTCCATGTCTTGCATTTAAGTTACTGTCAGAAATAGCCCTTGTTTCATTATAATATGCAAAAATTCAAAATTGTAACAGTGAAATACTAAATTTGTGATCTCACAGCTTATATCCAAAGTTTTAAGGAGACTATTATTACTATTTATCACACTTGGACAGCATACTGTAGCACAGAAAGTTACATGAATTCTCTTCCATTCTTCTCTGGTAGAGTATGCACCTGAGGCTTTCACTCTTAACAGACAGTAAGAATGCATCTAATCTGGAAGCTGTTTAAATTACTCTGTCTTCTTGACTAGTCTTGATTATGAGCTACTTGGGAAATGAACAAAACATGATAAATACTGAAATCAATTTAAACTGATGTTAGTGGTATATTGATGAAAACCCAAAGTCTAGCAATACTGCTGTTGAAACCTACAGGACTGGAGTATTTGTTTCCCAGTCTACTGAGGTGCTTATAGATAGATACACATCCTGCTCTACAATGCATGGAGACTCTGATATATCCCATATAGCAGCAGTGGTGGCTTTTGCCACCTGTCATTGAACTTCAGAGATCTGTCCTTCTCTCTTTGGCTCAAATAAGACTGCATTTAAACTGACAGAAGAGGGTATGGTCCGTGGGCGGGGGGGGAACTAGTTACATGTAAGAAACAGCACTTTGACTTGGGAATGCCTTCTGCAAGGAGCCTGTTGTCTTTGGTATTCATTCAGAAGGCAACTAAGAAAGACTGGCATTTGAAAGAACAGTTGCATGTTGAGAAAGGAGGCACTGAGATCAATGATTTGCCCTGACGTGCGCTTGGGGGAGTGGAATAAGCATTACAGCAGTCGTAAACTGTAAAGATTTGTGTATGTGAACACTTGTTAAAGGCTTCTGAAGCTCTAGCGTATGTGATTGGCTCTGTGAGACTTTGCAAAACAGTCTGTGTAGTAGGAAGCTTCAGCCATATATATAATTTCTCAGCAGAAGTCAAAGGAAATACTTTGGGAACCTCTGTGGTACCTTAGGAGCGTGTTTCATCAAACTGTCGTGGAATTCGGCACTCTGTGCTAAGTGCTGTCGTGTCTTATTTTACAGATCTTCTCGAACTGGTACAGAGCTTGAGTTGTTTAAATATGAAAATACAGTATGTATTTCAAGAAAAAGATTATGAAAGGAATTTATAGGAAGTTGTAATTTGCTGTATTCTCTCGGAAAATGCAGAAGTGATGTGCCTCCAACTAACTTTTCTCTGTTGTGTACCCCTGCCTTTGGGAGAAGAGTGCTGCAGTTAACAGACCCTTCTAGAGCTTCAATCCCATTGTCTTTCACTGCTCTTGTGCAGGAGACTTAATCATCTGCTTTCTGAACAGAAGGAACCAAGAGATCCTTTTGCTCTAGAAGGATCCTTAGAAGGAATATATTCTTGGTTTGCTCGGCACTTTGTCTTTGGGGGTAAAATAATGTTGAAGCAAGAAAATTTTTGTGGAAAAGCAGTATCAGTTCACATGTCACTTTATCAAAATGAAGAGACTGATCTCTGTGATGGATTTTGTGTTTCCTGCTAAATTGCTTCCATAGATGGACTCACTAACCAAGAAACACACTAAAATTGATACTCTCTTAGACCTTTTCATGCCAAAGGCATCAAATGTTTTGTGGGGTGTTTTACCCTTTTTTTTCTTGTGGCCTTTTCAAACAATAAAATCCTTTGAAGTTTTAAAACTTTTTTTTTTGCAAATAGCTGCGTGTGTAGAATAGCAGGAAGATTTTTCTTCCATCTGTGGAAAAATACCTGTTCAAGCGGGGTTGCATTTCAACTGTCACAACTCAAGGCTGTCCTGATCTGAATACAAAGTGAGTACTCCCAAAAATTGAACTGAAAATTGAACTGATTCTAAGCTAGAATTTTGGATTTAAAATTTTGATAAAGATGGCGTTATGATGTATTATTGTATATTTGTGTCTTCACACTTTAAAACCAACTGTAAGGATAAGAGAAAAATGAGGACAAATAGGTTGAATGTTGGATCCAAAGGAAGTTTGCAACTCTGTAGCTGTAGTGTTGTTCAACTCAGGTAGTTGATTTTATTTGCTTAATTATAACTGAATACATATTTGCCTAGTCTGTTTAAATTAGTATAGGGTTGAAATTTGCAGTATTTATGCTGCATCCACATGTTTGGATGATCAAGCTGGTAACTTTAGAATGAAACTGGAGTGAGACTTTGGAGAATTGTGTGAATTTGTGTGTCCTCCTCACTCGGGCACATACATTTACCAATAGATGTGAAAATGTGCGTGCGTGCAGCTTGCTTTCAGAACAAGTCTGTGTGTGAAGTGCATTCCTGAAACCTTAAGGTGAAAGTACATCCTGATGCTAACTAGTAGTAGTACAGTTCATCTAGTTGTTGTGAAGTTGTGTAAAGTTCATACTCTTAATACAAAATTCATTCTTGTTTTATGTGGATTTACAGTCTGCTTGTAGTTGTCTTTAGAAAGTTTCAGTCCTGATATGGGATCCTGTGGAATCAACATGTTTTTTCCAAGCTCTTCTATCAAACAAGCTGTGAGAAGTGCCTTTTCATTTCCAATATGATTAATGCAGGCTTCTTTTGTTGATTTCAACTTTACACTGCAAAATACTGAGTCTGCAGGATAAAGGATGTTGCTGAAGACGTTTGTATGTGTTTGAAGGGGTAGACTGAACTAATAGTTTCCTTAAGGTCTATGCTAATTTTAATCTGGAAATGTTTCTGTCTGAATCCTTAAAACCTACTGAGCTTTTAAATGAGAACAAAATAAATCGTTATCCTCTAAAATATAAGCCAAGTGAGTTGTGCTTTTTAAACTTTTAAAAGCCAAATTTTACAAATCTAAAAACATTTCCAGCCCTTTCCTATCTAGATTGGTGCTTAGCATATGCTTATAGTATTAAGACTAATTATTCTTTTTTCATTCTTGAGCTAGGAGGTAACCCAGTGAGAGGTGTCTGGTTTTGTTGTTAAGATCCTCGGGATCTCCATGAATTCAAGACACCTTATAAATGTACAGCTTTGACCTCAGACCTTGTTTGATTTTGGTAGCTTGTTCGGCCTCTTACTGCTGCTCTGAAAGTGTTAAGATGCTTACAACTTCTGGCCTGTAGTAAGCAAGAAAAAGACTTCTTCTCAACTAAGTTGCATATTATTTTTTTAAAAACTAGTGAAAGGTGAAGTAGATCTGCCAATTTTGCACCAGCTGAACTGCCAGCTTTTAAAACTAAAAGGAGAAATGCCTTATTTATTGTACTTTCTATGGGGTTTATTTTACATTAAATTAGATTGAAAATCCTGACACAGAAATTGAAACAATTTTTATTTGTTGCAGCGGTAGTCTGTATGTTTTAACTGAGAATGATGTTTTTTAATTTCTTCTAACATACTTTTGTTTTCTTTCAGAGGTACATTGCAATTTTTAGGGTTGCACAGACAGTGCAAGAACCGGTTTGTAAACCTTGTTTTGGGTCAAAATTAAAAATCAAGCTAAAAATAATCAAAACTAAACTCACTTTTTAGAGAACTAAATAGTATTATAGGGATCTGCAGTTATTCCAGAATCTAACACCTGCTTAAACAAATTTTAAAGTAGACTGTTGCTATAGGAAATCAATATTTATTGTATTAAATGTGGTTGGCCTTAATTCCTTAGTAAGTGTTACACAAAGCATGTCACTGTTTTTCAAAACCTAGCTGAGAAGGATCATTAAGAGTATTAACTTAAAACTGATTTTCTTGGCTATAGATCATGAACTGCAGTATTTTTAGAAGGAAAAATGGGATTTACTTGCACGATAATTCACGTTCGGTTTTACATATGGCCTTTTGTACAGAAAAATGGCAAGAACTGCCAGTTGAGAATCCTTTCCTTTTTTCTTGCCTCCCAGCTTGGCAATGTAAGCTCTAGTGCTACTTTGGCTGGAGTGTTGATCTTTGTATTTGTACTTTGTACCACTACTATGAAAGACTGACCTGACCAGAAGAATAAAAGCTCTGTAAGCAATAGCAGACAGCCTCTGCAAGTAGTTTCTGTATTCAACAGTCACTTATCAGAAGACACTGCTAATAAGGGTTCCAGTCTAGGGAGAAGGAGAGAGGAAAGCCTTGCTATCAGAGCCAGGGATAATCAATCACCTAACTCAACATTGTATAAATATATGTAGAAAAATAAAGTTGTTAATTTGAGAGTGGATATTGAAATACCTAAGCTGTTGCTTCCTCCAGGTAATAAGAAATACTATTTTACTTGCATCAGTTTTATTTGGCCAAGGTCAATTAACCTCTCGCCTAAAGTCTGTTTCAGGTCTTGCTCAGTGTCATTCAGGACTCCTCGTCAGCAGGCAGGCATTGAGCCATTTCCAGGAAAGCAGGGGCTCAGCACACATAGCAGATGCTTTGGAAGAAAAATACCATAGCCACAAACATCCTCCCCTTCCTCCTCCTTTCCCACAGCTTTCATTGCTCAGATCAGGAATAACCCGTCTGGCCAGTTGGGGTCAGCTCCCCTGCCTGTGTTCTCTCCCAGCCTTTTGCACAATCCCAGCCTAGTGCGGGTAGCCAGGAGCCTTTCTCACCTACTCTAGATTTTCGATCTGTAGTGGCACTGCTGTGTTGTCACCACCATCACTACTGCAGACGTGGAAACCGTGTGCACATGTACAAGGACATGGTGTCTCCATACCTGTGATGTGGTGCCACTAGAGCGATGCAATGCCAAACCAAGAGTAGGTGACACCAAGGCATCTACAGATGGGGCTCTCTGTCAGGGATTCCAGCGATGGCATTGCTGGCTGCCCTCCTAGCATGTTCCTGCTGTTGCAGAAGCATGGATTTTACAGAGCTAAATCTCAAGAGAGCTGGAGGTTAGAGAGAAATGATTTCCCTGATACTGTCTTGCCACAGATGGAGCTGGTTTAGAGTTTACATCTTCTTAGTATTTTTCAAACTGTGTAAAGACAGTGCTTACCAGTCCAAACATACATCCATTCAAAACAGCTGTGATGAACATGTTGAAGTGTTGGATAATAACAAGGAACAGCATCCATTCCTTACTCAAATAGAGGGTATCCCATTTTTACATAACTTTCAAAATGACAAGCTAGATTCCTAATTTAATAGCAAAGCTTGAAAAATGAGGATTTTAAAAAGGCATGCTGTAGTGTTGTTTTCCAAGCCCCAGCGTACTTCAAAAATCTACTGTCACACCCTGCTGCTATTTGTTAAGACTTTTTCAATCAGGAGACTGAGTGAAGAGTCAGTAGTGCCCTAATGTGCAAGGTTACAGCACTGCTAGGCTGGATTTTTTTTTTTTCTAGCACGCACAATTTTGGAGGCTTGAAAATGTTTTTGAAATGCTACCCTAAGAGTGACCTTTGGAGAGGTAGTTCTACTCTTGATCCAGCTCAACAGCAGCTCTTTGGCTGAATACCTTTACAGCAGTAATAGTGTGTTCGATTGTAACGTGGTTTTCATTTGCTATCGAAGACCCAACTTTTCTGGCAGAAAACCTAATTTCATTACCTAATAATGTGAGGTTGCAGATTTATAAATTTAGGCACTTTGGCAATTCAGATTATTTTTATACCGTGTCGTAGCAGGTTTGATGGCAGAGAAAGCCTTTTCCAGTGCTATTTTCATATGGGGAGAAGGCAGTTTAAAAACATGCTTTTGATGCTTGTAAAGTACAAATTACTGATAATAATTTTTCTTGTAAATCCACACTGAGCACACTTCTGTCTTCTCCCAAGGTACGTTACAGCCCAAGGGGCTACAACTCTCAAATATGTGTGACAAAAATTAAGACATGACTATCAAGTTTTCCATTTCAGACTAGCAACCTCTCAAGTTTTAGGCTGCTTCAAGAGAACTGTTGTTTTTGTTTGTATGCCTTTCTGAATCCATGGCTGTATTTCAGTTGGATCTGCTGAGGTAGTTTCATGAGCTGACAACAATTGTTTCGGGCCAGTCTGCAACCTAAAAGACATTGCCTTGCCTTAGAAGCCAAGTCTCCTGCCAACTTTGACTTTCAACCAATATTTTTAGGATTAAATTCTCATGATTTCCACTAAATTAAAGACATTGAATTTACAGTGCATCTACTGCAAGTGCTTCTGGAGCACAAAACAACATTCACTGATGCATCAGGAGGCAAAGATGAGTCAGCTAGTTAACGAGGATGAAAAGAAAACATGAGCTCCTCCATCAAGGTGTTTGTGCACCAAAAGCCAAATCACCTGAGCACAAATATTTGCCCTTTTGATTCTGTTCATGTGCAGTATACTCTGTTACCCTTATCAGTCATGGCATTCTGAGAGTTGCGTTATACTTCTGTGTTGAAATTATCTTCAGCAATTTGAACATCTAGAGCGTTGTTTTTTTGAAGAGAGTGATACAACCAGTTTCTCTGCTGCAGTATTAAGAAAATATATATCCTTTGTTTCTTCAAAAGCAAAGCTGAAAAACTGTGATTTGGAACGGTATTTTTTCCTGCAAGCTTTAAAATTGTTCAAAGAAATCATACAATACAGTATAGCAGTAGTAGTGCACTCTCAAGAGCAAACACACAAGGCTCTAGAGGTCTTTCCAGATTGGCACCTACAAAATTAAAACATGCCGGCTGATCTGCAGCTCGTTTGCCTCCACAGTTAACAATCGGTAGCCTGTCACAACTCCCTGCCGTGAGTCAGCTAAGGCCTGGAACTGTGTTTAGACTGTGGTGCTTTATTGATGCAGGTCTAATAATATCTCCTCTCTATTTACAGTGCAGTTGTTATGTGGGGCCTGCTCTGATGTCCTGTTCCTCCCATCACGTGTCTCATGCTGTGTGCTGCTTGGTGCTTCTGGGCAGTTGCTCGAGGATTTGGTACGTACTCATACATATTAAATATTCCTGTCTTTTTATAGTGAGTGAAGAGGGCTATGATAAAGCCTTTGTTTTGTGATGACAGTAAGATTACACAAGGCATAGATGACTGACAGTGAATTTAATTATTTGTAATTAAAAAGGAATTAATTTCCAGTATTGCTAGCTAAAACAGTAATCCTAAACAGCCTCTCAACTGAACTCAGTGTTTGCATATGGACAGAAGGGATTCATGTATATGATACTTGACATGCAGTGCCAGATTCCATCGCAAGTGCAATCAGAAGAAACAACTCTAACAGGCGGCAAAGCCCGATGGCATCCTCCTCTGCTCTGGGATAGTCTAGGCCAAACTTGGCTGCCATCTTCATTCTTAAGAAGCAAGCCTTGTACCCAACTTCTCTGCGACAGGGTGAGCTCAACGCACCCATTACACCTATGATAACTGGCAATTGCAGAAGGGAAGGGTCGGGGAAGTTACCCACGGGAAAACAGCAATTTTGATTTCTCGTAAAAAGCTTGAGACTTTATGTGGACAAAGCATTCCCACATCTGCTGTTGTCCTAGGGCAAGAGTTGGGTTTTACTGTCTTTTATGGGATATGTGTAATTTCCTCTCTTTTTTTTTTTTTTTGTGTGAAAGATTAGAGTCTAACTCATGCAAAACTCATGAACCTGTGCTTGGGAAAAAAAGACAGACATTCTCAATTCTCTGTTTTCTTTGGGAAGGTAAGGAGAATGAAGTAGCATTTTTTAATTTCTGTAATGAATAGAACTAAATGTGAAAATATTTCAAGGGCTGAAGCATATGAAAAATTCTAAGCATCATACACTGATGCTTCACAATACACGTATACACTGTGTTAAAGGTGAAATATATTGAATTGCAACATAATGATGAACTGGGATCAGTGGGACTATTGAATAGCCATTATCAATCCATATCCAACATAAAATACAAAGAATATGGTGTAGCTAAGAAGTCTTAGTATATTGTGTGTGGTTTATAAGGCTCCAATGTGCTATTGAACTCCATAGTAAATACTCTCAATTTCTTACTGATTGGACTAAATTTACACGTCATCTGAATTTAACCAGGTTGTGGATTTTTTTAAAAACTTTGTTCTTATACCTTTGTATTGCTTTTGTCGTAAAATACAAAATTCCTTTATGCAACAGAGATGCCAAGCTACATCTTGAAATCCTCATTAGTGCAAAGGAACAGAAACATACGTTTATCAAGGCCTACTGACCTGATTCTGTTAGTGTGCCGCAAGCTGTATTTTACAACAAAAGCCAGACGCAGCTCAGCATGGGTATGTTTGCATTTTTATATGTAGGTCACCTTAAACTTACTGGGGAAAAAAAAAAAATATCGGTCTTTACCTGTTTATGTGGAAACATTTTTAAAGTTCAGTATGTTTTCCAAACAAAATATGTCTGCCTTAATAATCTGTATTGCTGGTTTCAAAGAAAGAGGCAGTTAATTTAATTCCACTGACTCTCATCTCTTCCAGATCCTCTTTTCTTAGATACTTTCCTTTCCTATTAGCTTTCCTTCCTGATTTTTATTTTATTTTTTTAGTTCATTGAGGTTCCACAGCAGTCTCCAGGAGTGTAGGTAATCCAGATCAGTGACGCAGGAAAGAGCATATTCTTTCAAACTCCATATCCATTTATCAGTGTGAATTCAGGCCAGGAAACATTCAATGTTAATACACCTTTATCTCCACAAACAACTCTTCTGGAAAAAAGGTAACAGAAAAGCAGCTCGTTTTCTGCAGCCACTTATGTACTTTTGTAATTGAAGAAGACTGTCCAGAAATATCTTGCAGTAGATTTTTTCTTTTCCTGCAAGAGCCTCAAAATGTCATTAGTTTATTACCACCTCAAGAGAAGCTCATACTCTCAAAGATGCTACAAAATTTTCTTGTATGAATCCAAAAGATAATGAGCATTTGCCATCAATGGATTGTGTAAAAGACAAAAATTTGTATCCAGGAGGAGATAATTTCTTAACTCTTTGCTGTTAATGCATTCTTTGTGACTTGTGATTGCCTGTGGGCTGAGGGTGGCTGAAGAAAAAGGTGCTAATTCTTATGTAATTCTAAACAGCTGCTTGAGAGTTATTTCTCTCTCTCGAATTATTCCTATGCGTTATATATTTGCATAAATTCCTACAGAAATTTAGAGATCAAGACATCCAACAGACCACGCATTTGTAACTTATTTGAAATGTGTTTGAAGTCATAAGCCTAAACAGATTTCATTCCTTGTGCAGGAAGTATAGACAGTATAGAATCTGAATGCATTACCTAAAAACTGACTAGAAAATAAATCTAGAACCAAAAGCGTAGTTTGATGGACCAGGATAGAAATTTTACACTAATACAGATTTTTTTTCCCCCCTGACTCTGCAAACACAAATAGGATACCAATTAACACCAGACTCTTTATAACATAGGAGTGACTACAGAACTGCATATACTGGATTTATTGACCAATAACTGTTTATTCCATGTTTTGAATTTTGTAATACTTAATTATGTGGACAGCTAGCATGCATGCTAGTTCTAATTTAGTGATATTTTTTCATTACTGTGAATAATTATAAAAGTAAGCTCTGCAAACATTTAGACCATGCAAGAGCTTGTACCTTCTTAACGCAGCTGAACAGATAACAGCTTCTCTAAATGGAACATCATATTTAAAACGTTTTACTTTATTAACAATAAATTAATCTGTGGCATCACTGTTCAACAAAACACTAAAGATACAGTGTGCAGATTGTCTACATACTGATCAGAAAGGCAACATCATCTGTCTTCATAAAAACTAGAGAAATGCTAATGAGCTGATATACATATATCTTTTTCAACAATATGAACACTGAGCAGAAGAAATGTAATTCCAAGTTTCCCCATTTTTTCTATTAAATAAGGCAACAATAAAAAGCGTAGCATCACAATAACTCACTTAATTCTAGATACTGAGTCCTGACATAATGCAGTGCTCAGAGGAATGTGCAAAAATAAACACTTGGATATGCACTTTGATTCTTCACTGTGTTAAATTTGAAAAAAAGAGACAAAAAAACCACCACCACAAACCCACAACTGTTTCAGATTCTGCTGGCAGGAAAAACAAAAGAAAGGCTTCTGGAAGAATCCAAACTGACAAAGCTGTTTTTTCAACCTGTGGCACCATTGGGAATATCTTGAGCATCTGCTAAATGTAGTTTTTGGCTGAAGCAAACCATTAAGGATAATGTTTTCACATATAGATAAGGTATAAACAAGACGGCATTGTTACATGGAACTCTGCTTAGTCCTGTGACAGGTACACACACCTCTGGATCTATTCAGTTCTGTTAAGTGCTATGCTAGTTCTCCACCAGTAGCCTAATCTTCCTCGATAAGATTTAAGCATTACATACCTCCCGAATTAGCTGGCAGATCAAGGGGGATAGCAGATTATTCTTATCGCTGTTATGGGATATTATCACATTCCACTTGTGTTCTTATTGAGACCTAGCCTTAGACAGCTTTCCACAGACACAGAGAATGGAGACACCGGTGCGCTATCTTAAGTACCAAACCAGCATCCCACGTTCCTCAATGCATACAAAGTGTGCAACGTCAGAAATAACTAGACTGCGCTATAAACTGAACGCCACTCTCCTCACTCGTGTTCTTAGATTATTAAAAGCGTGATGTGAAAGACAAGCTAAGGCATTCAGCTTTGAGTGGGCTAAGAGCACACATTTGTTCAATTTCCAGACCTTTGCTGAAGTATTTGACTCAACTGTAGCCTGACTCCAGAAATGAAAAAATTAGGTCAGTCCTCTGTACACAGTAAAATCAGTGATAAACAGTTGCAAATATTTCTAGGTAAAAAAAACCTAACAGGTAGTAATATCAACCTAAAAGGTGGTAATATCAATGGGACTGAACACTTCTGAATACTATAGAAGGAACATTACTAGATATGTTTGTTCCAGAATGTCTCAGCAAGGCACATTTAGAAAGACCCTGCTTCTGATAAGCTTTGCCATCAACTGTCAACACATTGTCTAAAAGGGCACACACTCACTAAATAAATCACCATATGAAAAAGCAGCCTCTAATTAAAAGTGTTAAAATCAGTCATTTATGTATTAGAATCTAAAAATCTATACTGTTTTACAGTACTCATTTAAAAGAAAGGATGTTACCGAAGCAATTTGACTCTTGTAAAGACATCAGTTACTGGGGAAATATACTGCAATTTGATTATAGTCAATAATTATAATGTAAAGTAGACATTTAAGGAGAAGGATACATAGATGAATTCAGTTCTTCTAGCTGCAACAGAAACGTAGCAAGTATCAGCAATGGTGTTTCAGTTAGGTGAAGGCAACAATTATGCTGATAGATGAATATATTAAAACAATACAGGAAATCATTAATAGTTTGGGCTGAAATTTATGATTTTATTACAAAAAGCAGACCAAGCCTGCACTGAATTTTACAACAACAGAGCTAAGTCCCAAATTAAGTTTAAATCTTCCACTCTCAGGAAATTTAAAGAAATTTTAACAGTTTTGGGGTTTATGAAAATACAGTAGAGAAAGGAGAAATAAAGCATAGAATATACAGATCTAAATTCCTTGTTATTTGTGGTCTTCCCCAGGTGTAGGAGGATGGACCACAGAGAAAATGGCTGTCCCTAGAGGCCTACATCCTCAGACAGTTGACAGTGAGACTGCTCCACTCATCAAAACAAGCAGCAGCCTATAAAAAAAAAAATAGGGAAACCAAAGTACTGTGTTTTCTTAAAGATGAGGGCAGGGCTTGTGTCTTGGTTCATTACAGAACTACGTTCTCCTCAACAGTAAATGGCTGCCAACCCAGTAGCCCACCTGAGTCGAGTGCTGTGGGCAAAGTTCCCCGAGTTCTGCGTTCCTGGTACTTACATCTGACAGCAGCCTATCCAGGTTGGAGTCACTGGCAAGTTTTCTTTTATCTTCAGGGAGTTCCTCCAGCTCCCCATAGAGCTCCAGGTTGAGGCGAGCAAGTTTCTCCTGCATACTCCGCACATGCTCCATCTGCTCTATGGAACATTCATTTCCTAAAAGGACAAGCAACAGCTTTTGATAAAGAAACCTGAAAGGGGCAAATGAAGGTGCAAAGATGCAGCTTTTTACATCTGAGAAGAGGAATTTAAACATCAAATCTGCAAGCTGATTTACTTTCTCAATGATTTCTCCCTGTTTCACTACTGAAGTTTCTGTCATCGTGTCTCATGTTATGTTGTGCTAAACTAAAAATAACCACCAAATGTACTCACTGGTCTTTAGAATACATGTGGGTTTTTCTGTACTCCGGAATTTCTCTCTGATTTAGAAAGGCCATTTTTTTAAAGTATGATCACAATAAACCTCTTTCTGTTCTTGATTAATCTTGGTGGTTTCTTTCTTTTAACTGATGCTTTATATAACACAGAATTTTCAAGTTCTCTTATGTAAGTGGTACAGAATTAACATGTCATGCTGACCTTACACTAACCTTGCAAAAGCATGTTGGCATCTTTCTACTCAGAATAACTCTTAGTAAGTGTTAATAATGCAGCAAAATCAGCCTTACAATAGAACTGTAATTCAGAATTGCAGTAAAATCTATTAACGATATTGAACTTACTGGACTCTGCCCTATGAAATTATGACAAACTGGCAATCTGTCCAAAGAGCACATGCATTTGCAAACGTTCCCACAGTATAGCTATAAAATCTATTGTTGTATACAGACGATTCATGCACTTGCCAAATGCTTGAAGTTTGCCCGAGTGGAAATCATTCAGGAGACTCAGAAGTCCCCTTTCCATTTCCTGGACATCTGATACATCTGTGAGAAAAGAATGCTGGATTGGTGCTGCCTGTGCCCCTTTTGCTTCACCTCCTGGAGGTTTGGCTTTCTCTTTTATTATGCTGGGAGAAAAAAAAAAAAAAACAAACACAAAAGATTACGTCCTGCTTTCACTGAGAATCTGAAATGTAAGATAAGTGTACACCTGAGCTTTGAAAATGAAATTGCACTACATAATACATATTTGAATCACTCCTTTTAACTTCTAAAGATGGATCACCAGTTTGTCTTAAGTTTTACTAAAGAACAACATCACTATCTTGACCGTTTGATACTGCAAAATGAAGAATTCCAACAATCTGCTTTCCTACTAGTAGTGGGAAATGTCAATGGAGCACATGTACATAATGGCCATCTTAATAATCTAAAGAGGACTACTACCAACAATGACACATGGTGCATGGGGCATTATCTATGAAAAAGCATCTTGGAACTTTAAGCCAGAGAGAAAAAACCCTCTGCAATCATACACTCCCATTGTCACAAACACCTGTAGACTGCAAACAGTGTGGAAAACTTGTTGTAATTGATACAGGAAGTTGACTTTGCCTCCAGATAAATTTTCTTAGAGCTCCTTCTTCTCACCTTCAAATATCACAATTTTGTGAAACACACCATCCAAAGCAATCTCCCAGTGCTCTAACACTTACCACATGGAACTAGTCCATGCCTAAGTAAATGTTAAAACAAGTGTTAAAAATTCTCTACAGTCCTCTCTGCAACAAAATCAACGTTTCTGGATCCCATACCTTTTTCTCTAGGCATAAAATTCATTCAAAGCACCATGTGCCCATAGAGATTACATGGGTGAAAATGAATAACTGTTATAAAACCAAATGAATATGCAAACAACATGGAACCTAAACAATCACCAGTGAGAAGCAGCATATTTCATCTCTGACCCAGAGACAGATGGACAGACTGCATCCTAACCTAATACAGTTCACATAAGGGGCTATTTTCACCCCCAATTTGCCCTTCCATGTGTGCACATAGCCCTTCTCTCACACCGGTACAGTAGCTTCTGCAGCCTTGTCATGAGTCAGTTCAGAAACTGATTCAGTAAAAATTTGAGGCTAAACATTAAAATTTAGAATACTATGGGATTTTTTTATTTTTTTTTTAAATATATCCACAGGCTTAGTAAAGAGGCTTTATTTGATTAGTAAAGATAATAGTTTACAACATAGTAAGCCCCACCCTTCTCTTGAATACTCCCATGCTCTGCAAGTCATAAATTCTCTCTTTTCTATGGGAAATAATAATTCTTTTTCTAGCCTAACAGCTTCTGTAGCCTACAAACATCATAGAGACCACACAGTCCATATGCTGAAATAACTAATAGTCAAATAATTATCGTATCTGGTTCAAGTCAGAGCAACACATCTCAGTTTAGGTTTAGCTTTGACTATTCCTGCTTCAGTTTCAGACTTAAAGAAAGGTTCCTATGCCAGAAAGGTCATTGTTTTTTTTTTCCACCTGTATCTGAAGGTTAATACAGTAGATTACTGTGCCTGGAAAACTTATTCCATTAGATTCTGAAAGACAAAGTGAAAATGAATTAATTACTCCTCCTCTGCTATGGTAACAGCAGTTCACCCTGACATTGTTATGTCAATTAGCGCTCCTGCTTGAAAAGTTTGAGAAAATTGTCTGCGTTTCCCCTGCTTGGTAAGCTTCACTTAACAATTGAGTAAGAATATCCTCTTCCAAAAATCAAAATAAAATGGACATTTTCCTCTCTTGACGAGTATTGTGAACTACAAGAAACAAATTTCCAGTACAGTCCAGAATAGTGTTGAGACTCAAGTCAACTGTACAGTCTGCTGCAGAAACCATCAATTTATAGCACATGAGTATTTATTATTATTTCCCTCAAAGTATTAGCACACTTTCCCTGAAAAATGATGCATAGACTTTACAGTGCAGAAATTTAGCATTCATGAGGCCCATACTGGATACTTCAAATAGACTATCCGTGCTACTCACGACAGTGCAGCATTTAATCTTCAGCTAATACAGGTCAATAAACTCGCTCACCTCTCTCTAGCTAACAATTTACTTTAAAATCCCTCTTCATTCATTTATCTACTGTATCTGCCACAGCCAAGAAATATATTTTCTAACTTGCAGGAAAATTAACATTCTCAAACTGAAATATGTGTATCAATATCCCATAACTATTCCAAAATGGTACTTTCTGAAGAGCTGAATGCCCCTCTGCACGTGAGTTTGCCCTGGGAGTTACTGCTGCCCTCACTGACAGGTCCCTAAACAAAAAAAACACCAGAAATTCCTGCTCTAGGTAATTCTGTTCAATTTAAGTCCTTCCTTTGCTGCCCCACTTGTCAGTTCCAACCTTGCAGCCATATAAAATTTCATTTGTTCCTCACAGCTGTATGTGAGGCTCTATCTATCTCCCACGTGATGCCCACACTTGTTGTATATGATCACCCAACTCTTGTCTTTCACCAGGCACATCAGGCTATTGTCTCTTCAGCTAAAATGTTATGAGTTTACAGCATTGCGTAACATTTTACAAAGCCTACAAGCAGATCAAGCACCTTCCTTTTCTGTAAAATAACCATGATATTGCAATAAACACAAATCACTTTGCTAAAGAAGACGCATCATCAAAAGATTTCACAAGTCTGAAGCGCTTTTCATTTGGTTCCAGTCTAAACAGCCTTTAACCTGTCTGAGCATTGGCAGGTTTCTGGCTTTCACTCCCACCGAGCTCGAAAAGTGCTCCTAAGCTTACCGTTTTAACTTTGGTTTTTGTACCGCAGGCTGTGGTGCAGGATTTGAAAAGGCAGTACTTTTACTGACTGGCACTGAGTTTTTCTTGGGGTTAGCAACCTGAGCGGGGTGACTTGTTGAAGATTTGGGGCTCCTCCTCTTGATTTTCCTTTCTTCCATTTCTTCCAATTTACTGCACCTAGACAAATTTCTTGTCCTCCAAAAGGAAGCAAA
>VWZK01011958.1:355661-373763 GCA_013396935.1 Baryphthengus martii
GGCCGGGCTGCCCTGCGAGGTGCATTGTGGGAGGGCCGGCCGGGCGACTACCGTTCCCAGAACACCCCGCGGCAAGAGGCGCGGTGGGCTCAGGGAGAGTGCGCAGGGCACCGAAGGCGGCGGCGGCGGCGGCGACAGCGGGAGGAGGGGCAGGCGCACGGGACGGGACCGAGCTCTTCCCCTGCGCATGCGTAAAGAGCCGGGCTTCTCCCCGCCCCTGGGGCGGGGCGCTGGGNGTTAATACTTGAAAGGGGCCGAGCTGAGCCTCCCCGCTCTGTCAGCGCGCCGGGACGGAGTTGGGGGAAGTGGAGCCGTTGTCGGCGCAGCTGCTTCCGAGCTGNAAAATAACCATGATATTGCAATAAACACAAATCACTTTGCTAAAGAAGACGCATCATCAAAAGATTTCACAAGTCTGAAGCGCTTTTCATTTGGTTCCAGTCTAAACAGCCTTTAACCTGTCTGAGCATTGGCAGGTTTCTGGCTTTCACTCCCACCGAGCTCGAAAAGTGCTCCTAAGCTTACCGTTTTAACTTTGGTTTTTGTACCGCAGGCTGTGGTGCAGGATTTGAAAAGGCAGTACTTTTACTGACTGGCACTGAGTTTTTCTTGGGGTTAGCAACCTGAGCGGGGTGACTTGTTGAAGATTTGGGGCTCCTCCTCTTGATTTTCCTTTCTTCCATTTCTTCCAATTTACTGCACCTAGACAAATTTCTTGTCCTCCAAAAGGAAGCAAAAAGAGTACAAAACACCCATTACAACTGGCATTTACAACAAAAGCAAGGCAAAAAGATCAGAGTGCATGGAAATACACCTTTATAGCTTCTTCAAAGATCAGCAGTCACTCAACTTCTTCAAACAAGAGAATCCAGTTTTCAGAAGCTGCCCAGGCCTGCCTGATCAGCAAAACTGGCAGGAATTAAAATCCGCATCACCTTCAGCCGACAGGTAACTCGGAATGATCTCAAAATTTGCACCCCATGGATTACTGCTAGAAAACACCGTGACTACTCAAGTCCACGCCAATCAAAATACCAAGAAACGACAGCAGTATGAGGATGCTGCGATTCATCCTCGCCAAATAACCTCCTTTAAAGGGAGGGGCAACGGCCTTGCCAAAACTCATCGGATGCTCAGTTGTTATCGCTATTACACATGCTACTGACGGCCGCTGCCCGGTAACAGACACAGTAAATTGCTGCGATTATATACGCTACTATTGAGCGCGACCCAGTCATCTCCCCGCCTGGGCAAACGCCTCCTCGGAAACCCACTGCCTCACGGAGGGTACCGCGGGCACAGCGACGCAAACCCCGGGGCGCCATCGCTGACCCGCCGCCGCCGCCGCCACCTCCCGCAGCTGCTCCCTCGGGCTCACACAGCCCTTACTAGACGTCGCCATTTTATTAGCACGGAGATTCGGGATGCCGCCTGTCACTTTTGGGGGTGGGGGGGGAAGGTAGGGAGGGGGAAGGATGATTTCCCCTCTCTCCGCCCCCGACCGAGCCGCCTCTTCAAACTGCCGCCCCCTCCCCGACCGCCGCCCGTTAAACCGCCTTCNGCTGGGTGGCTGCCTGCCTGCCTCTCGCCTCGGTGTCTCCACACAGACCGAAGTCCTCCGCCGCGGTTCGCATTACTCCGCTTGCTACCGCGGAGCCTTCCGGTGTGCTCAATGCGTGTTAGGAGGCGCCGCTCACCGGGCTAGAGATGCTGGTGAAACAACAAATTCCATAGTTCCGAAATGTGAAAAACGAAAGGAGAGCAGGATGGTTAGAAAAGGGATTATCCCCCCGCAGCCGGCAGTGGTGCGTTTTATGCCCCGTAGGACATGTGGAACTCTGTCTGGCTCACCCACAGACACTCAGAAGCTTGGACGCGAATGTTTGTTGTGAGTTTGAAGTGCAAGAGAGGTTCTCGTCAGTGGCGGGCCCTGTACTCCGGGTGGCAGCATCGCTTCGCACGCTGAGGCTCTTGCAGCCGCGGCTGTCCTTATCTTTCCTTTCCCGGCCGTTGAGCTCCTTATTCAGAAGTAGCAGGGCTAGATAACGCGTCCGATAGCCACGGAGGACTCAGTCTTCTGTCATACAGCTTCATCCCCGTATTAGCAGGGTGTGCCTACCTAGCCTTCGTAATTAATAAATTCAGCGCTCCACCCTCCCAAGTCTGTTTCCTGGTGCTGTCTCCATTGTAGAGGAACTCAGGTGCATTTCTGGTCAGCACTTGTCCCTTCAATGCTCCCTGTCGTTGATGGCCTTATGGACTTAATGCTTGGCACATCTTTCCTTGCTATGGCTGTTAGCTCAAGGCGGTTTTCCCTCGTGTAACAGCAGTTTTTTGGCTAGAGAGATTAACTTATCAACTACCTCTAGAATTTGTCTGTCAGCTTGAATTTCTTCTACTTGCAATGAGATCTTAGCGTTTACTTCAGAAATGTGTTGTTCTTAACTGTATGTTTTCTGAGTTCTCAGGCATTACTTATACACCAGCTTTGAAGGGTTGCGTAATCTGCATCACCCAGAGTGAAAACACCAGTCAAAAACTACTGGCATTGGCATGGCTTTGTCTCAGTATAAAGCTATCACACGGCTTAACAGGTGTGCAGCTAGGATGTATCCCTACCTCTGTCTAGACCTCATGTGATACCAAAAACCTGAATCTCCAGTTGTACATTGATCCTGAACCTTCTTATGGAACTTTAATTAGACCTGAGGGCTATTAGATATAACAGTGTCTTATCGACACTTCTGTAGGATGTTGCGGTTGTGAGACTCAGTGACCACCTAGCGTCCAAAAAGGGGTGCTGCCAAAGGGCAGTTGCATTTGCAGTGAGTCTCAGGTGAAGGAAAGTGATTGAGTGTCCACTGAAGGTGACACTGCAATAAAAGGAATTCCTCACAGCAGGACACAACTTAAGTGTGAGGAGCTGCATCAGTTCTGATACATTGCAGTTTGGTTGCAAGATACCTGTTACCAGTGATAAACTGACAATTCACTGATGGGAATAAACAATCTAGGGGTGTTTACATGTAAGCTACAAGTCTCACAGGAAAAAAAGATTCAAGTGAGAAGAAAGAAAAAAAACCTCTGCAACAATGAAGATACATTAAACAAAAAGGTGGTGGTACAAGACTTAAGGGACAGGTAGAGAAGCAGGCACGGTGGTTTACCATCATTTTGATTCTGTAATACGAAAGGCTTCTGATAACCTAGTTTGGCATGCAGTACAGGGAAACAACAGCTAGTAAAATTCACATAGGCTGTGAGCCAGTCACATTCTCAGCCATTGGGCTGCCCAAGTAGAATCCTCATTCACACACATACATATATAGGGGTGTGTGTGTATATGTATATATATATGGGATGGGGGTGCTACAAAAACTGGGGAATGTAAGATTTGCAGATAGATTTGTGTAGGTATTTGGGAGATTTGTATGTGATAATTGCTGATTCTGCAGAGTAACTTTGGAAATGTTTGCATTCATTCTGCTCGTTTCTCACATGCTATACGAGCGAGTCAATGTATCCACCTTGCAGGTTGTCTATAGAGGTGTGGTTTGTTTTTTCCTTGTGATTAATGGCGTTCTGTGTGTGCAGAGTAAAGCAAAGAGGCTTGACACTTGGGGCGAAAGGTGACTGGTGTCCTGTGTTCCTGCCAAAGAAGTTGAACTAGAGTGCCTTATGAGCTGTTTTTAAATAAAGAGAAAATCTTTCCGTCACTAATATAAGCATTTTAAAAATAAAATTACCTTTATATTCAGAAAGCTGTTGGATTCCATAGTCAACCTTGCTTCAGTTTAGTCTCTCAGTATGAGGGATCAAATTCATTTAGCTACTCTTATAAAACCAATGTGCGATTTCCCTGGGACACCCCAGAAAAGATGTACCGTCAATTTTAGCATGCAGGTAATGTTTCGCTCCAAGTACATTTCTTATCACTGCACGCTATGTGGCATTAGAACCGTTTTAAAAACATCTATATTATTTCTATATCTGATTTAGTAGAGCCTACAAGGGCAGATAATGGGTAAAACATCAGACTTTATTGTATGTTTTCATAATGAAAGGAATTTTATAGTGGATAATTGGTTTCTTAAAAAAAGATAACAGCAATTTAAGAGCAAAGAATCAACGGTAGCGTGGTGTTGATTTGATACTACAAATGCTATTGCAGATAACATTCTCTCCTGGAATCAAATAAAGATACCGTACTTTCACCAGGAAAGAAAAGTGTGCTTTGGATTATCTCCATTTAGCTCAGCTTTTGCATTATTTTGTGTTGTGGTTATGATTCACAGTTCAGAAAACGCTTTTTTCTTCCTTTATAAGGTTTTTTTTCTGACAACACCATCAAGCATTACAGTGGTACTGTTTGCATGTACTTGTTGACTAAAGTGCTCCAAGGGTAGCAGTGTTTAATAGTAACAATGTTATTGTTAAAGGAACAGATTAAAAAGTTAATTGAATCTGATTTTATTTACATATATATCTCCTTACAAACTAGAGGCCCACCTTTGAAGATGCTTTGAAGAAGAACTTCAAAGAAGTTAGTCTGTACTTTGTATTGAGATATGCATGCAAATAAAATCAGATTCTTCTTTCTGAAAACCCTGTTCGGTTAACATGAGATGGCAAGTCGGTTCTAAAGGCTTCCAAGACAGTGATGAAAGTGTCTTGCTCTTTAGCTTCTATAATTAATCTCAAATGTATTTCACAGGGTGGCACCTTGGTACTCACGGACACATGACATTGCTGTCACGTCATCTCAGGAAAAAGAGCATAGCCTGGAACATACCTGTTCATCTGAAGGTAAGGTACTTTTTTCTGGTTTACAACTAGCGGCATAACAAGGCCTCTGTGTACCTATCAGCCAGCTAAATGTACAGAACAATGCAGCAACATTGAACTGATATATAAAGAAAATCAATTACCACTGGATTAACATGGATGTAGAATCATGTGGGTTAGGCACATCTGTATTCTGCTTTCCAGAATGATGACAGATATACCCTCAAGAAATGTCACTGAGAATGTGTCAACACATAAACTTACAGTGTATCTCTTTCTATATATGCACACACTATGGTTTGGCTGTCTAAGTGAAGGAATGTAAGCATATATAAATATTCAGACTTCTATATTATTATTGATCAGTTTCTGCATCTCTAACAGGAATAGTCCAATGAAGTCAGCACTATTACACATGAGAACAAGTAGTTTAAAACCTGCACCAGTATTATGTATGTATCCAGTGTCAGCTTATTGCAAAAAAATCAATTATTGTTTAGCTATCAAATATGTGACCTGCTTAAAAACTAAACAAATCTTTTGCCAGAATGTGGAGGTTGAATAAACCACCTCCTCGTGCCAGCAGTATGGTGATTTGGGCACCCACAACACACTAACAAGGGAAGGAAAGCGGGAGGACAGAAGGGACTTGCTGAATCACTTAGAAAGCAGAATCTTTTTAGTTACATGTAAGCCTGCCTCTGAAGTACTGTGGCTGCTCAAAGCTTTTCTCTTCAGTTTTCCCAGTTTCCTACCGTACACCAACCTCTTTAGGTCCTTGCTAATGTCCACCTGGGACTTTCTTGGTCAGTTTTGTTCTGGCCTTCCTCACTTCTGGAGTTGTCTACTCTCATGGTGCCCCAGTTCCTTCTCTTTGTCGAAGTACATCTTCAGCTCTCACCAGCCTTGCTTTGGCTTCTTGATTTCATAGTCCCTCAAATATTGAGATGATCTCCCTAGGAATGAAAGCTGATTCTTCTTATCGTGGGAGCTTTGATGAATTCCACCAACTATAAAGATGGCTTTGCTGATCAGAGCAAAGGTCCATGTAGCCTAGTGTCCTAACTCCAAAGCAACCAATTGCAGATGCCCGCAAACAAAATGTAAGGAGCTGGCAAACATGTGATGCTGCCTCTGAGTACTCTCCAGTCTCCAGCAGGTTTGTGGTTCAGATGCAGTTTCTACACACATACCAATATTATGTGGTAGTCACCCCAAGAACTAGGTCTCCTGTGGCTCCCCACCCCACTGCCCACAGGCAGCCACATTTCAGCTCAGGGCCTTCAATTCCTGCCTAAGCTAAGGGTGTCCACCTCTCCAGCTCCTGGATGGACCCCTGCGACGTGTGCTGTGGCCTTGTCCCAGAAAATAACCCTGGTTTCTTTATATGCCTGGAAAATTATGTTGAAATTTTATTATTAACACATCCACTAGTTAGTCTGGATTTCATATTCACAGTATCATGGAAAAAGTAACACTAGGAAAGCACCTCTTGAGGTCATAGCATCATGGCATACTTCAGGTTGGAAGGGACATTGTGAGGTCTCCCAAGTCAAAGTAGAGTCAACTGTGTACTTGGATCAGGTTGTCCAGGGCTTTATCCAGACTATTGAAAACCTTCACAGATATCCTGTAACACAACCTTCCCCTCAGATCAGGGCTACTGCCACATCAGGTCAGCTGTGGCTTTGTCTGGCCAGACTTTGAAATCCTCAAGAATGGAGATTCTGCCTCCTCTGCAGATAATTTGTTCCAGTACTGTGTTATAGTCCTAGTGATTATTTTTTTTCTTTGTATGATTTTTAGTTCTATAAAAACATGCTAATATTCTGTATGTATTCCATAGATATAGACATTCTTGTACAGTTACATTTGCGTTCCTCTAAATATTTGGTTTAAATATTTGTAACATGCATGAAGATCATCCAAGGAAAATGAACCGTGGAGCTGTGCACCAGATGGAAAAGGAAAAAGTCTAGCTTCAGCTTTGCCAGCACACCCAGGATTTCAGGTATGGTCCCAAACCTAATTCAGTTTTTTTTCAGACTCTGTCAGGGTTGTAAAACTAAGATGAGCAAGAAATGCATTCATGGTTCACTAGCATATAATGCATTTTCCTTCAGAATTCTTTCAAAATGTTTTCTGTGTTTTTAGATGCTGGCGTGTTGTATGAAGAGTAGGATCTTCTGAAGATAAGGCTGTGAGGGACTTCAAGGAAAGGTTGTGGAAGGAAAGCAGAGGGGGGAAAAGACTTTTTGTGCAGTATGATTGCTAATCTCTGTCTCTCATCATTGTCTTGCTTGGACAGTTCTTGTTCATGTGTTAAAATACATTATAATCAAATGATTTCATCTACCAAACTGTTTCACTAATTTTATCATAAAAAAAAGGTCTTCTCACAGTACTCAAATGACTCATTGATAGACTTGAGAAAAGGCTTGGATAATACGGCACCACTCTTTCAAATACTTACATGCATGTTCAGTAGACATATTTTAAAACAAATCAAATGAATCAAAAAAAACCTTGGGCAAATCTTTCATCCTTGGGCAGCCTGCTGAATTATTTTGCGGGTACTCATTGACCTACTCACTGGAAACGTAATGATCTTTACAATCACGCTAAGATCAGCAGCATGATATTTACAGAATTCCCTTCAAGGTCAACAAAATCTAACCCTTGTAAACCAAAGTAAATTCTAGAAACAAGACAGGATCAGAAGACACACAACAAAAGGCTTTTCTTTGGCATGGCTGGGGACGTATTAGTGGAGAGTATGGTTTCTGATGTGTATTATGGAAATAATATGTGGAAAGGATTGTTGTATTTTATTTAACCTTAAATTTGTGACACCTGTTCTTGGCAGGCACCTGCTCTTTTCTCCTTTTAAATATTTAAATATTGCATAATGTTTATGATTAATTTAGTACAAGATAGAACATGCAGCTCATATCACAAAGAACCAAGGAGCATCTTTTGTTTTCTGTAACCTGCTTTTCAAATTGTTCAGTAATTTATCATAAGAGGACCATAATAGAGTAAGACGTTTGCAGGAAAAAAACCCCAAAACACAAAAATCTTAAGGTAAGAATTGAAATACAAGATTTGCCTTGTTGTTTTAATAGTTTGGCTAAGTGCCTACAAAAATTGTTTTATTTTCTTTGCCAGTGTTTACGGCTAATGTCATACGAGAAACTACCATTCACATTTTCTCCATGAAATGCCACTGAACATGATTGCTGGTTTAGAGTAACCTAGGGAAGGTCCAGTAAATAAAGTTTAACTTTTCAAAGCAATTTCAGCCTCACCTCTAGTGTGCATACAGACAGGCTTGTGGACATAATCACCTGTGCACACCTCTGAATCTTCAGTCATGGCCAAGAATCCCAGTGGTGTCAAACTCTGTACAAACTCAGGGAACAAATAAAGGCAGTTCCTATCACAAAGGTCATGCAACAGGTGGAACCAAGACAAAAGAGGCAAAAGAAAAAAATGAACCAATTAGACAACCTGGATCTACATGATCAACCATGGTTTAAGAACAGCAGCAATCTAATTTTTGTTAAAAGTTCTGTTGGCATCATGGGCAAGGATGAACTTTTAGATTACAAGAAAGAATCTGTAGGTGAATTTTGTTGATGAGTCCTTTGGCTTAAAAGAAAATAAAGCAAACTTAAAATTTTCTTTTTGAACCATGCAATATAAAATTAACTTGAATATACTTTTCTTCTTTTTTTTTTTTTATGGCAAACTCTATATGCAAAATTATAGGCCTCATTTGGAAACTTTAATTCAACTCAAGAAAATCCAGTAATTTTTCTAAGAAAAGATTTGTGAGGATTATACCTGCAAAGAGCTGTGAAGGCAAGCAGGTAGACTTCCTTTATCAAATGTGCTAAGAGCATGAACTATAATTCTCATAGTCACAGTTACAGAAATAAAGTTATACTATAGATATATATTCTAGAACTAAATAGTTGTATTCTAGAAATAAAACTCAGATTGTTATCTTTATATCAAAGTAGAGTTATTTGCAGTCTGCAGTTTATCCTGGTCAGATTTGTAGTTGACCTCAAGTCGCTTCTTCTTTGTATCACTCGGGAAATGTAATTCCCTTCCCCCTCTGTATCTCAGTATAGATACAACTGCCACGATGTTTTAAAAGCATCAAATAACAATTTTCTCCAGGCTAGAAGATATATTGCAGAGAAGTTCCACTGGCTACATGTCTGTTCTCCCAACAGACATGGGAAAGCGTGTTTGTGATTTCAGACTCTTGTTTTGTTAGACATATACAAATGCAGAACTAAACCCAAACAAAAATCCATTCGGTAAAGAGAATAAATGTACACAGAGATATTTGTATAGAAAACTGTTTCTAAGCAATGCATATGCTAAACAGCATACTAGACTTTTCTTTTTAATATGATTGTACTACAGTAACATTAATTAGTGAAGGAAAAGTTAAATATTCAAAATATTTTCCTTTGCATTGGAAATGTGAAAAAGAAATAGCAGCAAGAGGCCTCAGGTCCAACCAGGACACCAGTGACTGTGTGCATTGTATTCCTGTAGAATAAAGAGGGCCTCTGCAGCAAAACTTTTGAGGCTGAAATACCTGATGGAATGCAGTGGGCATGTGAGTAGCACTGCTTTACTGAAGCCAACTGTATGTAGCTTAATAGTGATTTATAGTATGCTAGAGTAGATACTAGTGAGCAGACTTTTATTTTAAGGTTTTCTTAAATAAATCTTAATAGAATAACAAGTTTAAATAAGACCTCCTTATCAAAGTGTTTTAAAATCCCCCAAACTATAGGGAAAGCATAGTAAAAAGTTACAAACTTCAGTGGAAAAGAACTGGCTATATGCATTTACAAGCTTTCCTTGTGGATCGCAATAATGGTATTACTATTCAAAACCGCAGTTATAACTGTCATCAAATACTAAGCAGAGAAAAAGCAACATAGTAAAGAATGAAAACAGCATCACTGTGAGACTCCGGGTTTTGTTTGGGTTGGGCTTGGGGGGGTTTTATGGGGAGTTTTTTTGTTTGGTTTGATTGAGGGATGTGGGGTTTTTTTTGGAGGATATGTGTACGTGTGGATTGTTTTGGGGGGAGGGGCTCTTGTGTTTTTTTCTGTGTATATGCAAACTTTTGGAAAGAGATTTTAAGGAAGACTCCTGGAAGAAGGCTCAAATACAGTCAGCATTTTTTTTCATTTAAAGAAACTATTGCTGAAATATGAACTAGGCTGAAGTTCTTTACACTTTCACCCCACATTTAAGAAAAACTGAACAGATCTCTTTAGCTGCATTTCACTGTATTTAAAAGTTGATTCATATGCTATTAAGCAAAGCGTTTATATATATTTTTATTGAACTAACAAAAAAATTATTTTGCTAGCAATCCTTAAAACTCAGCTTATTCATAGTCCTTTAAGGAGTGCGTACTCTGCCAAGTCTGAAAACACTTGGAACAGAAAGGTCTGAGTAAATCTTGCATGCTGTGCTGGGTTTTTATTACTGATTTATGAACAAGACACTGATGCTTAGCTTGTACACTTTGTGTGATCTATGCAATGAAATAAGCACAGCTGCATTTATTACAGTGATTCCATAAGCATATATTTGGTACCCACGAAGTTTTGGGAATATTCAGAGAGCAGTATGTGCATAAAATCCTAATTTCCTTTACTTTCTCTAGTATCGCTCTCAATTTATTTTAAATTTAGTATCAGAGTTTGCTTGTGTATGTTAAAAATATTTATTGTTTCTGCAACACCAGTAATTCAGGTCATTTCCACTGTAAAGCAGTGGTACTAGCAATGCACAGGTCGGAGAAAACAGAAATGTGCTGGCTGTCATAGGTATTGCTTTGAGTTTCCTGGCCTGGAGATGTATAGATCCTCAGCTGTTACTCTGTGCGGTGTAGACTTTACTACTCTGTTTAATTGCTAAATAGCCATGAAATAGCTTTTTCCTTAGCGTCAGTCTTCCAAATTATTATTTGGGAATTTGAAAATATTTTATTAGAATATTTACTAACAATATGCCAGTCTCTGAGACTGACTAGGTGTATATAAACAGAATCACTGAGCTTTGCAGCATGAACACATTGGATCTCATCCCAACTAATCATCAGGTAGATGAAATTACTCAGAGGAATATAAACAAAGCAGCCAGAGAGCTTTAATGATCTGCCACAGTGGTAGAATCATCCTAAATTAATGTTTTTAAAAGTTTAAATCCAACAGGTTTGGGGTTTTTTTCTGGCATCCTGTTAATATCTAAAACATGAATACTAAATATATTTAGGAAATATTTTGTCTTTTTTTTTTTTTAATCTGAAAATTTCAAGAGGTATCCAAAACCCTTAAAAAATTGGAGAGGTGAGTCTAGACCAGTAGTGGAGTTTGTTGCAGAGTGCTGCACACAGCCCCACTATAATTCCACCAGCAACAGGTTCATCCGTGACAAACATCACAGCAACAAACCATGTTCACTTGCAAGGAAGGGAATGGGCAAGTCTGCATTGGTTGATAGATGGTTTATCATGCCCTGCATTTTTCAGTGACCAAAGCCTGTATTTCATTTATGAGGCAGAAGCTGCTGCAATGTATCAAAAACCATTTGTGACTGACGGGCATACCATCCTTCTTTGTTCATCCGCCGAAGCAAAAGTGTTATATATGTAGTTTAAACAAGAAGTTTGCTGTGACTGTAGTGACTGATGGTGGGAAGCTAACACCTAAGGAAAAGTGAAGTTCTGCTTTAGTGAACAGCACAGTCTGTGTGTTTGGGAAGCAATTTAAGAGGTTCCCGTCCGTTGGATGTATTGTTTGACCTGAGTCCTGAGGCATTGATTTGAAAAGACAATCCGCCTTGCTAAAAGAATACAATTTCAAGTCTTGTTTGACTGAATTGTATTTCAAACTGGTTTAGGTTGGGTTTTTTTGTTACAATATTTAGTTAATGAATCAAAATGTAAACTGTATAGTTACTTCAAAGGAGACCACATATAATACAATTAGAGAAGACATAAATATGTTCAGTGTCTTAGATAAATAAAAATTTCATATGGAATTTACAAAAGCTTTCAGCACAAACTGTTCTCATTAAAGCTAGGGACAGCAACAAAAGACTTTGCTCAGCATTTATGACATCTCCATATGTTGAGTTTGATTTTCAGCCGATAATTCCTCCAGCTTTTGTTTTTCCACATGAAGGTTTTCTTTCACAAATACTGATGCCCAATCACACGCTGTGTGCATACCTGTAGCTATGTAAGTCAGTAATAACGAATAATTATACATGACTTAAATTACATTTCTATTAGATATAAGGAAGATTTTTTTCACAGTAGCATGGTGAGACACTGGAACAGGTTGCCCAGGAAGTTGTGGATGCCCCATCCCTGGAAATGTGCAAGGCCAGGATGGATGGGGCTTTGAGCAATCTGGTCTAGTTGGAAGGTGTCCCTGCACATGGCAGGGGGTGTGGACTAGATATTTTTAAAGGTCCCTTCTGATCCAAACCATTCTGTGATTCCATGATATTTCCATGGCTGAAGTCCTTGTGAAAAGGAAACCTAACCACTTTATCAATTTGAAAAAGAATATCTTTTCTGCCACAGAGGAAGTGGAAGTGAGGAATGCACTTTGTTAAAAGACACAAAAACACCTCAACCAAGTGGAAACAAATTGATACGGCAGCTCCAGGAGTAATACTACTGATCCATTGAGATAATTTCTCAGCAGCTTGCACTGTAGGCCATTGAACACAAGGACCAAACGCCTCTGATGATCACTATGTGCTTTAAGCTCTGAGGGGCCTGTAATGCCATTGTCATGTTTTCATAGGCTCTATGAACTTTTGTGTCTGTTTCTATTCGCAGCCTAAATTTTCTTCCACTGTTCTACTCCCTTGAGAATGACCCTACACACTGCTGTGTCTTGACATGTAAAGAGTACATTTCCCTGTAATTTCTTCACAGCATATCAGCTGCCTTATTTTATGAAGCAGAGCTGCAGTAGTTCTACATTGAGGACTTCAGATACTTGCAGAGCAAGCTACAGACTGTGGATCTGTGAGCAGGAGTGGAAGGAAGGAAGCAGGGGTGGAAGAGCTCCTCTTTTAGTGGCAAAGAGCTGTTATGCCTGGTTGGTGTATTGCTGAATCATATCCTTAGGCCATCACAACTACCGCTTCCTCCATGGTGTGATTTCTACTGCAGTTAGCTTTGATTGTTCCATTGCACCATTGCTGGCCTGGCTTTTATCCAAAGACAACTATATAAAGATAGAAAAATGAGAAAGGTTTTGAGAGATTTTAAGCTGGCAGAACATAGCATGCTGACTCTTGCACTTGTGTAGATATGCAGAGCTCTGTAGCTATGAAAAGCTCAGGGACCAGCTAGCAGAACAACCCAAGGCCTAAACCAGCTGGACAGACTCGAAGAATAAGTTCTAGCTTAATGTTAGGACTGAGAAAAGAGATCAGGGACAGAAAAAAATCACTGGAACTGGTGCAACAAACCACTAACCTTTAAGGTAGTGCTCAAGAAAATAGGAAACTCATCAACTGTGAAAGTGTGGATGGATCTGCTAAGTACTTTGAATAACAGGGATGAAGATGTGGAAGTTACACATTAAAGTGGCCTTTAATGGTGATGATAACACGGTGAAGAAAATCAGCAAAAATATTACAGAACTAAAGAAAAAAGCAGTTGCAAGACCCAGAGATAAGCCAGACAAGGAGAGCTTGGGGCTGACAGAAGTTTGAAACGATGAACGTGCAGGGAAATAGGACTTTGTAAGCAACCTGAGTCAGAGAAATGCCTGTTATCATCAGAGAAGTTTTTCTATTAGTTTTAAAAGAATATGCACAAGATTTCCATTTCTGGATAAGGAGGGAGTCTTTTGGGCCACGATGGGTATGAATTCCAGTACACAAAAATACCAGTTCCTGGCATTGGTAAGCTAGAAGAAAAGTGAATTGGAAGTGATTGGAAGTTCTGCTGCATCGTCAGGCAAAGGTGATCTTCAGTCTAACACAGTGGCGTGCAAATTTAAAGAAACTCAGCAAAACAGCTGTCATTTTTTCTGTGGTAATTAATGTGATCATTTGATAATATTTATATAAAGCACAGAAAGTATGCGGTCATGAGGGATGAACCACAAAAGAAATGAGGAGAATTCTGGTACCGTTTAACTTTGTCAGGAGTCAGATCTGCTCCCATTTTCTGCCTATCATACACAGTTTTCTATGTTCATCAGAAAACCTTTATCATAGAAATGAAATGTGTGATGATTAAGAGAGCCCAGTGTCCTGACAAGACTGGGATCATCCACATACTTTTGGTTAACCAGGAACGAATAAAATGTCAGAAAACATCCTTCTCTTGCAGAATTGCCTCTATTTTAAGCCTACACCAAACTTCTACAGCTCAACCGCCGAAGTAATTCAAAAATACAGAAGCTGACCATGCGCCCAGGACACTAATTTTGATTTCTAAATGACAGAGCCCATTAGTGCTGCTCTGGGAGCAACCAAGAAGTGCCCTCCTCCGACCCTCCAACTTGTACTGTTGTTTATTTCTGTGTATTGACGTGGTTGGGCTTTCCTAGCCTGCACGGGCCTACAGTTTGAATTGGTGGGCTAAGCTACAATGGATAAGTGTGGTGATCCCAGCTGACCTGCAATTTCAGGAAGAGCTGTCTGATGTTTCATGGTTGGCCGTGTGGCTCTTGAACTACTGCTTGTTCTTTACTTCTGACAGCCCAAACAGACTGCAGAAGCAAGCCAAGGGAAGAGCAGCATTCATTCCGCAATAGGTGATGAGTAATTCCCACAAGACTTGCCTTTTGTTTCTTGAAATAGAACATGAAAGTTATTAGGTTCTTTATTTTGAAATTTAACTTGAGGTTTAAAATACTGAAGGAAGAAGGCTACAATTCAGATGTAATGAACTTTCCAGTGAAGTCCGAACTTTCATTAAAAATGAAATCAAAATTGACTTGAAATACTTAGTAAAATCTCTACTGTCCTTTTGCCTGCCTTCCTCCTTTGCATCGTGGTTCTCTAGGCTCTGTTCCTCTTCTCAGAGGATCTCCCACTCCTGACTGGGGTTATCTGCATGTGTGAGACCCAAAACATCGGGCCACAGGTTTGCCAGCCTTAGCTGCAAAAGTGAAAGCAACTGCTGCCTGCTAAGCCCACAGACCTCCTTCTCCAGCAGATATAGCTAAATGGAAAGCAGCCCCTCGCTCCCGCCACTTCCACACCATGATTGCCACAAACTGGATTGACATGAACATGCAGGACCGTGACCTGCAGGAGTGGCTCACCCAAGGACAATGGCCTGCCAAACAGTGGGGAGAAGCACCGGGGCAGTCATCGCTGCTGCCCTGTCAGGCACTGCCCTCCAGCCTGTGGTGCCTGCCTCACTCCAGTGCTCCCCAAAACTTGTGGGAGTATAAAAAAGGGGCACGAGCATCCTCAAGGTGCTGCCAGAAAAGGAAACATTTTCCAGCCATAACCACTTGAAGTAAGACAATATGCACAGGTATCTGAGGGGGTTGGAGTGTCCATAAGAAAGTCTGTATTTCTGCTTAGAATTTTAATTAGACACTTAGAAATTGTAAATGTTTCCTTTCCAGCAAGATGAAGACTTTAAATCTTCAACTGTGCAAGTATTTAAGCTTTGTTTCCCTTCTTACACCCCTTCATTTTGCATAGGAAGTAATAAGCTCAGAGATCATCCTCTACTGGTATCGATTAGCAGATGTTCACATTTCAGTTACTCAGTATTTACATTTCTTTCACACCTGTTTTTGCCTGAGTATTCCATATAGTAACAGCCCATCCCAGAAAAATAAACCCAAGTTAGTTAATGAGAAAAACTATTGTTCTGGAATAAACGTACAGATTTTGAACGTTTCAAGAACGGTGCATTTAAACTTCAGATTTATATCTTAACTTGGTTTAACTGTCAGTCCTAAAAAGACATTATTTTCTATGAGACATTATTATCACTAGAAATATTCAAGCAGTCACAGTAGTTCATTTTACAGTTTGCAAACACAGGAACCACTGGAATAGGTAAAGTCAGCTTCACTGGCAGTGAAGCTGCCACTCACTCACAATAGCTGAGGCTCTTCATTTAAGCGTTGCCTAAAATTTTGATTTCTTGTTACTATTCTCCCTGTGCTCAAATATGTTAGAAATACTTTCCCCTGCTTACAGATAAGAACATGCAAAAATATTTGCAATATCAGGATTTATCTGAATTTTCAGAAAGGACATTAGACTGGTAAATGTATTTTTTTTAAGAACTGCCTATTACTAAAACTTGGAGACAAAAATCTTAGAATCATAGAATGCCAGGTTGGACGGGACCTCAAGGATCATCTGGTCCAGCCTTAAAATGGGTCGTTTCCGATCAAATAAATATGATCACGGTCTTAGGACATGTGTCTTGGCAGATATGTTGCTGTACGTTCCTTTCAGCTGACACCTGAACTGAGCTCTGTGCTTGTTTCCTGCCTTTTACATTTAAGTCTCTCATACTTGTTTTCCCCATGATACTTCTATAGGTTAAACAAAACATATACAGATGATACACTCCTCTCAGTTCAAACACGCCAGGGAACAGGCCATAGCAAATGGCTATCCCAAACAAACACGTCTACGAACTAATGAAGACATTATGTCCCAAAATAAAACCAGAAGAATTCAGCATGAGAGAATGACTGCTTTCCGTCCTCTGTTAATTAACCCTGACAGCTTCCCTGTTGCAAGACTATTGCTTAGGATTCCTTATGTCCTTAACCCCCTGATTAAACAACATTTAGCCTGTTTGCACCATGTTCTTCTCATCAATTTCTACAAATACTGCACATATGCACTCAGTGGTACTGTCTGTAGCAGAAAGCCAGCGGGAGCGTTCCAAGTTGCAAAGTTATCCACTGATAACCTATTTGGACCAACGTCTGAAGAAAGGTGGTTTTGTTCTTTGCTTGTTTAACACTAGATCGCAGTGCTTTTACGTATTTTATTTTCTTTTCCCAAGGGAAACTCGAAGAGGAAAGATTTTTTCTTGATTAATGTACAAGCAGAATTAGTCACTTTCTTACAAGCAGAGTAAGTGACTTGTTGTGTATGACTGTCACCCCTAAATGTGTTTCATGTAGATTGTAACTTGTGCACACCACTGACTCTTTATTTTGTATTAATCTGTGGCCTTGCCTCCAAACTCCTTCATGCACCATGGAGATTCTGAAACCCTACTGGTGGATATAGCTATCTTAAGGTTTCCCTTAAATAGGGCTACAGCTAAATACGAGAATCACTATGATGCAGGGTATTTTATTATAATTTATAAATTGTGTGCTATAATTTATGTTAATAGAATGGCACAGTGGATCTGTCCCTAGATCCTTTCTTCTCCAGCTGATCATCTTCTTTTCATCACATAGATTCACCAGCTGCAGCGGGAATTGGGTTCCTCTCTATATCATACAGCGAGAGCTGGTAGGTCACTGTCCAATTAAAATTAAAGAGCAGCTGTTGGCAGTTGCTAGTAGACAAAACTGGTTCTGTGGGGAATAGCCCATTAGAGCGGTCATCTCGATGAAGAGCCGATTGCATCTTACACGGGCGAAGCGCAGGGGCTTCTGAGCCTTGACCCTGCCTTCGGTCCATACCAGAATTATCTGCTGGGTAACATTTGGTGCTGCGACGCTCGATGTCATGCACCCTGGTTCAGACTTTGCTTTTCCTGCCTTAGTATCAATCTTAATTACTAACAATTAACCACAAACAATTAGAGTTCAGCTCACACCGCGGCTCGTGTTTCCCAGGCGGGCTTCCCCTGCTTCTGCCTTTGAGCAGCATCTCGGGCCTGACCCGCAGCGAGGGAAGAGGCTGAGGCGGGACGCCAGCGGCGACCTACCTTATCTCTTGCTCGGCTTCTTATGCCGGGTCAGGAGGAGGCAGGGGGCTGGAGGGGACTTACGTCCCCCGGGGAGCGCCGCGGGGCCGGGCCGGTAGCAGCTACCTTGGCTGTTAGCTGGCAGGAGAGGCTGAGGCTCTGGCAGAGACTCCAGTTCGGAGAGCCACAGGTAGGCGGCGGCCTCTTTTTCTGTTCCCAGGTTTGTGGAGGCTTTTTTTTCTTTTCTTTTCTTTCTTTCTCTCTCTCCTCCTCTCTTTCCAGCTTTCGCTTTCCGGGTTGGGAGTTTGATGCCTTCAGAAAAGTGCCTGCAACGGCGCGGGGTTCCCCAGGTGGGGCTGCGCTGGGCTTTTCTTTTTCTTTTT
>VWZK01011958.1:374434-404617 GCA_013396935.1 Baryphthengus martii
CTCCCTCTGGCCCTTCCCGCGTTCAGGTGGCGGCGGCCGCCCCCGGCTTCGCGCCGCGGCTCCTCCCGGGACTCCGCCGGTGCCTGCCGGCTGCAGCGCGGCGCTGTTCGTACCCCTCCCGGGGTGTCCGGCCCCGCCGGCGCTATCTGCCGCCCGGGCACGGAGATGTCAGCGTGCGGGGCCGGTGGTTGCTGGTGTTTTCTCAATGCCTCTGTCCGGCAGGGATCTAGTACAGCGGGGAGAGGGTGTCCGCAGCGAGGGCAGCGGGTTGGCTCGGGGCGGAGGGGAGCTGACGGACTGTCAGCGCTGCCAGCGCGGGGAAGCTTCGGCGGGGTAATCCTGAGGGAGGGCTGGGGGGGTTGGTTTGTGTGTTTATGCCGGGTTTGCGCTAGACTTCGGATCAGCCGGGCTTCTGGCGGTTCAGCCCACACGCCTGATTAATTCTTTTGTATGCGCACGGGAAGATCTCAGTAAACAGAAAACCAAATGTACTTTGCAGCTGGTTTTGTGCCTCTTGGTTCTCCAGAGTTTCTGTTCTGCGTGCAGAACTGATCCCAAGTTTTTCTTTTCAACTTCTTATGGAGCACAAGCAGCAAGATCCAGATTCAGCCTCAGATTCCTAAGTAATGGCAGTATGGGGGGTTTCTTGTTGAGTTTCTCTCTGAGCCTGTAAAGTCCCTCTCAGAAGCGACTAATTTTACAGTTAAGCAGAGCTATAGGAAAAGTTTTTTCCAAGCTTGGTCCAACTTTGGAGAAACAATTTTTACGGGATACTGTCTACTACATGGAGTTTCGTTTGTGCGTGTCCGAGCTCCCCACAGACCAAGTGAAAGATGGCTTGCAACATCAGCTTAGCTTTCTCAATGCATTGGAAACACTCAGGAATCCAAAGAACTGTGTTGCAACTTCTGTGGCAGCTGTGTAAGGTTGGGAGTTTGGTTCCTTCAGAAAAGTGCCTGCAACGGCAGGCCTGAGTAGAATTGCTGCTCAGAGACCATATATAGGTTTCTTTTAAATGGAAGTAGAAAGCCTGCTTTGCATATGGCATGCTTACAAACAGAATTGATAAGGACGGCCTTTCACAGATAAGATTCAAATAGTATGAACCCTGTATGGGTAACTTACCTCTTTCATTGCAGAATTATTCCTTATGCTATACTTCAATACATGGTACCTCCAAGGGAGGAAACCTTCATCACCCCTACCAAAAGTGTTTTTCTGTGCTTTGTAAGTGTTTGGCTAAAGTTTTTTGATAACCAGTTTGACTTTTTTGGTGCTTTGTAAATACTTGACAAGGAGCTCTTCTTCCTCGCCAAGACAGTTCTATCCTTTTCTGCCAAGATAGTTACAGTAGTTTGGCGTGACGTGGTGCAGTCAGACTTGAAATGAGAGTGCTTTATTACTGGAGATGCCTGAGTGTGGTGGCATATTACATTGATGCCCTGATAGGAAGCAGTATTTATTTATCTCTGTTTTAAATAGGGAGCTAATTATTACTTTACACTAGTGCAACGTATCTAAAGGGAAGGATGAAATAAGGCTAGTGCTGCACTGTGCAAACCCTGAAATTTGTTTGGTGTCAGACATTTAGATATTGTATTCTCGCTTGGTCATCGTTTTGCATGAGTTATATATTTACTACTTTTTTTTTTTTTCTTTCTTTCTAACTACAACTCAGTTCTTTGAGCTAAGCCTGTTACTGCTTTTTATTAGGTGTTTTTTTCTCTTGTCATTGCAATTCCCCGAACTGGACACAGTTCTTGCATTTGGTTTTCTCTATTTGGTTTTAAATTGTTTGGTAAATGGTATCTCTGCTGTAAAATTTAATTTTGCCACTTAATTACTGCAGTGCTGGTGCTAATATTTACTCTTCAAAGATCTCATTTATTAAAGTCAATGAGAATTAATGATGATTTATTTATTTATTTTTTAATTGTATGAAATACAGTCTTTTTGTAAAGGAAGAGTATCTTATTTATCTGTCAGTCACAAGGAATTGATGTGTAGGCTAAGCATAGTGACATGAAGTTGCCCATAAACACATGTCAATTCTCTTCTTATATGCTTCCTATATATTGTAATCTGGCCAAGGAGATTGGGTGGGGTGATCAGTTGTAGTTAGCATCATGAACATCCCCATAATGTAAACCATCAGGGTTTCTCTACAAGTTTAACTCTATTTCTGATATTAAAGGGAAATATCCACAAAACAAAGAGAACGGTTTAATAACGCTGGCTTTGTTTGGGAACAATGACAAGGGGGATTTCTCCTTTCCAATTTTGAAGATATAGAAGCTTCATGGGGAAAGCTATGCGCTGGTGCGGGACTATAAGAACAACAAGGATTGTAAACAAATTTAATTGCTTTCCCGTTTACTGGATTCTTATTGCTCATAAATCTTGTGGGGAAAATATTGTAAATTACTGTATCTCCTGTAGTGCGCAGGCGGATGCAGTGTGATCTTCTATCAGGTGACTTAAGTATTTTGCTCTGGCTTTCAGGCTGAGGGGACAGGACATTGTGCACCTGCTTTTCAAATCGTGGGGAATTTCTACTTGAATAAATGGCTTTTGTTCTCCTTTTGAAGACCAGAGAATAGTTTGCTCTTGGAACTGAAGGTCCCAGGGTGACATTTGTGATTCAACATGATTTTGTATGGGAAGGACCAGAAGCAAACTTCAGATCTGGGTCACAATCACTTCTTGGGAAGTAGCTGTAGACTGGCAGCTGGTATAAGCTGTTGCTTGGGCAAGTACATACTTTTGAAATTGTGAGGGTTTTTGGGTTTTTTATTTGTGTACTAGCATCATTTTCTTTCGAAGTAAAGTTTCCATGTAGTGTCCTTCGGATAACAAGGGTCCGTTAGTACTTGTTCCTTGCTGAGCATGGGTAGGGGTGTGAGGGAGGGAAAGCAGGCAGAACAAAGCTCTTTGTCTTCAGTTAGTCATTCTTTCAGTCACAGACTGTGCTTGCTTGTCTGACTGTACGGTGCGTCCGTCTGCATATAGGGCCCACATGCTCCTAGATACATGTATTGGCATATTAATGGGTAAATGTGTCTTGAATGATCTCTACTATTTCTCTTCTGTTATATACTCTTTGATATTCTGTAGTGAGTGCATTAGTTCAAATACACCCATTCATCATGCCAGATGTGAAAGAACTTTCTGGCGTGGCAAACTGGTTAACGAGGTAGGGTATTGCAGTAGGTGCTGCATCTCTGCAACCCTTACTAGGGGTATCGTCTATCAAGAATGGCTGGACTTCTGCAATGCCCTTCAACTGGGAGGCCTGCTTTCCAGAGGTTTTGTATTGGTGCACCGCCGGCACTCGGAGAGTTTAATTTCATGTCCGCTTCAGGATATTGAAGGTAGCTTTCAGTTGTATGTGATCTTAGTGATGGTTGGTGTTTTGAAGACTTGCCACTGATGCTGGGGTTCACTGGAATGATTCAGCTTTCTCTAATTTGGTTTGGCTGGCTTAAACTTTCAATTTAGGGTGGTGGAGAAGCTTCTCTTTACATCCTCCAACTGAGAAACCTGTGCCTGTTGCTATTTCAGTACAAGGATATTTTGAAGGCCATTTAGTAAAATGCCTTCCTGACATGTATTTGAGCTTTGCATGATGAGCAGGGTGTTGAGCCATAAGAAGGAACATCAAAATATGATGAGACATGTCCCTTTGGGGCTGATGACTGGTTTATAACTCATGGTAGAGGGAGGCACTAGTGGCTCAAGGTAAGCCACTATATTGAATTATAAAATTCAAGTGTAGTATGTGGTACTTGTGACCTTAGTTTAACTGCACTAGCCACATCTAGAGAATTAATTAAATTCAGCACTTTTTTCACCAGTCTGTCATGAGGTTTTCATTAAGCTTATGTGTATTGCTGTTTTGAGCAGTGTTTTGTTATATGTTTCCAGCATCCAGCTGCCATTATATGTTTTGTACTCTGGAACTTGCCTAACAGCTTTTCATCTTCTAGCAGAGTGCATCTATAGCTGTGACCTAGCATTAGGTGATGTAGTTTTCATCACTTTCAGTTCTTAAATGTCAGGGTGGGTGAAGACAGGTGCCTCTTTGAAGTGATCAGAGCTTGTCAAAACACCTATGATGGCAGTAGAGAAATCTTGCGTGAATGACAAGGCCAGCTCCTGGGAAACCCTGAGACCTTCAACAATTGTTTTTATAGGCCATGAAGGAGGACGTTTCCCCCAGTAATACTCGTTTTCTACAATCTTCTGATACGCAAAAATTAATATTGCTGTTCTTTTCTGTGACTCCTTATGGTTTGACAGACTGGAAGGCTGTCCCTTCCATCTTCTGTAGAGCTATTTATTTTTAGTCTGTCTGAAGAGATGTTTTATGAGAAGTGCTGGGAGGCTAACCTAATGACAACTTCTGGTTCAGTTTCTCCAGTTACTACTGGATGGGGTTTGGCCAGTTGTACCTCCTATTCTAACAAGAAGAAACTGATCCTGTGGGAGGGAGGAAATGCTGCCTCCTAATTAGTGGTGTTGTTTAAAATCCTGCAGTGTTTGGTTTTAAAGGCACAGCATAATCATTTGATGTTCATGCAGAACACGTATACATATGTATATATTTCTTTTATCTTTAAGCACATTCATGCTGGGGGGATGAGGAGTATGGCTTTCTATTTGTCTGCATGATGGAAGGGCAATCCAGTTTACACTTCATCTCCTGCTATTTTGTTAAGTAAGTATTTTCCACTCTTTGTGTGCAAGGCAGTACTGGAACACATTTCCTGCTTTAGTTGAACAGGAAGCTTTATTCAGTTTATTCCTAGGGAAACCCCTCCTCCATCCCCAGCCACCAAAAGTGAGCATTATTTGAGACAGTATCAGCAGTAGGCAGAGAAGATGAATGAGCTGGCCGACTTTCTGGGCTTTCTGTAGCTTCTGGTGTGAGGATAGAGTGTACAAGATATTCATCATCTCATCTTGTTATTATAACAAGAAGAAACCTTCTTTAGAAAAAAAACAAACAAAACACACACACCTCTAAAAGAAAAATGAAACCAAAACCCACACCACAACCAAAAACCCCAAACTGTCCACCAAAACCATGGTGTGCTGTTGAGGAAGCCTGGATGGGAAAGGATTGAAATATCTGTTCTAACACTTTTTGGGAGCTACAGTTCAGCTATGATACTCTACAGATGCTTGAGGTGACTGTGCACTATGGTACTTCTGTCTGTTGCTGTGTAACGTGAAGATTCAGCAGCATAGTTCAAACCATGTTAAACAGTTAACTGCTAAATTCCCTTTGGGGGAAAAAAAAAATAAAGAAAGAAATTTTCTCTTTTACTCTGTTGTAATTATTCAGATTGCTGCTCATCAGCAATATAACTCTTGTTTTATTTAGCTAGTGCAAGACTAATTATCTGTGGAAATTCAACCTGATCCAAAGGAGATTTCAGTTGAAATAAGCAGGAAGAAAGTCTGAGTTAGAGAAAGATTTCCCATGGGGACGGTGGGCCAAGTCGTTGTCCTGCCGAGTGGCAAAGCTCCAGCTGAATTCAGTTTGATGAGGGTTTGGCTTGCTGTTTTGAAAACAGTTGACACTCTTTGGCTGAAATGTAGAACTGCTTTGTACATTGCTCAGAACCCATTATACACCATCTATGAACATTTATTTCCGTAGATCTTACGATTGGCTTGATCTTCCAGGAAAACTGTGGTTAGGAGAGGTAGTTAATGAATTAAACATACTCGTATTTAGTTGTTTTTAATTGGGATCTATTTTGAAGGTTTCTAGACATTTTAGGATACAATGATATGTCCTCAGAAGTTTCTCTTCCTATTAGTATTGGCATAGTCTCAACTTGGTTGAGTGTGAGCTAGTAATATTGGTCTTGTGGGCTTTCCCTCCAAAGCTGCTAATATGAAGTTGCTGTAGAAGAGGCATTTTTTGGGTGAACCCATTAACGAACATAAAACAACAGAGTGGAAAGCCACTGAAATTCCTCAAAACCTCTGTCCCGGAATTTAAACCAGCCTCTAATCAGTGGAAAGTCAGATGAGGCTTTCAAGGGGGACGGGGAGCAGATTTATCCCACACATGCTTAGTGATTCCTGCACCTTCCTCCAAAGCCTTTGGTGTCAGCTGCCATCAGCCACGGGATGCTGCACTTAATGTTGCCAAGACCAGATTCACTATGGTAATTCCTGGCCTTTTTGTGTATTTCTGGGTGAAGGAGGGGCAATTTCCCTTTCCTTATCTTTCTTCCCTCCCCCCTGCACATTCAGATAAATGATAGGATAAATGAGGGCTTTGGTTCCTGTTACCGGGAGCGTTAGTGCAGCACAAACAGAAAGGGAGATTGAGAAATAGAAGGAATTAAAAACTGCACATTGAAGGCTTGGCAATTATCCGAAGTCCCAGTTTCTTTTGTAGCCGTAAACTAGCTATCAGCAGGCGAGATCAAAGCTGTCCACCCTAACAGTTAACAAGATCAATTAAACATGGTAATTACATGTTGTTCTTGGCTGTAGGTTGGATAGGAAAGCTGCTGGTTGGATGGCAGTCTTCAGAGCGCCTGGATGACATGCCACTTGAGAGACTAGAAAAAAATATCTTTCTACCTGTGGGTTAAGCACAGATTAATGTGGGTGGACTTAGCAAGTTGTTTGTATTTATATTGTGCTGTGTTCTAGTTGGGCAGGGCTGCTTCTGGCTTCGGGCTGTCGTGTTTTTTTTTTTTCTTTGTCATTTGTGAATTATGGTGGTTTAAGTTAAATTGGTTTTATTTATTTATTTATTGGCCTCCTGTCCTTTAATCAGCATTGTGCATATGAGATTTCATTGCCCTTTGAGAGTTATGAGTAGTTAGAATATGAATGTTTAACATTCTACTGAATGTGGTTGAGCTGACATCACTGCTTAGTCTGAAGGGCAAGGTAGCTATGCCTGCAGAGGAAGGCAGTGCTGAGTAATTCTAACTCGTCTCAGTAATTTCCCCATCAGAGCCACTGTTCTACACACTTTTTAGGTTAAGGCCTGATTATATTTTTTTCTTACCTCTTCCTCCTTTCCTTTAGTATTTTAGGCTTCCAGTGTTCTCTGAGCTGCCTTTCCAGCTCTAGTCATGCCTGTCCAAGGTGAGACACTTTCAATGCCTGATAAAACCGGCCTTGGGCATCTGCCTGTCTTCAACTATAACACTCTCTGCATGCCTGATAGGCAGGATTTGGGAGAAAGGAGGTGAGGGAATGGGAGGCAGAGACAGGAAAGGGTAAAATTTGATGGAGCTTCTGGCTTTCTCATGACAACCTATTCTCACCTCTCCATTTCATACCCCTTAGTGGTAGGTAGCCTCAGTGTAAGGCCTTCCCAGCTGGGGTTGTGGCATCATGGATAGCACCATGGTAATAGTCTCAATCCTGTCCAAGTGCATCCCTGTGTACATTTTTAATGCTTCCCTTCCAAATACAGAGATGTCTTTTGTTCTGCTATAGGAGTATAAATTAAGACCCAAACCATTTACACCATTGCAGTGGTGGAAATGAAAGTATCCAGATATTGCCTGAAATTAGAAAACACCTCAAAGGAATTCACTTTAATGTGTATTTGTGGCTGAATTCTTACAATATTTGAACTGAAAGGACATTTTAATGTTTCAGTAGGTTTAATTTCCCTAATTTACACGTGAACAGCAGCTCTGTTTTAATTCGAAGTTTAACATCTTGACAACCAGGAGATCTGTTAAGTTAGTTGACTGGATACTCCTTTTACTGTAATCAGGCTGTAGTCTAACTAAGCAGATCTTGATTAATCTAAGATTGTAATTTTTTAATTAACTTAGCTCCTACTTTTCAGAGATTAGGACTATAACAGATGCCTTCTGAATCTAATTGGAACTATGGATGCTATCTGAAGAATCGTGTCACTTAGATTTTCTACTAGCAATAAATAGTGATGGAAAAAAATTATGGAAAAAAATGAGAAAGTAGAGATTTCAAACATGCTGAATAACAGTGACCATGACAGGTTGTTTTGGAAGGTTGGGTTTTTTTGTGTTTTGTTTTGCTTTTGTTTGTTTTGGTTTGTTTTTGTTTGTTTGCTTTTTTTCTGGTTGAATGGCAAAGTGGAAAATGAAGAGATTTCACCAGAATATTCTAAATGGTAATGTATTGTACTTCAATCCTACTCTTTCTTCTTGCTCCTTCCATTTTTATTTTTTTTTCTCTTTTTTTGGTATCAAAATGCTGGTTACGGAAGAGCTCTCATCAACTTTTAAGTGATAGGATAAATATTGCCACTCACTGGTTTACATACATTTTTCTGTGTCTGGTTGTTACATTAGGAAGGTTTCTCAACAGCTTGGGTTTGAATAAGAAAAAAAACCTTCATCTTTCTCCTGGCAAATGGACATCTGTCTTGTCTTCTACTTTGGTGAGTTTTGGCTTTTGTCAGAAAATGGAGTTTGCTTATGGGAAGCTCAGCAGGACCCAAGAGGAGTGCTTTGTGGATTATCTTTAGTGACACCTTTTGTGTCCGTTGTATGGGGGGAGGGCTCCCAAGTGAATGGTGTTGGCTTTCTCTTCCTATTCAATAACTTGTGGATGCTCAGTAATGGAATCTGCTTGAGGGGCTCAAAAACACAAGTGATGTTTGGCTAATGCAATATCTTTAAATGTTAAAAAGAAAACCTCAAAATGTTGTTAGCCACATTGTCCTTAGAGGCGCTTAAAACATTTTGAATTAGAAAAAGGAAGCCAACTACCAGGAAATAGAACACAATCTTACAAAACTTGTCTGAAACATTCCCTTGTTTGTTAGCTGTGGTACTTGATTTTCAATTTAGGAGAAAGATAGCAAGAGCAAAGCTTGATTGGTGGCACAGGAGGATCCACCCACCACCCTCAACTCTATTATTCTGGACATCATGCAAATGAAATATTTTTTTTTCTCAAATTTTGAATCATTTTTCCCCCCCTCCATAATAAGTACTGGACGTGGAAAATGTTTGGGGTTTTTTTTTTTTGTTTGTTTGTTTTTTTCAGAAGTCCAACAATCCACAAATTTCTCGAAATAATCATTCTGTAAGATTTGGATATATGTTAATGTCTATATGAACAATAATGTAACTCTTACATTTTAAATATGAAAAAGAACTTAATGTTTGTTGTACGTGTGTTATACGGGAGAAAGAGAATGAAAACACTGTAACATTCATAATATGCCTTGATGTGTAAGTTTAGATGCAGTTTTCTAAAACTTGTTCGTTAAACTATTTCCTTGTTCTATTAAAATAAAGGTAGATAGTTACTACTTGATTCCTCCTGCTAGCTTTTTTTAATAGCATGTGTATGTGATAGATGATCAAGAGTAGTATAAGATATAAGCATGTTTATTACCAAATGTCAGTTTGCACGGCTGAATGTGTGCCGTAGGGAATAGGTAAGGTAGGAAATAGAAGGGTGATAATGGGGGAATAGAAAGATTTTGTACCATTTGTGTTCAGGAGCTCGATGGAAACCAAGATACGGGAAACTGGTGTTGCAACTGATCTCCACAGGGCCAACGCCCTTCCTGGTATCTCTGGCTTCTGCCCTCACAGTGGGGAGCATGTGCAGTCCTGTTGGGCAGGCTGGGACAGCCCGAGCCCTGCGGGGAGCAGTCCCACGGAGAGGGGGGGCCCCGACCCTGTCGGGCTACAGCTAGGCTTGGCCGTGGTTGTGCAACGTGTGCACAAGTGGCTCTGCCTTCGCGCTTGCTGAAATCCTGCGTAGCATCGTCCTGGAGAGGCGAACATGATCTTAACAATGGTAGTTTAAATATAAATAGATTATTACTGTTCGTTTTGAAATTATACTCAAAGATATAGTTACATAATGATCATGAAATATATGGAATTGTAATCTATAATGATGATCTTTACTTTCAGGGAAGATAGGAAAGCTGGAGAAAACGAGGTGAGTGTGAGCCAGGTCTCTTGCCCTGCCATGTGTTGGTGGTTGGCGGTAGAATAGGGCTGCCCTTCAGCAAGAAATCCCCTTCACGAAAAGGAGGGAGGCTGTGTTTGCTTATCCTGAAGGAGCATGAAACTGCAGTGTTGAGCTATTTGCAATGACGAATTTCCTTAAAACTTTAGAAAGCACTTATTTAGCACAGCCACAACAGATATTTAACTGTGAGCATAGGGCTCTTTGCCCCAAGAGTGTCTTGTCTTAACACACACAAGGCAAGGCTAAGAGATGACAATTGAGTTGTGTGGCTTAAAAAGGTCTGTATTGAGGAACCTGAAGTTTCACAATAGTTATGGGCCTTCTTAAGGTCTAGAGGAAGAGCAGGTAATTAGAAATCCACAGAGTGTTTGCTTGAGGCAAAGAATACCACAAAAACATAGAGCTCTTGGTGTTTTTCAGTTTGTCACATTACAAAAGCCTGTTTGTTCCGTATCGATTACAGAGACATTGTGTCTCCTTGATGGAAACAAAGACCAAAACCATCTGCAGTACTTATTATCTTGTCTGCTCCCACTCATTGCTGAGTTTGGCTTGAATTCTGTAGTTTGTGATGTCCCCTCTGAAGAGCGTGGTACGTAACATGGGAGGGAGTGCTCTTTGAGGCATGTTGCTTTGACCCGGGTGCTCTAACAGAACATATTTTCCTCTCCCACCCCTTTTCCCAACACACAAAATACAGTAGCTTTCTCCTTACAAACCATTTTGTTACTGTTAGTAACCTTGCTGACAAATTGTGAAACTTACTGCAGTCTGGAAGTAACTACAACTTGTAAGTGGTAGGGTGAAGAATAGGTAATTTAGCATTGTAGATAAAGATAACGTGCTGCAGGTTAACGCATCAAATATTTAAATGATTTAAATGCATTGTGTAGTGCAACTGGTAGAAAAATGAATTAGGTCACGATAGACAAAAGCTTGTCTCCATTTGAGCTCCTGTCAGCTCAGCGTGTTTGTGCTCCGTTGGTTTTATCACTAGTTATGTCTATGCACATGTGGTATTTCTAATTTAGATTATTATTAGTGGCTTATAAAAATGAAATATGAATAAACCGTTCTGGAGACAAATAAAAGCGTGGTTATGTTTCTAGTAGGAGTTTGAATTTACCAGGGAGAACCCCAGAATATCCCAGCATTTAGCAGAAATAGCAAGCTTGAAAAATGACTGACTGGCAAAAGGCTTCAGTATGAACTCCGTAGGTAAACACTGAAGTGACCAGAGTCTTTCTCATCACTCGGCCTGAAAGTCCTGTGTGATCTCAGTTAGCACTAGAGCACAGTGTCACTTGCAGGATGTTATAAAAGGTACTTGAACTGTGTGCCATTTGCTGCAGTACCTTTTTTGATTTCTCCCCACGCCTCGGTGACTGCTGTTGAAGCTGTGATTGTTCGTGTTTGAATGGGACAAAACTTTTCAAGGAAAAGTTCTTTAGGCTGCTTGAGCAGTCACCAAAGGTCATGTATTGAGAACATTGCAACTGAAAGTGTAAACACGCATTTTGTGGTCATTGAAATCCCAGAATCGCAGACGTGAGATGGCACCTCTTCAGATCGTAGCATCATTGAATGGTTTGGGTTGGAAGAGACCTTTAAAGATCATCTAGTTCCAACCCCACTGCAGTGATTAGGGACACCTTTAACTGGATCAGGTTGCTGGGAGTCCTGCCCAACCTGGCCTTGAATGTTTCTGGGTATAGGGCATCTACTACCTCTCTGAGCAACCTGTGCCAGTGTTTCACCACCCTCATTGTAAAAAATTTCTTCCTTGTATGTAGGCTAAATCAGTATATCCTCTTTTAGTTTAAAGCCTATTACCTCTTGCCCTGTTACAACAGGCCCTGCTAAAAAGATTCTCCCCATCTTTCTTACAGGCCCCCTTGGAGTACTGAAAGGCTGCAATAAGGTCTCCCTGGAGCCTTCTCTTCTCTAGGCTGAACAACCCTAACTCTGTCGGCCTTTTTTCATAGGAGAGGTGTTCCAGCCCTCTGATCATTTTTATGGCCGGCATCTGAACCTGCTCCAACAGGTCCATGTCTTTCTTGTGCCAAGGACTCCACAGCTGGACACAGTACTCCAGGTAGGGTCTCACCAGAGCAGAGTAGAGGGGTAGAATCACATCCCTTGACCTACTGGCCACACTTCTTTTGATGCAGCCCAGGATAGGGTTGGCTTTCTGGATTGCAAACACTCACTGCCAGCTCCTGAGCAGCTTTTCATCCACCAGTACCCCCAAGTTCTTCTCAGCAGGGCTGCTCTCAATCCCTTAATTCCACAGCCTATAGAGATACTGGGGATTGCCCCACCCCAGGTGCAGGACCTTGCACTTGGCCTCTTTGAACCTCATGAGGTTCACATGATCCCTCTTCCTGAGCTTGTCCAGGTCCCTCTGGATGGCATCCCATCTCGCTGGTATGTCAACAGCATCCCTCAGCTTGGTGTTGCCTGCAAAGTTACTGAGGGTGTGCTTGATCCCACTGTCTATGTTATTGATGAAGAAAATTAAACAGTACTGGTCCCAGTACAGACCCCTGAAGGGTATCGCTTATCACCGATGTCCATCTGGACATCAAGACATGGACCACTCGCCTCTGGATGCGACCGCCTAATACAGTCCCCTACTCAGAGCAGGCTCAGCTTGAGCAGGGTGCTGAAGGCTATGTCCGGTTTTGAGTATCTGAAAGGATGGAGCATCCACTACCTGCTTGGGCAACCTGTGTCAGTGTTTGACTACTCTCCTAATAAAAAAGTTTTTCCTCAAGTTTAAATGGATTTTCTTGTATTTTAGTTTGTGCTCATTGTCTCTTGTCAGAGATTTATAAGCAGGAACACTAATATACTCATCTTACTGGAAGGCTGTCGAAGGGTGCTAATCTGCACCCAAGATGGACAACTTGATCAAGAGAGCTGGGGTTCTCTGTGGCCTTAGGTAAATGTTTTAGCACATTTATCTGAAAAAGGATGGGTATGGGAAGGTGTTAGTTAATTAAGTAACAAAGCTGGCAGCCAAAAATCACACTGAAAAAATTATAAATATATATATGTATTTTAAAATTATTTATTTATAATTATTTACTTGAGGACTTATGACCTTGCAGTGCTGCTTTGGAAGAGCTTTCATAGTCTCAATAAAAATACCTACTGCTTCTGTTGAAAGGCAAGGTGATAACTTGACATCAGGAAGGTACAAACTATCTCCAGTGGAGATTGTGGAAACTCTTTCCAGCGTCTCACCTTACAGATGCTGTCAGCAATGTCTCTTTGAAGAGTGAAAAGTATTCAGTGTTTGAAGGAGGAATCCTGAACAACCCTTCTGCATGCTGAAGAATTTCAGCAGGGGCTTCTTTTTGAAATTCTGACAAAGATTCTTGGCTAGGTTTTTGGGAACTGTCTAGGATCTAGACGACAGTTTTTTTGTGGTGGGGTGTTTTTGTTTGTTTGTTTTTATTTTTTAAGTTGGTGGGGTTTTTTGGTGTTTGTTTTTTTTCTTGTTGATGAGCATTTTATTTAGAAGGTTAGAAGAGATACCATGTAGTTCTGTTCTTCATCTCGTTTGGGACAACCAAGTTAACTCCAATGAGAATTGTGAGAAACACCTTTTTCATCATCCACAGCAGTTGATCAAATAAAGTAGTCCCTTGGTATCCTGAATTGCTGCTAATTAAATACATTTTCCTATCCTTCCGTGGAGTAAGCAGTCCTTTAGACTGAGTTAATTGCCAGGACTTTATATATGTGATGGTGCTTTAAATTAAACGTGATTTAAGGACTAAATAAAAGCTATTGGGGAGAAATAACTTTAAAATGTTTTTGTTAGACTGCAGGATTATCTGGCATTTTACATAACTTATTACTTACACACATGGATGGCAAAGTATTATTGTACATTCAGTTTTTTTCCAATGAAAGTTCATAAACTCTTGTTAAAGTGTCCAGATTCACATGGAAGAAGCCAAACTGGCATTTGATAAACCTACATTTATAGCTCTTGGCAGGACTTTTCCCATATGAAAGAAATTATATGTAAACTTTTGGTAGAAAACTTTAAATAAAGTTTTGAGATGACAATGCAAAAGACTACTGGATCGTACTGAAATTGAGAGATTTAAATATTAGATCTCAGTTTTGTGTCAGAGTTCTCTTGTCTTACACCATCTTTTGTATTGTACATGTAAATTGTTTTGTGTTATAGCACCTCTGGGAAATATCCACTGGATAAGCTTGTAATCTCAGGTATTTGGCATCTCTGTTGCTTTCTGCTGTGAAACCTTGCAAAAATGGGATTCGCTGAAAAGTCTGGCCTTAAGTATTTGAGCATAGTGAATGATTTATTTTTTTCCCTTATTGTGTTTCTAAGGAGAATAGCTATAGCCTGTGGAATACATCCTGTTTTCTTTGCTGCAATGAAACCCTTACTTTTTATTTGTACTACCTACTATTTTTCTTCTTTGTTAAGGCTGCCCACATCTGACCCAGGACTTCTTAAAGCCAAAGGCTAAAAGAGATGTGTTCCTTTGTTTTTCACCAGAGAGGAAAAGGTTGGCTTTTTTTAAAACCAGTTAGTTTTCCCTGTGGTATTTTCAATCAAACCTTGCGTATGTATGTCTCAAAAAATCCACAACCAACCTCCAGAGCCCCTAACAGAGAGAGAAAAAAAAAAAAAGACAAAAAGGCCCCCACCAAGTGGGAACAATGGATTGATTTTGTCCAAACTGTTAGAAAACAAAAATAAATACGTTGTATCATAAATACACGTATTCTGATTTTGTTTTCTAATCTATATCATTAGTAGTGTAGATCAAGAACATAATCTACAGTCATTTTTTAATATGATTATATTCCATGATACACATTTTTGTATAAGTAGATCATGTAGCTATAATTTCTTTTTGCCTGTTTCTTGTTTGCATTTAAGGTCAAGAAGACACGGCGAGGTGAAAGTCTGGGTTGACTTACGATTTGCATTTTCCAGCATTAGTTTTGACCTTGAGTTGCTAAGTATGAACTTGGAACAATAGAGCTTTATGGAAGTGGTTGATGGGTGGATTGTAATATTGAAGTTTCCCTCCGTCATACTCACATCCTTGGAGCTCTGTCCGATGTTAGACTGAAGCGCTGTCTTTGGAGGGAAGAGCCGCTTGCTTCAGGAGTTAAAAGTGCCAAGGCTGGCACTTTGGGAGCATGTTTGTTATTGTGAAGATGTAGGAGGGAGAGAAAAAATGTGTAGGTAAGTTTTGAGTTAGTGGTTTTTTTGGTTTTGTTTTTCTTTTTCTTTTGGAGGGAGGATATCCCCAAGTGTTTCCTAATTAGGTAGTTGGTTTAGATCAACATTTTGCCTCTCTGTTGCATAGGAAATGCTATTATATTCCTTTTTTTCTTCTCTCTGCAAACAGCTTGCTTTGTGTGCATTGTGCTAACGTTTTTTAAAATTATTTTTTTATTATAAAAAAAATCTTTTTGAATCCTATCCCCACTCCAGCTTTTATTTCAGTAGCTCTAGCTATCATAGGTTCATGTTTTGGCAAAACTGCTGAGATTACCCCTCATTCTTCACTGAAATGCTATAAAAACAGAGAGGGGCTTGCTTTGGGAGAAGAGGGAATTAGCAGCAATGGAAGTAGCAGCCTGAACAGTGCTATATCCAGGAACTCTCTGGAAGCCAAACTTTGCAATAGTGAAATCTGAAAACAGAGTTCTTCCTAACTAAGAATTGCCCTTGAGTTTTTAATCAAGCTTTATTAATTATCAGTAATGAGTATGGTGTAAGAGCAGGACTGCTACAAAGCAGTAGTGGGTTGAGCAGAGCTGTGTCAGGCTGGCACTGTGGCTCCCAACTGGGCTTCTGACAGTGCTCTGGGGTGTCCTGAGATCTGGAGGTGGGGAAGCGTGCCTACCTGTACTGTCACATCCAGCTGATGTCTCCTTTGCATTTAGTTGATTAATCTGTTTTGCCATGGGTGGAAAAAAATAGTGGTCACAAGAACAGATGGCACAAATGAAATGGGTGGTTTGAAGAGAAAAAAAATTAGCGTGAGGCAGGCATTGGTCCCATTGAACTAATGATATTTTGTCCTCTGCAGCCATCTTGCAGTCAAGCTACATTCTCATGTGTGTTGTCTTACTGCTGCCGGTGGGGATTTTGTTTGTATGTGAAACAAAGATAGTTGAAGAGGAGGGGTGAAAGTGTCACTTGTTTTGCCAGAAGGAATTTTAGGAAAAAAACCCAAATGGATATGAAAAATCAACAAAAGTTAAAATGCTGTGGATGAAATCCTGTGCTCATGGTTGTCAGCATCCCTATGAGACCTCTAATGAGACTCATGCTCTTGTACTGTAAGCTTGCAAGATCTCCCCTAATATGATTTCAGGCTTGCCTGAAGGCAAGAATCTTCCTCTGCAAGTCTTGAAGGAACAGATCTTGATTTTGGAAACTGGAAATACTCTTACTGAATTCGTGGATGCAGAAGAATGGACTGATGCATAAAGAACAGGGAATTCTCTGTATGAATATACTACCACCGCCATCAAAAAACCCCCACCAAAACCAAACAAAAAACCCAACTTAAATGAAAGAGCAACATCCCTTCTTTGAAGGCTGATGTTTCAGAGTGAGCCACAGTGCAGATGTGGCCATCGTCATGTTGCCACAGCTATAGCTAAAGGACGTTTTCACTCACAGATTTCAAAAGGGCTTTGAGGATAAGAGAATTCCCATTTTACAGTTAAGACAAAGAAAATCAGAAAGGTCAAGTGGCATGTCCATGTAGGCTAGTATCAGAGCCTGCATCTCAATCCGGGTGAAATAGGATATTCCAATGGATTAAACTGCTCTCCAGTTCATAGGCTGCTCAAGCTTTATCTGGCTGGAATTGTCTTGTCTTCTGTGGAAGTTCACTTGGATTGATATGACTTTGATGAATAGAGTATCAGTGGCCAAACCTATCCACCAGAACTGAGGAGAAAGGGAGTAGAAGTGCCTGGTATTATGCAGTCTTTGACTGATTGTGAAGATTAAGACTTTAATGATAAAGAAAAATAATTACATTATTCCCTGTAACATTCCATAGACATTTAAATACAAGACATTGCTTTTCACCCCAGCATTGTATGAAGTTAGTATTTTTATTCTTGTTAGAACACTTCTTTTTGGTGCACTCGGAATTTCACTACAAAAGTACCTTCTCTAATGATCAATATTGCAATGATCCAAAGGTGCCTTGGATTTCCTGTTTGCGTGTTCGGTTGTATGCATGTCCAGAGACACTGTGGTTCATGCTCCTTCAAATCTGGCTTGTGCTGGCAGCCTTCTCGCTAGTCTGCCTGGGCTGAAATCTTTCCTTTATGCTCCAACAATACTGAAAAGCCTTCCTCAAAATCCCCCATTTTGATTAATTCTAACAACCCATTGCAAACAAATCAAAGAATGATTTTACCACATAATTTGGTAAAGGATTATAATATACAGGTACATAGCAAAGTTACTTTATGAGGTATGCCTGAGGATTTCTGTGGAAAGGGTCAAATGCTTTTTGACTTCTGTTAAGTAAGTTTCACCAAAGATGTGTATGTGATATCCCCAGTGATTAATTGCTCTCAAATACTTATCCCAGCTGAGCTGTGTAATATGAATCTCTTAAGTATTCCCAATAAAGACTTTGTGAATGGTAGATGTGAATGTCAGCCGTGGCTTTTGAAATTTTAGACATTAAAAGTGCTAATGGGAAAAATATTTTACATAGCTCTGAAGATAAAGATAGGGTCTAGAATTTTTTCAGGCCTAGTGTTTAATTCCCACTGATTTAAAATTTGAGGCTTTGCTACAATTTTTTTTTCCTTATGCTTCTGACAGAACAAAAGTTGAATGTATTCAAAGAAATTAGACTAAGGCTGAGAAGTGAAAAACACCAAATGGAAATGTGTGCATGTGAAAATCTGCTGTAATACACTTCAAGTTGTATGATAGGGTGCTATTTCTGAGTATCCTAATAAAGATATTTGTTTTGGCAGCAGGATGATTAACAGTTTTTCTTGGTTATGTGGAGTCCTAAATTTTTTTGAATGCTTTTGCTGGCAAACTAGAAATTGGAAATGGACAAACACTAAGCTGAATATGTAGAACTTTTCAGTATGTCTAGACAATTAAATTTCAGGGGTTGTGATACCTACACTGCTACCTGAAGATCACAGGAAAAGTTAGAAGTTTTCTGAGGGTTTGGTTGAAAATGGAGTTTGCAAGGGTGTAACCTTTCCGAGGCAAGAGGTGGTTACCTCTTGTGCCAGAGAACTGAGGTCTGCATTGACTTGGGAGTCCTGTGTCTGCTGCATGCAGGGGATGGGTCAAATGAACAGTTTCTCTACTTAGGCGTAAAGGAAATGTAGTAAAACATCTGTTGCTGTAAAGGAAAGTGTACCTGATGACATGAAAGTGTGAGATCTCCAATGCAGATAGGCAGAGAGCCTATCTGGATTGGCCGTGTGGTTCACACTGCTACCTCAAAACTGCTACTACAGCTTTTCACAATGGGGCTGCTGACACACTCACACTTCTCCATATGATGTGCATGTTCCCTTGTGTTGAGCTTTGTTTGTGTGTTGTTCGTTGGTCAGCTTCTTGAGTGTTACCATGCCAACTATGTTTTTGGGCCTGTTTACATGGCAGAGGTGGCTCTCAGGTCTTAACTGCCTGACCTTAGCCATGGCCGAAGTTTGGGCCACCCACGCTGTGTCGGTGGCAGCTCTGTGCTAGCTCACAAGAGCTTGCACTCCACCCTCAAGAAGCGGCAGTCCAGATAGTCTAATGTAGCAGGCTACTGGTGGGATCACTTCTGTTTCAGTTATAGACTGTTTTCTTTTTGGATGCTGAGAAGATCTTGGTGTTGGTGCAAATAAAATGCGTATGTAATCTGACTAACATGACCAGTATTAAGCACAGCTGATTGATTTGCTGGTATTCTGTTTTTCCTAGAGGGCCATAGCACAGACCTTAAGATACTGGGATGCTGTAGTAATGGGGTTTGAATAATTACTAAAAATAAAGAGGTTTTTTTCTTATGTAAGCATGTAGTACAGCATTTTTTTTGTGTTCTTTGTTGCTTTTTTAAGGATGCCCACATATGCCATCCATCATGCATGGCAGTGCTGCCATTTCTGATGTAGGGATAGGTGGATCTTTTGAAACGCTTCAGCTGGTGACCACTACGTCACTTCTTGCTTTAGTACGTTACTTGGTCCATAGTTGGTCCATATCAGAACCTGATGGTTACATATTCAGGAGAGGACCAGGAAGCGATAAGGAAAATGCACCACCATTGAAGTGATGAATTAGTAGCGGTTCCACCAGCCTCAAGCTCTTAGTCAGGACATTAAAACAGGTTTGGATTTCAGGGGAGCAATTGTTAAACAGAACTGGAGTTTTTGAATTTTGGGTGTTTTTATGCTGAGAAGAGAGCGTGATGTTAGTCCATGCTTGCATTCATATAAAAAGTCATTGATTTTACACTCTTCTGTCTTGACGTGCTTATACCAAAAAAAAAAAACGCAAACCAAAAGCAGCAATGACCCAAAAGAAGTGCTCCCATGACTCCCCAGAAGGATAGCCAAAATCACTGGCTGGCACAGGACATGTGTGGGGCACCTTGCAGATTCTGATGAGCAAATCAGGGGAATGATTTGAGCAAGTGTTGCTATTTGGGGCTGCTGCCAGTTACCAGGAGTTAGAGCAGCCCCTGGTTTCAGTGGCACTTAAGAAAAAACAATCAAATGGGAGCCAGCTCTGGTACCTTGTTGGCCTGCCCCCTCTGTCACTTTATGACCACTCGGTGCTGGCAGTACATCTTCCCACCTCTTGAATGCCAGTGACAACATTTTGAAAAAGTATCTGATTCCAAAAGTAAATGTGCCCATGCAGTTTTACTGAGGATTAACAGTGAAATGAACTCAAAGAAAAGCAGGGAATTAAAGTGTGAAACGAAAACAGATTTAGTTATTTTGGTGTAAACTGGTATGTAGTTTAACTCTCTGTAACCACTCCCAAAGGATACAATGAATACTGGTGTTTGAATATAAAGCTTCATATTTTCTTTAATAAATTGTTTTGAGTCCTGAAATATTGTTAAATCTGTAGAGCAGTTAATGGTGTGAGTATGCTTTCAGGATTTTTGTTCAGCTTATGGGTTGATATTACACTGTTTGGAGGAAAAAAAAATTCCCTGTTTATAAATGCATTAATCTAAAACAGATTTTTAAAATTAAATACTATTAGATAGTCATTTAATGTGTTAAGATTGGATTTATAGTGGTGGTGGTTTTAGGGTTTCTTTACAACTTCTCCTCACAGTCCTTAAAATAAGGCATCTTGTACTCTCTCCCAACCTGTATTCCCCAAAAGAAAATATTTTAAAACATTATTTTTAGCTCAAAAGTAATTCAGAAATTACAGGTTGAGTTTTATTAACTTTCTTCCCAGCCTGCTGCTACCTATAAGCATGTGTGGCCTCATCTCCTATATGGAGTCTTTCATGTTACTGCCAGCTGAATTCTATTCTGGGCAATATAATTCCCCAAAGAAATGCTTTTTTATTTCTGAGACAGTGAACATCTCAGCACCATGTGCTTATGATGATAGTGATATTTTCAACCATAACAGTGTAACTCTAATTTACACACAGGGAATGACACTCTTCATTTGTAATCTTGTGAGGCGCTTGGTCTTACTCTTGCAATAATTAAAGTTCAGCAGAATAATTATGAAGTCTAGCCAAGCTTGTCCTTACTTTATGTATTGTTTGCTTGTTTTTATGGTTGGAGCTTATGTTTTTGACAACCAAACCCTGAAGCAGAGATGAAAAACATGCCTCAGTTGGCATATTTCTAAGGTTAGCTAAGCAGCAATGAAAACTGTGACAGCTATCAAGTAGTGGGAGTAGCAATTAAACTGGGATAGAGTTACTTGAAGCCATACATGGTGTTCATTCATATGTGGCAATTCCTCCATATTCTGTGTATACTTCTGTTCATTCGTTTATGCTGTAGCAAACAAATTGCATTTTTAAGATTGATAGAGCTTCAGAAGTTATTCACAAGCTTTAGTTATGATAGAAAAGGTACAAGTTTTTATGAACAACCTGTATTGAATCTCTATAATCTATATCTCGCTGATCAATAGCAAATGTCTAGGACAGATTTTTTTTTTTTTTTTTTTCATCAGCATTACTACATGTAGTGAATATTCTTAAGCTTTTGACAAAGTTGTTATTGTAAGTCTTTGTATTTCTTAAATCCTGGAGAGGACACCTAAAACAAATTCAGATTGCTCAAGTTTTTTATCTCAACACCTCCAAATCCCTCTCAGTATGTACCACTTTGTACCATTTTGCAGTGGCGAATGAGAATGGAGGTTGGTTTGCTCTTCCCCTTTCCTTACTTAGGGGATGAAGAATGTACAGCTCATCTGACTGTAACTAGAAACAACTGCTGAGCTTTCATCTGTTAATTAGCCATTCATTGAGGACTGCACCATTGTAGCATCTGCTAGTCATTAGATTTTCTTTAAAAAGAATCCAGTAGGAAAAAATATAGGAGGGAGAAAAACAGTGAGGTATTGGTTTAGAGCCCAGAATTGATAACAAATGTTCTATTTTTGGTTTCTTTGCTGCCACGGAAGTCTTGTACCTTCATACAAATAATATAAATGTCTTTCATCACCTGTTAAGTGAAGTGTGTGCCTGCTGCTTGCAGGTGCTTTGATTAGTTTTAGTTTATGCATGTATCAGGAGAAAGCTTTGACAATTCTTGGTGTTGCTTTTTCTTTCCTCTGCCTGTGATGTCATAGTTATCTGTTGTTTTTTTTTTTTTTCCAGCCATAGTTGTTATCAAGCTTTTCTTTTGATGAGTTTTCACTTTACTTTCTGAAGCACAGCAGCAAAAGGAGCCCAGAGAGGCTCAAGTGATGTAGAAGTTGGAGCCTGCATTGCAAGGCTGCGGAAGGTGATAGCACCAACTGCTCTCAGACACAAGCTCAAGAGTTGTCACTACACTGGTGTTAGCAGTGTCCCTTGAGTTGCCTGCAAGGATCTAATAAATTACTAAGATTGAGGTGAGAATTTTAGAACGGTAAGAAAGAGCACAGATATTGTGAGAGGGTTTTATATTGTAACTCTTTTATTTATTTATTTATTTTTATTTTTGGCCTAAAATACAAGGGATATGGTAGCTAGCTGTTCCCAAACAGAAGAATAATTTCACACCCTAATTTATGAACAGGTATTCCCTGTCCAGTATGATGTGACAGAGCTATGTACAGCATGTGTGCTTAGTTATTGGAATGGTGCTATGTATAAAACTACAGTGCACTGCAGTCTACGCTTCTGTACCTTTTCAGTAAGTTTTACCTTTTGGAGCATCTATGCTATGTCCTGGTGTAACCTGTTCAGCCATACCTTACATACCAGAAGAGCTTGGTGTGGCGTGTGCGGGAGAATTAGCAGAATCACTGCTATCACTGATAGCATCACTGATATGTTCCAGACTTCTTCCAGATGCATTTCTACTTCCCAAGAGAAGGTAGAACATGAATGCCCTCTTTGATGGTGATAGCAAGCTGGTGAACGGGCTTAGCCCACCACGCTGGGTGACACCTGATCTGCGTAACTGCCACCCATTGCCCTCTGCTCCTGCTGTTGCTGCAGGCTCCTTGGGCCAGATTCAATGAAGGTGCAGTGCTAGTTCAGCCTCCTCATCCAAGGGGAAACTTTCTGACAGAATGGAAAATACATAGTGTTACTAGGTTAGGAATAATGTCTATGCTGGAGGTATGATGGTGCATTCATTTTGGTAGCGCTCACCATAACAGCTTCTGTCCTCTCTCCAGTGTGCTGGCTCAGCACCAAAGTGATCACAGAAATAAGCCAAGCTGAGATACCTGTGAAGAAGTGAAAGAACCCGGTAGGAGTTCTTTACCTGGCATTTGCTTACTATAAAACCATACATGAGTAACCATGTTCCTGGGAGGTTGCTGGGCCCTCCCAGTCTGGGAGTCTGGGCTTGCTGTCCAATAATTTACCTTGCAAGCTAACCTTGAATGCCTAAACTCAGTTGATACACCACACACACACATATGTCCTTGCTTTTTGTTTTCTGGGGTGGTTTTTTTCATTATTATTATTTATTGTTATTTTTATTTTATTTTAAATTATTTAAGAATGACTTAAGTACTTTTCATTAAGAGTTCTCTTTAGAGTGAAAGCAGTCAGAGGGTATGAGCTTCAGTTGCTGGGCTGGTGTGAAAGAGCAGCACATTCTGTCCCTCTTTCTGAAGTGAAGGTCGTAGGACCAGAAAGGAAGAAAATGGAAAAAGAAGCCTCCTAGGCTTTGTAGCCTGGGAATTAGGGCACTTGGCTGGTTTAGATTAATGTAGGTTTTGGTCTGCACTTCGAGAGTTTTTTTCTGCTTTAGCCCAGAGATGATTCCCCCCCCCCATGTCTTTTATAATAATACAACTATTATTAATAAAAAGTTCTGTGTATCCAGGTCTGGCTTCTTGATTCCATGTCATTTATAAATCTAATTCCTTTACCTAGATTGCCAAGTATTTTTGGCACTCCAAAATGGAAAACTTTGCTTCCTGTATTTCTCTAGAGTATACCTCTCTGCACTCTCACCATCTCTCGTCTTTGTCTGTAGGGACTGGAATTTTTATTTAGCTGAAATTCCTGTTTCTCTCACACACCTTGAGTATTCATTAGTTTCCCCTATTGAAATAGATGCCAGACCTGTGTGGCTTGATCTACTGCTGTAATTAAATGCAAATTAAACCAGTTTTGCTCAACGCCAGTCTGCATTACAGCTCACTAATTAAAAATGCTTAATGTCTTGAAAAACCTGAGTCACTGAACTTCTCAGCCTGGTACTACAGCCTGTGACTTAGGCTGCAGTGGCAGAAAGCAGCTGGTTTAGAGTTCAGAGCACAGCAGATGCCTCTCAGATACTAAATAAGTAGAAGACAGGATATTGCCCTTTCCTGTTTGCAGCTGCTTTAATAGGAATTGAAAAAGTTTTCTAGACAGTTATTCACAAATGATGGGCTTGAGTCAACCGGAAACTAGTGCTAATGTCCACACAGGCAGGGCTGTGCTTGTAATATTTTTTTTTTTTTTAATCTCTTCTGTTTTGCTGGAAACTCACGGCTTTTAGGCTGCCCTGTAATCCTGCTTCCGCAGGAGCTGAGATGGGAGAACTACTGCTCCACCGTGTTCAGCCCTGCCTGGCTCTAACTGTACTCATTGGTGTCTCGTCTCCTTTTGTATAAAGATGTTTTCTCTTCCTGCTTGATTTCTCACCCCCCTTGCACATCTCTACCCTGTTTTCATTGGTTCTGTACCTTTGTCTTGAGTATTGACACATCCCCAAAAGCTGTCCTGTTAGGACACATTAGGCTTGTGTCATGCATGCCCCTTTAATATCAGGCCTCTTGTATGTAAGGTGAGGCCAGATTTTGAAATTCCCTTGGGGTGGGAAGATTGTTATTGCCGAACACACTTTCCCTTTACTGTGTCTGTAAGCATGGCTACATACAGTTTAGCTCTGAACACTGTACACGATAACTAGTAAACATGCTGGTAGGAGTAGGCATATTGGTGGGTAGCTGTTTCCTGCTCAGCATACAATTATTGCTTAATTGCTTTTCATTAGTTTGTTTTGTGTTTTTTTTTTTTTAAAAACTGGTTCCATGTCTGTGCATGTGTTCGTTTCTCAGGCGAGTCTTAAACAGATTGGGAGGTTGTCTGAAGATTGTGAAGCTGGTGCCACTCCGTGGGCTGTATATCTGGGATATTTTGGGTCACGATCACTTTTTGGAGCTTTGACTTCTCACAAGAAGATGACCTTTCTCAGCACCAAACCACTGTATGAAATTTTTACTTTGTTTTCAGTGTCTCTAATAGAAAACTGTTTACTTAGAGGAAATGTTTAAGATTAATGGCAGTTCTTTTACTGGTCCCTAATGCTTGGTCATTCCTCACATTGATCCTGAGTGCTCAGATTGTAGTTTCTCAGTAATGTAATTTGAGTCAGGAATTCTCGGATTTTAGGATGGCATGGACTTCTTTTTTTGGTACCAGCTTCACTGAAAGACAGTAGATTTGTAGAGCGAGTGTGAATTTGCTATGCCTATCCGGTCTGCAGTTATAGTCACAATACCAGTGAGCGAACTGATTGAATATTGCCTCCACAGAAGTTGAGGTGACTGGGCAGGTAGTGTGACAGTGGTTTTGACTGTTGGTGATCTGTGTTGGATGTGAACCAGTGCTCTAATACTTACATGTTGGTCAGATTGCTCATGGCCCTTGGCTTTTGTGAAATGCATTTGTTGGTTGCCTGTAAGCACTGCCACAGAACGAAGGCTGTTAGAGATTCCGCAGTGATAGTAGTATTTAGTCTCTTAGTGTGTAAGTAGAGTCTTATGTTTGTAAGCGCAGGACAAAAAAAACGCAAAAAGCTCTGGCTTTAGGACTCAGGCTTTTCTTTTAACTTTGCCTTCTAGTTCCAGCTCTACCATTCATCCCTCACAAAAAGAGGGATAAACTCTTTCCGTGTTCCTATATTTACTATGAGGTCTAATTGAAGTGAGCTAATAGGAAGCATTGAACACTCCAGTGAAGAGTGTATTTCTTCAGTTCTTCCTGTTGAAATCAAGGCCTCTCTCCAGTTCCTGTTTTAGTCTTGTTACAATTAATAATCCTTCCTAAGCGAGCGCTGTGACTTGCATTTCTCAGCTTTGTGTGAAGACTAAGCTGAGGAGGAGGAGGTTGGTGCATCCTCTCCTGGAGCCGTTTCCTGCCCTGAACTTCCCTTTGCCTGCCCAAGAGCAAGAGTTAAATCATGGCAAGCGGGGGGTGGGGGGGAGGACATGGAGAGGGGCCACCCTTTTAATTAGGAGTGCTGAATTGAGTTGAAGTTGGGGCTTCAGCTGCTTCTCTTGCTGCGACATACCTCCTCGTGCCCCAGCCAGAGTTTCAAGCATGGTACTGCAGGAGAAATGGTAAAGCATCATACTTAAGCACATGCAGGCAGCACTCCCCTGTGACCTTAAACTGTGCAGGCAGGCAGTCTTGGCAGGGATGTGGGCAGCTGGGTCTGATGGAGCAGAGGGAAGTCTGAAGGGAAGGAGACGTCAAGTGTCAAGAAGAGTTAACGGTTGGAGAAGCAGAGGCCAGGACAGTGCTGGGGTGTGTGGGAGGACTGGAAGGTTCCTAGAGGGGCAATGATAAAAGATGGGATCAGGTTTAAGCAGCAAGAGTGAGAGAAGGAAAATGAGAGTGTTCTCGTTTGTTTGTTTTTAAACAAACAAGTGGAAAACCCATCATGACATGGTCTTTGTGGAGAGAGTCAAACTGAAGAGTGGAGCCTGGTTAAGACTCTGTGGGTGCATCAGCTACTGTGCTTGTAAGCATGGGAACTAGTGCCTGTGTTCCTCTGTACAAAACCTGATACTTAGAGACAATACTGCAGGTTTAGGCTGGTTTAGGATTGGAATGTGGCAGTTCAGAAAAAGCAAATGTTCTGCTGTATGCGGGTATGTCTCACCTGCTACCAGAGGATTTCTTTTCTGCCCTCTCAGTTACTTGTCATGCCTGAAGTTGGATAAGATCTTGCAGAAGAAATTAAAGCCAAAGTATAATCTGTTTGTGATGCTCCTCATTTGCTTCCTGACCCTTCTGAAGGACTGTTTAACTTCCAAGATTGAAATATAATTATTTTAGCTTACCCAACCTTGCTCATTGCCCGGTCCCTGTAAGGGTTGCTGTATGTTTTGAGAGGAATAGCCATGCATTATTTTTTTTTCAAGATTTGCATATTCATACTGAAGCATAGGTTCAAACTCTTTCACTAAATAATGAATATGACTGGGGGGGAGGGAGAGGGAGAAAAGGAATTAAAATAAAAAAAAAAAAAAAGACAATCCCTGCCCTCTTCAGTACAGTGCCTGTGGTACAAGTATCATCCAGCTTCTCTTTCCTCATGGGTGTTGTCTCCACTCTCAGCTGCTATATGAAATGCACTAACTCCATAAAATCATAATAGAAGATCTCAGAGGAGGTCAAATATAGAAATTATACTTAACTGTATAACATAAGTCTGCTTAAAAGCTAACAGAAATAGAACTCAGCCACAAATAATATAATACTGCAGGAATAATAATACACTATGTTCTGGCACTTTTCCTTTTATGTTCTTGCCTGTGTACAGTCCCCTGTAGTTTGGTTTTGGGCATCAACTCTGTATAGCTCCATGTTTGGAGGGAGGACAGTCATTTTTACCATGGGATTTCAAAGGGGCATGCTTAACAGAACACTTCCTCTGCTCTCAGGTCAACAGCTCTGGTTGGGCAAAACTGATTTGAGGTTAGTTCTCATCAACAAATTCTCCAAAGAGTCAGTTTTAATTTCTAGAATTCAGTTTCATTAACTACAATCAATGGAAACTTTTCCAATAAAAAGGACTTAACACTAACAAGTCCATATCCCTAAGCACTACATCTACACAACTCTTGAATATCTCCAGGGATGGGGACTCCACTATGGGCAAACCTGTAGCGCTGCTGGGGGTTGTGGCAAAAGTGTAGAACCTGGCATTTGGCCTTGTTGAAATTCATACAACTGGTCTTGGCCCATCAATCTAGTCTGTTTAGATCCCTCTGCAAAGCCTCCCTACCCTCAAGCAGATCAACACTTCCACCTAGTTTGATGTCGTCTGCAAACTTACTAAGGGTGCACTCAGTCCCCTCATCCAGATCATTAATAAGGATGTTAAACAGGACCAGCCCCAGGACTGAACTCTGGGCAACACCACTTGTGACTGGGTGCCAGCTTACGTTTACCACCACTCTGTGGGCCCAGACATCCAGACAGTTTTTTACCCACCAAAGTCTATGTCCATCCAGGCCATGAGCAGCCAGCCAAAAAATGTATTGTATTTTAAAAAAATGTATTATATGTATTACAAAAATAAAACAAACTCACAGATAAAGATCTAAAAATTAACATTGGGTACGGTCATAATGCTTTTAAGTATCTCAAGTTTGCAGTCATGTGAACAGTGTGTGTATGGTACGGATGAGCATGTCTGACCAGTGTCATTAAGGGCAGGAGATTCAGGTTTGGATATCATAGGAAGTGAATGGCTGAGGAAAGCAAAGAATCCCATGCTGTGAGTCTTGTTTTTATATTTTATTCTTAGGTCTGCTGACTTTCTAACCATGGATCTTTTGAAATGAACTTGCAATACTTCTTAAGGGTGCTGTGCTCTGTCTTGGGGGACGGACCTGTAAAGAATTACAAGCATCGGTTAAAGAGCTGCAGAATATCTGGTTTCAGAGTTTTGCCTCCTATACAGAAAATAATGTCTCTGTACAGTAACTGTGTAAATAGAGAGTAGTAGAGAAGGTCTGTTGTGTCTGCAGCAGTAAGGCAGTTTGAAAGTTGAGAAGCTGCTACGTGACAGTGAGGGCTTCCCTGGTTACTGTCAAACTGTCTGTATATATATACTTACCTTACTTTTCGCTCGCAGCCTGACAATCATGAATTTTGGTAATTCACAGTGGGGAAATTTGACTGCCAAAAGAATTGGGTTTTGTGTATGATGGGATTTGAACCTGGTGTGTGACACTGCATTTAACAAGAGTTTGCCGGTTGCAAATGTGCTTGTGTGTTCGCTCTGTTGAGAGCACTTGCTGGGACCCCTGAAAGTGCACTTGCAACTCTGCCAGGGAGGGGAGAAGGAGGGAGAGGCAGAAGTCCAGAAAATGGTTAAGTTCTTGCTTGAACGTAGAGACTGTTTTCTACTGTGAACTTTTGTACCTGCAGTGCTCTTGGATTCAGCTTTACCAGTGGGAGCAATCAGCTGCTGGTCAAGAAGCACGTTCATGAGATCCAGGAGGAGATTTCTGGGGGAAGAGCCACAAAAGCAAGAGAAACATGCACATTAGAAACAGATTAGATTCTTGAATCTTAGTAAATTGAAAAATCACGGGATAACTTTAGCTTCCAAACGCCTGGGATAAACTCTTTCCGTGGGGATGAGCTAGCTTTTCAATGGGGATGAGCTAGTATTTTTCCGAAACAGGAATGACCCTAGCCTTTCTTAAATTGCTGCTCAATATGAGAACAGAGTTAAAACAGGGGCTTAAAAATTATTAGAACTCATATTCCTACCTGCAAATCACCTAACAACTGGTACTTTCCATGCTAGGTGGGAAAACAGTACAAGAGTAATGTTGAGAAGACCCCAGAACAATCAATGACATATGGGACAGAGTATTGTGGCAGTAAGCAGCATGGGCATGACATGTGAAGTACTTGAGGTTTTTTTTCAAGTTCAATTGAAGCTTTAATTTGTGGTGAGATGGTTTATGAAACGCCATCATTATCAAAGATGGACATTACAAGCCAGTCAGATGTATCATGTGGATTGGAAAATGTTGAGCAAAGTGGACAATAGCTGTATTTTTGAAAAGTGTCTCTAAATTCATCCCTTTGGTGAAATTCTGTAACTCTTTCAGTTGGCATTTCAGGTTTAACGACTGAAAATCTCTGTGGTTTGACTGGTTACGAATGTTTTCATGCAAGCACATTGGCTTTTAAGTTGATACATAAGCTGCTTTTTTTTTTTTTTACAGAGAGTGAATAAGCTTGTAAAATAGTGTGTTAAAAACAAAAAAAGTCTTTTTTTCATATAGACAGCTCTGATTCATCAGAAAGCATCAAGATAATTGTCACGATTTTCATTTTAAAAGGAAACCAAGAAATCTTGGCACAAGTGTAAAACTTTCTGTTGCTATACTGGCCTGTTGCCTGGAGCTAAATATTTGCCTCATGAATTTTCCTTTCCCTATCAGGAACAGGAAGCAATGTTACAAATTAAATGCATTAAGGTTTGTAAGTGATGCCTGTTACTCAAAAAAGGAAAGATGCTGTACATATTATGTGATTATAAATGAGATAAAATGATATTTAGTCTTGCTGAAATTTGGACGGTCACTTATTTTTTGTCTTCTGAGCACTTCCTAATGTGGAGGTTTATATCGACTTGCTGCAAGTCTCTGTCTAGAGAACTAAAACACATATTAGAGTTAGGTTTAGTTACACAATGTCAAATGCTTAAGATGACTGGACACATTTTCCTTTTCCTCTATTTTTCTCT
>VWZK01011959.1:5169-72669 GCA_013396935.1 Baryphthengus martii
TCGTCGCCCCCGTCCCTCCCCCCCGGCTACAAACTTTTACGTTTAGTCTCCCTATCCGAGGGGAGACTTAATACTTTTATTTATTTTCTTCAGTCAAATAGAAGAGGAATTGCTCGACAGTGCAAAAAGCGGCCGCAGTTCTGGAGAGGAGGGAGCCTTTAGAGGCAGGAGTGCAGTGGGTTTTGTGTGTGGCTTGTGCAGGAGGCTGGAGAGGCAGGCTGCGGGGTGGATGGATATACAGGGGGTCCAATTTCAGGAGAGGGAGCTGCAGGGAAGAGAAGCCAAATGATAAAATTTCCTTTCGCTGCTGTTAAGGGTTTTCTCTCCACGCTCGTTTTGAAGGACAGAGGGTTTTTATTAGAAGAGTTTTCTCTTGTGGGGAAATAACGTCTTAGCGGTGAGAAGATTTTCATGTATAAAGGTCCTTGCTTGTTTTTGAAGTGAACCTGGAAAGTATAAATGCGTTTGGCTTACGGTGGAACATGACTGGAAAATATCAAACCGTTCAAAAGGATGAAAAAGTAGATAATGGTGATTTGAACGCTCCCTTGCTAATCTGAGAAAATAAGCGTAGGCAGATAAAAGAAATCTTGAAAGGCAAGGGAGATAAATATATTCAATCACAAAAGAGGGCACGATGCAGCCATGTTTGGCAGTGTGATAGTGGAGCATGGAGCAAAACCTGTTATTAAGGGCTTGTGGCAATGGACAGGAGACTGGGCAAGGGGTTGTTAATCTAATGGTGGGATATTAAAAAAAAAAATCTTCGGCCTCATCTGTGCTCGGAAGGAGGAGAAAGAGGAGAACGGAAATGTTTTGAATGGAGAAGTCAAGAGTGAGTGGCAGAGGGTCATCTGGGTTGCAAAGCACTGCAGGGTTTCGCTCCGGTATTCTTCTGTTTGGGGCTAGTAACCAGGGCGAGTTCAGATGTAAACATATCTAAGCTGTTAAACTGTCTCTATGTAGAAATGGTTATTTTAGTTGTGCTAATTATTTTCCTTTCTGGATGCATTACTGGCGTGTGCTGGTAGACAGTGGAGGAGGCATCTCGGTTTGCTGTGACATTGTGGTCACGTTACAGCCAGATCTGGTTAGAACTAGACAGTAAATTAGGAAACAAATACTTATTGAGGAAGGTTATTGTGGTATGTTTATATATTCCAGAGAAAGAAAGGTGATACATACTGATGAAATCTTGTAGTGATGCGAAATTGATTCATCAGTATATAAACAGCTCTGCTGCATGGGATTGTTCCTGGGAAAATCTGCAGTTGCCTTTTTTTTTCTGCGTCTTGGATGCTTTGGGGGGAGTTGAAATAGTTTGAGTGGAATTTAAAGTAAGAGTCAGTATAACAGAAAAATAAATTCTGAATTCTCAAGATGGACTTGGTTATTTTTGCATTCTTCAAAGTGTGTAAGTGATACTGAGATGTTTCTGCAGGAGAACAGTAGCAGAGTAGTGTTTATAAATAGTTGTTTCTGTTTTGTCTAACCTTTGCAGGTAGCTGTGCAGTCACAGAATACTTTTGTAACATTTCCCCTCTCTTGAAAATTTTATTGGTGAAATTACTCTTCGGCAGCAGCCAAGCTTTAGTTTTCATGCCCTCAACGTCGTGCTTTGAGGAGAGTAACATGTCACTGAGGAAGAGAGTTGGACCAACAGATTAAATTATTCTAGATACAGAATTGGCACGAGTCGCTTTATTTTAATTTGGGCAGAGCTTTGAAAACACATCAGTTTCCAGTGCTCTGGGTATTTAGGCCAAAATACTTCATTTCTCTCTCCATGTTTTTCCTTTCACTGGGAAAGGAAACCACTCAACCAACCTGTATGTAATACATGCTACCTCCCTGGGTTGGTTGTGACATGCTTTCTTTTAACCAAAATTAAATTTCCATTTACTTTAGAATTTAGTATTTGATTTCAAGAAGTCAGGGAAGTGAGTATTCAGGCACAGGTGGTGTAAGCAACAAATACTTGTTTTATGATGTGATTGGATGCAGCCATTTGATGGACTGGAAATTGAGGTGGTAAAACAAGTGTTTCCTACCGTAGCTGAAAAAATTTGAAGCTTGCTGGAAAGATTAGTGTTGTTTCATCAGACTGAACTTGCTCCCTGTGTCTCTGATGTGCTGGATGTACGTTCATGATTCACCCTTTCAGATGTAGCAAAGGAGAAGTAGTAAAGTCGAGCTTGCTCTGTAGAGCATGGAGAATGTTAATGTGCATGGATTTATGTAGAATTTCTGTTCGTTCCTGGAAAAAAAAAGAGCTGATTGCAGAAGGCCTCATACTTCAGAAGCAGTAAAATCCCTTCAGCAATGTGTAAGTTATTCCCAAGAGAGACTTCTAACCGTGTGCTGTGATGTGAGTGTGTTCTGTGCCTCTGGCTTGCAAATCTTACTGCAAACTTCTCATTGATATTTCACCTGAATCTGGACTTCTGAGTTTCATCTCTAAGATTGGCCCTGGGAGTGTGTGTGAACCCGTAACCAGCAAGATTATTAGAGATACTAATGCAGCATTTCTGTTGTGTATGAGGCTAAATGCTCGGGGTAATGAGATCATCTGGGGCCCCCAAGCAATCCAGCGCTACGGAGCACAACCTGAAGGTCTCTTGTAACCGCCTGTGAGTTTCCTGTGTGTGCAGGCTGTACAGTGCGCAGCGGCTCTTGGTCTCCCCAACCTCTGCAGATGTCTTTCTGCCTGTTATACTTGAAATCACTCAGGAGCTGGAGGAAGAAGCGGTAGGTGAAGGACCAAGTACAGTCATAGGACCAAACCACTTTAGTTTTCACCTCAGTTCAAGAGAAGCATTGAGGGGTAGCAGGTAGGAGGGTCTAGTAATTACTTATTTCATGTCTGATTCTTGTGAGTGGCAATGTTTTCTTACCACGTACATTAGCTAAGTATTAAGTACCGGTGTACAGACCCAACTTGTGCCTTCAGTCAAACCACACTTTGGGGTCCATAGGCTGTAAAAAGCATACTCTGATCTCTTTCACCCTTTTCCTGTCTTGAATAATGGGGCAGAACATAGAGCATGGCACATACAGCTCTTCTGAAGAGTGCTTCAGCCAGAGAAAATGCTGCTGTGTGCTACTTCCCACCAGTGTCCTTTTGTGTGGTATGAAGCCCTCGAGGGAAGTGGTAGGAATTACAAGGCAAACTGAGCTCAAACTAACCTCAGGACTTCGGTCCTTGTCTTTTGAGTGGAAAAAGCTGTGGCTGCATGGTTGGGCTATTGAAGGGAACAAACTTTTCTTGATGATGAGTTTTGGTACAGTATGTCATTTGGGGGAACTACGTGTAAATTCGTGGTTAAGTGGTCCAGGAAAAACCTCTGTCTCTTCAGAACTCTGTCACACAGCGTGGCAAGTGCAAGTGGTAAAGTGATTAAATGTGGCAAGACTCGTTGTTTTCTTATGAGTGTTTCAGTGGTGCAGAGGCTGTGGGTTTGTTGCTGGGGCTTTTTCCATGTTCAATGTAAAATTAAAAAAAGCTGGGGAGGAAGGTGATTTAATAGAATGTTTTTCTTTAGCCTTTGTGGAAAGCTGGGTGTCTGCCTTCAGCTGTCACTGTCCTCTGAACCTGTGAGAAGGTGAATATTCTGTATTTGCAAAGGACTTAATTTGCTGTCCTTGCGCAAGGGGCTCTTGGCCAACTCCTCATGTGACTGGTGCTTTGGGGACTTTTGCAGCAAGTTCCAGTTTGCTGTAGCATGAAAAAAATATGGTTTTGTTGATGTGGTTATTTTTTCCATATAAAGTTATTTCTGCATACAATGTGAATTGTCTCTAAACCTTTTCTGATTCAGAAAATTATTTTCAGTAATAGTAGTTTCATAATTCACAGTATTAAAGCAGTGGGATTCTTGTAGGCCCTGTTCTCTTAACTACATCGGTATTGTCAGCTGGTGAGACGTAGGTGCAGCTCCCAGACCTTGAAGGTCCCACTTAATACCTGTAACTGATAATTCATTTCCTCTTTTCTCTCTATTTCATTAGCAGAGTTTGTGTTTAAACAGCTGTAGTCTTGCATTTCTTAAACTTACTTGAATACCATATTGTTCTTCAATGGTATTTGTAACATGGGTGTTGCATATCATGGTGACTCACATTCAGAAACTGTCTGGAGTACCTGGGTGCTTTTGACCTTGATGGCATTTCATCCTGGTGTTGTCTTGGCACACTCAAATGTGATCTTAAATGTCTTCTGTCAGCTTCTTCCCTGGAAGAAGATCTGCGGAGAGGGATCTCAGTTTGATGTATTGATACTTAAGCTAATGTTTATTTTTTTTTTGTCTGCACCCCTACAATTGATTACAGACCACAGAAATCTGCCGGTGTCATCCCACCCATCCTGTTCTCACACTGCTCACCCCCCACCAATTCTTTGGTTTTGGGTGTGAATTGTTCTTTTCCAAGACTGAAGGGAAAAGGAGCTGGTTTCTGATGGGACAAGGTCACAGATTAGTATTTAGTCTTGCACGCTAAATCACAAGTTCACTCTCATAATGAGTTGAGAATTTCCATTATGTAAGGCAATGGGCCAAGCCTTGAGAGGTGGGCGGGTGTATTGTTGGCAGCTTAGAATATCATCTTCTGTAGTGAAGGCAAATGCTCCTCTGAAAAGTGTGGTTTATTCTAAATTGGCTGTGAACTGTTGCAACTTGGCATCATTCAGACAACTCTTAAAAGCAGAGCTGTGTATCCCTTACTCCTTTTTCTTTGTAATTAACAGAATCTTCATTTTTGTTTAGTGAGGTGTTAAAACTTCTGTATATTTCAAAGAGGTTGAAATTTCACCCACAAAAATACACTCCCAGAGTAAGGCAACCGAAAAGCAAATGCAGAGGTTGGGGGGTGGGGGAAGCTGAGGTCAGGAATAAATGCGTCATATTTGTAATTTTGCCTTGGTTATTCTAAGGCTCGTAGTAGAAGTTGTCTAAAGCGCTGGAGATGGGCACTTCAAAGCAAAATACGCTTTTCATTAGAGAAGTAGTCTGCATAGTTATTTGGCGGGTTTTGAGGTAGCAGAATTGTCTGATGTTAATATCTCCTTATTTCACAGTGGATCCCTCGCTGTTTTAAGAGGACAGCCTGTATATGCAGATTGCTGAGTGAGAAATGGTTCAGAGAAGTATCTGAATTCTGCAGCGCACACCTTTTGTGTGTTTGCCCAGCCCAGGATGGCGTTGCAGGCCCCTGCAGCCTCTAGCTACATGCATTTTAAAATTAGTGCTACCGTAGTCCTTTTCATTAGTTTAAAGTTTTAAAATTAACCGCTTTTTAGATGGTGTGTTGTGCGGGAACTCCCCTGCTACTCGCAGGAGCTGATTGGTAGGAGAATGGGGTTGTGTGAGGTCCCTGGGTACTTCCAGGCAATAGTAGAAAGACTGTTCTGATAAATGAAGGAGTTTCTGGGTCTTTAGTGTATGAATGACTGAGTAATTTCGTTTACAATTCTGCTTTGCTTTAAGAGAGGGTTTCTTTAATATTGTCACCAACCCGTTCTTGTGTTTCCTACCTAGTCATTAACGAACAGGAGATTTACATTCTTTCAGTTTGAGTCAAGACTGCAGAATATCGTTTTTTCCTTTCAGTCACAGACTCTGCCCGTTTGTATTGTGGCTGCTCAAGATCCCCCGCTTTCTTGAACCATATGTTAAGGCAGTCAAACATGAGACGATGTTTTTCTGGACTCTTTGCAGCTCATTAGTGTTACTCATGTTGTGAAACATTCTTCTAAAGCAGAATTTCAAAAGCTGTCCTCTCCACATGAAGAGTAGGAGCTACTGCTGCACTGTGACTCAATAACATGTTCTATGTTATTGCTTTTGTTGATGGCTGGAAAAGCAACCTGCTAATGAATTTCTGGAAATTCACTTTCATCCTGCTTGAAATAATGCTTCTGGGATTGGTTCTACACTGAACCCAATGCAGCCATCAAAATCCAGTGCTCTCTTGAGTTTCCTTAGCGTTCGTATAAATATTTTAAAATAACTTCCCCCTTAATGTAATCATGCACTTTTCAGATGAAACTTGTCTTCCTCCTTCCGCCTCTAAAAACTTTTTGACAGCAGCGAAATAGAAAAACAAAAAAAAAAAGTCACATGGTAAATTGGTAAGAGGAAAAACTCCTGTTGTCTCTTGGCATATCACAGTCTTTGTCCTTTTCATCCAATGGCTTTGGCTCTAAAATCCAAATCGGGGGAAAATCGTGTATATTGTCTGTGTGCATGTAGGTATGTGCAGCATATGACAATTTTAATCTTCACGGAGGTTTTTACATGGTTACTTTGCCTCTGGATAACCTTATTAACCTGATCAATAATTTCCTTTGGTTCCGTTTATTAAGAACAGTTTGTTGGCATTATTAAATAAAATACTTCCTTTTTGCATCTAAAAAAATGGAAAAAAATACCGATGGGGTTTCTAGATTGCTCCAGAGCATGGAGCAGCACAGTTACAGTGTGAGAACAAAATGTTGGTTGCCGGGTGTTCGTTGAAGCAGACGTGCATGTCGGAGAGCACGTAAAGAAGCAGTTCTGTTGCAACGTTGTCCTTAATTTATTTGGGGGAGAGTCAGCCTAATTGGAAAATGACAACCCGAAGAACAGTGGTGATTCCCCAGACACTCTTGGAAACCCAGGAAAGCAATGTGACTGGAAAAGGAGTCTCTCGGGAATTAATGCCTGGTTTAGAAAGATGGTCCCCAATGAGCTACCAAGTCATCCAGATAATCCTTAATCCTGAGGAAGTGCCATAGTGTGTTATAATTCTCCTTGTATCTGAAATAATAGAGATTTCTCGTGTTAGGCTGTCTCGTACTCAGTATTTTTCAAGTACTTCTACTTGGTACCTAAAAAGTTTGGAAAGCACGTCTTTGAATTGTACCAATTTTAGTGAGGCTGGTGTCAGCTATTTAACAGTTTCTGTTGAAGTAATCTATTTTCTTCTGCTTACATTTATTTTTTTTTTCCACATTAGTGTGCTCAGACTGCAGGTTTATGTTGGTTTTGGTTTTTTTCTGCACCTGCCTCACATTTTTGGTATTTCAGATGAGTCAGGATTATTCAGTTGTTGCCAGGGCCCAGTGTCTTGCATATACTAAACATGATGCCTCTTTGGTTTTGGAAAGCTGCGGCACTTCAGTCGTTGGAGCAGTTTGAAGATTGGCAGACAATAGCTGTTGAACAGGGCTATGCCTTCTGCTGTTCTTTAGAAAATCTGCCCAAATTAGGCAAACTTGCAAGTCTTTGGATAAATACCACTTTGCAAATACTCTGTGAACAGATACTAGTTCTGAAGTCTTCAGGAGTTCCAGTGTGTGCTGAGTACGATTTGGCCTTGATGGGGTTTTGTGGGACAAGATGATGCAGTCACTCACAGGGTGATTGACTACACCTCGGTCCTGTCCTTACGGGAGTGCAGCCAGACTTTCCATGTCAGGGCTGCTCTAGGCCAGGGTGGAGTCACCAGCCTCTTCTGCTCGGAGCCTCCTTTATTGGCACCCAGCTGTGTGGAGGGAGAAGCCGGTGAGAGGATGGCCCTGCACGAGTGGGGTCTGGACCGTATGAAGGGAGGATAATGTGGATCAGTGAGTTGGGACAAAGTGGACCTAGAGCTGGGAGGGAGAGGGGATGAAGAGCATGGCTGCCCAAGTCATGGTGAAGGTCCATCTGACCAGTTATGCTTCCTTGATGGTAGCAAACTGGTGGTTCTCTTGTTACAAACTGGTTCTTCTCTTCTTATACTCAAGGGGGAGAAATAGAGGGAGAGCTGGTGTTGTCCATAGAGGAAACTAGCTGGTTGAGGAGACCAAATGTGGTAGGGAAGGACTAGAGATAGACTAGGATCTAGTCACAGAAACTTGGAGCTGATTGTCTAGAAACTGTTCCTGTGATTGGGGGAACATAAGGAAAAACTTCAAGATTTCCAGAGTGGTGGAAACAGGCTTCCCAGAGAGGTTGTTTCTGGAGACGTTCATGACCTGCTCTGGGTGACTCTGCTTTAGCAGGGGGGTTGGACCAGATGATCTCCAGAGGTCCCTTCCACTTCCCTACCATACTGTGATTCTGAGAGTGCCAAGAATGATGGGAATGTGGGGTCATTTGTGGAGAGAAAATTTGAATCGGCAGTTCTGTTGGCAAACTTGGGGATGATGAGAACTGGGACTAACTGGTCAAAGGAAACAGCAAAAAGGACCTCAGGAGGAGAAAGGGAGCTTAAACAGGAAAGGCAAGGAGGCAGGTGGGACTGACTTGCTATCAGACAGGACGTGCAATGGGATTAGTGCATTAGGAACAGCAAGTCAAGAGTTTGATGGGATCAGGAGAAAGTGTAGTGGGTGCACGAGGGGAAGGACGAAGCGTGGAGCAAAGGATGACGGTTAGATAGGAATTAAACCAGAGAAGTTGTCAAGGGACTTCGCAGTCTTCTTTTGCATGCCTGACTTTGTAGCTTTGCTGTTTTTATGTGGCTTTTTCCATGTAATATTTAAGTAGAGTTGACCTACTGGTTTGAATGTATGCACACTGATTTCTGTGGCTGCATTTTGTGTCTTCACTCACCGTGGAGGAATTATTTGACCACATCCCCAAATGAGAGCTTTGTCCAGAAGTGTGTACACTGCTGGTTTTCATCCACTCATTCTGTGCAGAAATCCATGAGGGAATTGTTTAGCAGATAGATTTAAAATGCAGTTAGATAATATTTTTCACTCTATTTTTCTTGTTTTCCTATGTAGAGATAAATGCTTTAACATACTTATTTTGTATGTGCAAAAGAGAAAATAAAAATGATTGTCATGCAGCAGTGAGTGAATGGAAGTGTGTTTTCTGAAACAAAAATTAAATGGGGAAGAGAAATTTCCTGCCCTCTTGAGGGCTGTTGATCTGTCAAATGTGGGTCTTATAGGAGTGGCATTCATTAGGAATGTGTAACTAAGGTTTTGTTGTGTTAAAAGAAAATCTGGGAGGGGATGAACCAGGAGGGCTGTGATAGTGCTACATATTTTTTCACCTAGCCTGCTTCTCTCTCCCAAGAATAGCAGGCAGAGATACTTTTGCTGGTGTGTTGTCACTGGAAAAGCGTAAAAATGAAGACAGGAAAGGGTTGTATGTGTTGGTCAAGAGCCTTTATTTCCTTACAACTCTTTGGAGCTGTGAAACATCTGTGTTTCACGGAGGATGCTTTTTGGCATACGTTCCAAACTTGACATGTGAAAGCTGAAAAACTGTGTAGCACAGCTTTCCTGCAGTTTCTGGAGTGCAAAAACCCTCTAAGCAAACACTGTAGTAGTTAATACATTGGTTAGTAGCTTCTTTGCCACTTTTCTTACCAGCTAATGACAGGGTCTTGAGGCAAGGAGGTATCTTCCTGAAGGGCAGGCAGCCTTCCCACAGTGATCCAGATATTCAACACTTAAAGGTTCCTGTTTCGTGCTTTACCTGCAAACCAAAATTCTAAGCTGAGGAAACGCAGCGGCCTAGCCTTTAGGTAATGAGAATGTGTCTCACATGACATGTGTGACTTCGTTCCTATTTAAATCAGTGCCCTGGGGATTTACAGCCTTATTTTTGGAAGGGGGAGGGGGAGAAAGCGAGGTTCCAACTCTATTTATAAAGACAAAATAATGATTCTCCGACTGTATGGCTGCGTGCAGTCTTCTGAGATGCGATGAAGTAGCCCAGGAAACAGCCCTGGAAGGGATGAAGCATTCCTCCCTTCCTGGGAAAGTACAATATGAACTGTGAGCCCCTCTACACCTCCTCTTCTGGGGAACTGTGGGCTTTCTTTTCTCTTTTGGCATTGTGGCTTTTGCTCCAGTTCTCATCTGTATTATCCTTGTATTTACTATGTATAAAATTCAGAAACTCCTTTTTCAGATGAATTGACATGAAACTGTCTTGAAATAGGAAAGCTGTAATTGTTGACGACAACAGGTTTTTTTGCAAGAAGGGTGCTGCTGTGAAACACAGGCACCTAATTTAGGCATCGTTGGCGACTGGATCTGACTGGTGATGTTCTTTGAAAATACTTTGTCTTGAAGAGAAAGCTCAGGCCACATAGTGCCAACATTTGGTGGCTGTAGGAGTGTGTCGAATTTTTCCAGATAACAAAAGCTTTAGTTGAGCTAAACGATACAAATATAAATATTTCACTTGGTTGTTAGTTGAATTGAAGTATTTGATGGTTAGGAACAGCCTGGCAGAGCCGCACACTCCGTTCGCACAAGGGTAGGAAGATCTCGTGTATGATGTGTATGGTTTTCATGGATCCCAGCAGTTTGTATTGACTTCGATGTTGAATCTATTGTTGGCTTGGTGTAGTTATCTTTTGGGCTTTGCTTGTGGGTTAATCTCTGGGAACAAAAAAAAAAAAGGAATACTGACAGAGTAAAAAGCCAGAACCCATACTTCTTGAAGAGATGAACAATTAAACAAGCGTCAAAATAGTGGAAATTCAGAACCTGTCTTATAATTAGAAAGCAAGAACTGAGTGCTGCTTTCCTTTCTTCATGATACATCAGCTCATGCAGTGTTTGGAAGTTGCTGGTCAGTGGAGCAACATTGATTTCCCTCTAGGGGCAGAGTATTCATCTAACCTCCTCAGCAGGGGGGGAGATTGATTCCTTAATCAGAATAGCAACAATCCATCCTGAAGCTTCCTCAAGGTATTAGGGCTAAATTAAACAGTCTGGGACTAATGTATAAGCCTTAATGCACTTCAAGAGGCTTTCTTGGATAAGGAGAATTTTGAAAATAATCAGAAGATGAACCCAAAACTAAAAGAAAAAAGCCACAGGCACAAAGCACCCTTAAAAAGAAGGCTGTAATACATTTTCTTTGTGTGGTTCTGTGCTTAATGCTTGGATTCTCTTAGGGAAGAAAAGGAAAAAATGCATGAACTATATAGCTCTGTTCCTGGCACTGCATTGATAACTTGTTTTCTCTTTTGTGTATGTGTTCCATAGTTGTTCCAAAAATAGATATGGTCACAAATACTAAATCAGTGGAATTAAACATCTTAGAGCCGGGAGATACACCATTTTTTTAACAACAGTAACTACTGAGGAAACATCAGTTCCTATGCATATTGTATTATGCCTGATTTTTGCAGAATTTAAGGTTGTTTACTTGTGTGCTTTTACAGCCTACAATTACATGTGAATTTCTTGAGGATAAAAATGTCCTGGTTGCATTCAGCTCTTCTGGAAATCCTTTCATTAACTTGGATGAGGAATGAAGCATTGTGACTGAGCTTTAGCTTGATTATTAAAGGCAAGAACTAACATAATGTTTCAGTAACCTTGTTGGATGGGCTTATTGATCATTGGGAATGTCATTCATTGACAGTACTACTGAAAAAAAAAAAAGTGAGGTAGACAACATGATGTTTCTTCAGTCTTGCTACTTTGCCTTGTTCCACCTCAGTCTACACAAGTCACGTAAGCAATACTTTTCCTGGTAGAGAGTATTGGGATCCTTCCCATATGAGAACAAATACACCTAGAAGGCCTGAGGACTTAAAAGCTGGAATGTTCTAGGGTGACTCTTTGTTAATAATGTTGGTGAAGACATACTGAATATCCCTGGGAGGAGTTGGCAGGTGGTCTCATCTTAGACCTCTGGCTTCAGAGGTGCTCTTCTAGAGTAACATAAACTTCCTTGGTCCTGCCGGTTCATAGGCCACCAGTTTGTGTTAGCAGCCAAAACCCCAGGATATGGGAAGATGAGTTTAAGCTTTAGGGTTTGTGGAAAAATAAGGTTTTCCCCTTTGACTTTCTTGGCTGAGGACAATAGCAGTGGCAGTCAACCTTTGGACTGGAGTTGTAGCTTCCAAAGACTATTTAAATGAAAGGTATTGTCATTATGACAACTGAAGAGCACTGCATGACCTCGTTGTCCTTGCTGTGGGAGGGGATGTTCTTGTCAGATTACAAGAAAATTCCCTTTCTTTCCCTCATCCTCTGTGTGCATAGGTGACAATCACATTTGTTTTCCTCTTCCTCCTCCTCTGTCCCCATCCAGTTCAGAGGCTGAGCCTGCTCTCCCTGCTTGGCAGATAAAGCACCTAGTAGAGTCAAGTTGATATCCTCTTTCATTTTTTTTTTTTTAGATGATTCAACTGCTCATCAAGCAACTGGTCTATCCCTGTGTTATAAAATAGTTGGGGAGTCATGGGATGTTCAGGGAACTGTGCCCAGAAGCTCCAGTTGCTGTACGAAGATGAGTAGCTCAGATCCATCCAAGTCAGAGGTTGGACAGGAGGTTCCTGTTTGTCCTTCTTCAAACAAAGGCATTTCTTCTGAGTTTGACTGCTCTTTAATCCAACAGGCAAAGCTGCAGCAGTGTGATGGAAGAAAGCTGAAGTAAGCAAAGCATGCATAGGAGGAAGAGTGAAAGGGGAAGAGGAGGAAGGCTGGCACATTTTTACTTGAAAGGGGAAGAGGGGCAAGACAGGCACATTGTTATTTTTAATAGCAAGAGTTGATTCAGGTTGCCAGGGGACTGTTAGACTGTTAGAAAGAGCAGCTGTATGTCGAGGTTACGGTGGGTTTAGAGGCTCTAAGATTGGAGATCCTTGGTCACGCTGTGCCAGGGGTCGCGTGGGATTGTTGCACCAGTCACCCTTCGGCCGTGGGCTTCTCTTGCATCCGAGTTCTCGTCTGTCACTCCTGCAGAGCACTTGAATCTGTGTGACTGCTCTGGATTGCTTGTGATGATCCTGCTGGATGCTTACAGTAGTGACTGATTCATTTTGGGTACGATAGATGCTTGTATTTCTCGAAATTGCTTTCTGAGTAAGCATTTCTGAGCATGAGCATTCAGGAGATGTATTTTGTGTTGGTTTTTTTCACAACTTCTAATAAAGCCAGTTCAGTTAACCTAAGAACTGTATTTAAGTTCAGATTTGGGAGATGATATTGATCCTATATTTCACATTCACATTAAAAAGAAAAGGAACAAGGAGTGTGGTTTTAATCTTCCTGGCCCAAGATAAAATGTTAACTACTGTTGTATAAAGGAGACAGTAGGTGTTAACATCTCTGTGTTGAGATACTTGATTTAAAGTTGGTAAGTTGTGTGGATTTCTTCAGCTTACACAGAAAGTGCAATGGCATAGGAATTATAAAGGTGTCAAGAAAACAAAGATATGAGAAGTTTATGTAACTGGGGGGGGGTTCTGTAGTGAGATTTTTTTTTTTAAATGACACCTATTTACTTTTAGGGAGAGGATAAACTCCTGAGTTTTATTTTTACCATGCCATCACTATCACTTCTAATATGATGCCCTTATGATGAGCTTCATCTAGCAAAGCACTTGCACTGCTGTAAAATGGTGCTTACACTATTTATCCTCATTAGTGTATCTGTGATTTTAGAACTTGCTTGTATTTTGTACCATTCAACTAAATCACATTCTATAAGACTGAACTTTATTCTTCAGCCCTTGCCCTTAGGAGTAATCTCAGTTATTTCAGTGCAAATAATAGCTGAAGCCGTGGGCTCTTTGTTTGTACATCCTTGATGTCTGTCTGCATTATGGGTCTTCAGATTCTTCTGGTTTTTTTGAGGTTAGTAAGAAATTTAAATCATTGTGCTTAATTTAGTAATGCTGACTCTGCTCTCTGAACATCTGTCACTGTTTGCATCAATGTGCAAGGCAGGGCAATGCTCAGAAGCTTTGGTCTTGTTTCAGGCACATGGTTTTCTAAAGTGTTTGTGTCTCTAGTATCCTGATAAGAAATCCTTCTCCAGTACGCGTTAGTCTTGAGCTCTGGTAAAGTACGTTTTCTCTTTTCTGATGTTCTATAGCAGGACAAGTTGTTTTGCTGTTATCCCATTGTCTTGCACTGTCTCCCCATGCATTTTACTTTCCATGAGCAGCTTATTTGTACTGAAAGACGCTGGGTTTTTTTGCTTTCTCTTGCATTACTCATAAGATTAACTGTTATCACCACATACTTTAGAATTTGCAATGTATGTTTCCCAAAATGTTGACGAAAGTGTAGTGTAATAGCAGCTTGCAGGCTTGAGTGTCAGCTCTGGAGGTGTCGTGTACTCAAGGAAGGTGTCTTACAGATCAATCAAATATACCAAGTGTCTTAGAGATGGCAAATAACTTCCTCTGAGTAAAAGACACCAGAGCCCTGGAAGGAGACTTGCTGATTGTGACTTGGTAAGTTAATAAAATGGCAAGACTTTTAATTGAAAGACTTGAAATGAAATTGCAAAGTACTGAATAGTTACTGTGCTCTGAAGCTAAATTTTAAGCTGGAGGGTATCTATTTTATTGTATCTTCTGACCCTGAAAATCAATATAGGGTGCTGATAGAGACCCAAAATAGATTTTCTGTTCTAGAACTGCAGTGTTCACTGAATGCTATAAAAGCTCTGTATGACTGACAGCCCCATTTCAAAGCATATTTTTTAGTGTACTAATTAATTCCCTTCAAATAAATAGGCAAAAATATGAAATGCAACAATATCAATATTTAATGGCATCTGCTTAAGAAGCTCCCAATCTAGACTTTTGAAGTTGTGTGGGGAGGGAGTCCCACATCCCTGATAGAAGATGGAATGTGTGTGCTTCTGTTTTCTTTTCATTTAAGGAGTTAATTACTCCTTGAAGTAATTTCGAGATGCCTGATATGGCCCTGCTCAGAAATAATGGGTTGTAGGAAGCAGCTTCATCTCTTTGTAGGCCGTTGCTCTGTGGATACACGTTTGGATGTTACCAGTAAGAGAGTTTCCATTTCCTGACTGGAATGAGCTGGTCTCCACTTTCCAGCAGGCAGGCTCCTCCAGTTGAAGCAAGTGTGCAGAAGTAATACTGAAGTGGGCTGTCATTTTTCTCTTGCTTCAGAAAGAGTGAACTCAATTGACTGACATCTTATTCTGCACATCACATAGTTTCCTGTTCTGCTGCTGAAGAGAGCGCAGCTCCAAGCTGACCTAAATTCATGGCTCTGTTGTGAGATGCCGGTCTGCTCTTGAGCAGAATATTGGCAGTATTTTTCTATGTGAACTGGCTGGAGTCATTGTTATTACTGTGTTATCAGCTGCTTATTTTCCATGGCAGGCTTATGGAGAAGTGAGTTTAACAGATTTGCGTGTGATTTGTGGACACTGTTTTTTTTCCTAATAGACCCACAGAGCTGGGGAATCCATTACTTTCTGGTAATGATTTCCTCCCACAATAGTGGTAGAAAAGAGCAGCACTGTGCTTGCCATCCTCTTTTGATACTTCATGGTTTGCTATTGCTGTGATAGGTTTGTTGTTGCTGTGATAGGAAAACAAGTAGCACATTAAAATGTATGCATTCCCTCTTTTTGTTGGTGGTGTTTTTTTCTGTTGTTGTTGTGATAGCTTTCCACTTGATCTTCCAAGGACGTGAGAAGAATGGAAATCGGGATCGTGTAGCTGTGTAGCTTTATTCACAAAATTTCACCACTTGTGCTCTGTGCACTGCACGCTTTTCTATGACATAGTCTTAGTAAAGCCATTTCACTGAATAAATACTCCTGTACAACATGCTGTGCTATGATACTGACTCAAAACTTGACCAGCAGCTCTCCGTTACTTGTATTATAAAGAATTTAATAACATTGAACCATAGTTTGTGTTAGTCTTTTCCCTCATAGCACCTGGATTTCTCGGTGTGGTTTATCTGCGGGATGGGATGTTTTGTGTCGCTGTCCTGATAATCAGTCCAAAGTACAGCGAGCGGCTTCACGCTTGAAAAAAAAACTGTAGCACTCTTTCAGAAAATGTCTTTGGTGCATCGGATTTTTTTCAGCTTGCTAACACATTCAGAACACAGGACAAGCAGCTTAAGATCTGAATGAGATTGTTCACCAAATGGGTTGGTGCAGCATGTTAATTTGCTAGCACTTGTAAATGCCTACAGTGTTACAAGAGCCTGCAATGTCACTGAAATACCAGGAGCTTTGTTGGTTCTAAACTCCTTAAAAGAGAGTTTTAAATTCTTGTCTACTTGCCGTAGCCTTACCGGCTTTAGAAAGAATTTCAAGATCTGTATTTGAAAAATGTTGCATGTCCTGGGCTTAGCAAGTTTGTAAGCATCTTTTCTTGGTACTATTAAGAGTTCTGTTGTGCTCTAAGTTTTACTGTATAACTCGTTATTGTACGAGGCTCCCGTTTGTGCTTTTATCTAGATGCCAATGGATATGCTTATTGTATGTTTTGAGATGTGCTCAATCTCCATGGACAGCCTAGGATTTATGTTGGAAAGCCAGGCACCTAACTGTAAAGGCAAACGAACCTTGTGTCTTGTAATGAGACTGGATGAGGTCAACCTGATGGGTTTTTTTATCTATACTTCCCACTTCAAGTTCCCAAGTTGGCATTTAAATGCCAGAGTAGAACTGATAGGGCAATAAACCATTTTTCCTTTTTGTATAGTAAACCAAACCAATAATCTGTCTGGCAGTTCTTGGACAAGAGGCATATAAATGGATTTTTTAAAATGCTTTTTCATTCAGAGATTGAACCCAAACATTTCAGTGCAAGCTGCCTAGATGGTTAAAAGCGTAATGTCATTACTGCTGCAGCAGAACTTCCATCTGAGCTTTATGAACTGGTACCAATTCCCTGTTCAGAACTGAGAGTTGAATATAAAGCAGTCACAGCTGCATGTTCAGAAATGGAACAAAAGGACCCAAACATTTAGTGCTGTGCCTTGTTTCACTGATACTGGATTTAGGCAAATACCTAATACTGGAAGATGGGATGGGTGGAAGGAAGTGGTCAGACCGGTGTCACATACGTGTGGCTTTTAATTTTACCTCCAGATAGCACTGTTTTAAATTGGGTTTTGCTTTTATTCATGACTGTCTAAAAACTAGATTAATAGAAGACGACTGTTTACTGATGTAATTCCCATTAGGATTGGGATGGTGAATGTTTACTCAGGTATTGTGAACAGGCTTAATCTATGTCATGGTACCATCGTCGTCATTATAGCATGACTTAAAATACTCACATGATTATTTTTTTAAGACCCAAGGACATGAGATTGTTGTTGCAAAAATACCCCTGAATTACCCTTTTTGTGCAGCTAGACTGGCCAATCCAGATTAGGAGCAGAATATCCTTGCTGTTGAAAACAGTTCTTTCTTAAGGGATCAAAGGATGTTGCTTCTCTTGCTCAGGGCAGTGAAACAAATGATGTTTCACACTTCATTCCTGATGCTTAGATTTCCAAGCCATGTTGGTCAAAAGAGTGTAATTGTTGACTTATTTCCATAAAACGTTCTGACTATTTTACTTTGAGAGTCTGGAGGCCTTTCTAAGGAGCCAGGCTAGAAGGTCTATAAACTCACTAGATGCACTAATTCTAGAATCTGTAACTTTTAGGTTCTCTTGGCTAGGACAGTGTGGTTAGCACACTGAACGTGAGCTTTGTCCGTTGCGGTGCAGCACCTTTGTGGGACAGTCAACCAGCAAACCAGTGTCTCGCTCGCTGTGCTGTGGTTCCCTGCTGGGCTCGATTTCTCAGTGATCTGCTCCCCGTTTCAGATCTGTTCGGTGTCCAGGCAGCACTGAGCACAGCGGGGCTGCTGCAAGAGCTGGGGGATCTTTGCTGCTGCTCCAGCTGGCTTCAAATGCTCTCTGATAAGCTGCTTAACATTTAGTAGTGGTAGAGATAATTGTGTGTTTCATGAATGTCATGTTTTATAGGGTAGGAAGTACTGATTTTTTTTTCCAGTTTTGGTGACACATCTGGCTATTAATCGTATGAACGTGTGTTTACTGTGATGGAATTAAATTTACCTCTTTCTCTTTAGATGGTTGTTATTGTCTTATGTCCTGTGAAGAATCTCAAGTATCCTTGAGTGAGCAGCTGGGATGACTCCAGCAGAATCCCCAGGGCTTTGTGCTGGGCGGTGTGCGTGCTGCTCTACTGAGTCTGCAAACCCAAAATGTGTGTGGGAGAACTTTCTCTTGTATTCTAGCCTGTAATTTAATTGATGTTTGTTTGGTAATTTGCCTCAGATTAAATTATTCCTTGTCACTACTGAACAAATGCTTTGTGTGGTTTTGATGGGTCAGCATTTTGCACATTTTCCCTCCTTTATTCCACCTACTTTGCATTCATTTCTTTTTGCTGCGATCTTATTACTGAGAACTGAGAGAGGCTTCTGTTGGGAGGAAAGGGGAGACCCAGTGGAGTTTGAGAAGCTTTATGCCGTGATTATTCGGTTAAGGGAAATACGATTACTTTCCAGAGATTTAAAGTTTTGGTTTAACGTCAGTTTACACTGTAATTAATGGGAGTTGTTACCTGGGGATAAACTTTATAGAGATGGAATAGAGCTGAGCGTGTGAGAACAGGAATATTTGCTCCCTTGCTCCAAAGGAAAAGAAACTGAAGTTATTAGAGAATCCTTGTTTGATAGCAAAACTGACTTTGCCCAGGTGGATGTGTCTGATCCGTAGCAAGACCTATCAGCGGTAGAGTTGCCACGTTAGTTTTGGTTTGGCGATATTTTAGTTTGCTAATAGTTGTGTGGCCACAGAGGTGACCTCGTCCTTTACAGAGAAGAGGTACGGCAAAATTGAGCTTAAAGTTTTAAGTGTTTTCTCTAAGTGGGATCGGTCTGAAACAATGTTGTTGTCAAAATCCAGACCAAGGGGGCTAGGAAGTGTGAGCAAAAGCAGCAGGGGTTAGGCCCTTCCCTGAAGTGTTTATTGGCTGAAAAACTGACATGAGAAAGGTAGGAAAATACCTGACAATGTTAGCGGAATGTCTTGGTTGCTGTTCTCAGAGCTGTAGGAAGAGTTGGGTTTTATTGTAATAAAAAAAGCTGTATATGACAAGCCCCGATAGATGGGATGGATTTAAGGAATAGTCTCTTCAGCTTTTCTTCAGTGCTTTGCTTATTTCTATTTCTGGCCTAGTTCCAGATATTTTTTTTTTTTTTTTTTTTTGCCGGTGTTGCTTGACTCCAGTGAGTGGAGTGCATAATACTGAATTATGAAATGCACTTTGAACAGGGTTTAACAAATTTTGGAGTGATCGACTTCATATTTGAAATTTCCGTTGAATTTATGCCTAGGCTTGCAGACATTTAAGATGCCACGTACTCAGAATGACAGTGTCATTCTATCTGTTGCATTAGATTTCCTGAACTGAATAGGTCTCTGAGAAGTCTCCTTTTTCAGAAACGTAACTATTTCTTGTGTCAGAGCAGAAACACCAAATGTAATAATTTCTGGGTTAAAAATGGAGTGCAAAGGCAGATAGAAATACTTAAGGCAGAGCAGTAATCGTACTTGGGCTGAAGTGTGAAGTGGCCCTTGAAAAATCCAGGACTGTTTGTAATGTCATGGTATTTAAGATATTAAATGCAGGAGTACTTTTAGTCCTTTTTCAGCTGCTACTTCATTTAATTTGGAAAAGAGAGGAGGGAACAGTCATTTTACAGATTTTTCCCTTTTCAGTTGCACTTCAGCGAAGGGCTTTGGACACGCTGGGAGGGGGTTGGTTTTTGTCCCTTGGTGTTGCCATTGCTCCAGTGATTCCAGGAAGCAGACTCCAGCTAAGCACAATTACAGTGACTTTTACAACATTTTTCTTTTCCAAGAGTCTACATAAACATCCCTTAAGGACACTGTGCCTGCAGTGGAGCTTGGGAGTCGCTTCTTGGAGCGCTTCAAAGCCAGAGGAGGAGGCGAGAATGAGTCAGAGGAGTAAAGGCTATTCTCTTCTGTTTATTAAATAAATACGTCTTTGTGTTAGCATCGGTGCAGAAAAGAGATTCACACACATGCTCAGTTCTTCGCCTGACAGGTGTTTGATTTAATGGAGGTGAGATGATCAGATTTTTCCCTCTTGAGAATCCCAAGCATACCTGGCGAAGCCTGTAATTTTTTTAAAATGTTGGCCATATGGGGTACATTTAGACAGAGGGGGATCAGGAACTTGGCAAAGTTTAACAATGTCACTAGATTTTTTTTAATTTTTAAAGAGGTAAAGATTTAACTTGATTATTTTTATACAAACAAAAAAAACCCTTGCCCATCTCTTACTTCTCCAAAGAATTCAACAGAATGGGATTGAAAATTCAGGATTTCCTAAACTCCAGCTGCACTCTTAGAGCTGTATTGTATGTGAAAAGGTTTGCTGTTAACAGCAAAATTGTGCACTTTGAGAATACATAGAATGGGTTGGGTATTCTACATGAAGAGTCCAGTATGGCATTAATTTATAAAGAAGTTGGCCAGAAAGCTAATTTACCCAAAATACATTCCCACAGATTACTACAGTTTGAAATAACGTTGTTGTGGAGAAGATTCTACTCCTGTAATTCCATATGGTTTTGGATAAGAGGACAGAATTGCCTTTTTGTCTGTGTGCGTTGTCTTTTTAACGGACCAGCAGGCGTGTTTGTTTTTTCTCTTGCAGTTATCCGTGCGCTAAGCAGGAACATTGTGTGGTTCATTTTTAATAATTAGTCCACAGCTGCCCAAAGGGGAAACTGTGTGGGCAAGAGATCTTGTTGATCTTTGTTTTAACAGCTGATAGTATGAAGGGAGAGCGTTGCAAAACGGGGAGGGGGGGGAAGGATGAAAATCAGTCAACAGTTAATCCGAAGATGTAGCCGGGCACCAGAAGATTTAGTGGGAATTAATTCTAAAATTGCATTTGTTCAAATTATTTCAGGATAGAAGAATGGGTGTGTATTAAATCAGGGAAGTGGGATGGTGCTGGGGAACAGTGAGAAGTTGCAACACTGTCAACTGAAAAACCTTCCTGGAACAAGAAGATCATATATTTAGCATTGTTACCATGCTGCAACTCCTGAGGGAGGCAGCTCGGCTCTGGAGCTCTGCTCTGCCTCATGATTGATGCTATCCCAGCAGCACAGCCATCCACACCAGAATCTGCTCATTTTCAAAGCTCTTGTTTATAAGGCACAGAACAGTGAATCCCTCTGGGTCGTTGCAGCTCTCGGGCTGCAGCCCTGGGTACTGTCAGCAAAACTCAAATCCTTGTCCTGTTCCTATTTCCCCAGAATACGCAGAAGGAAGAGGTTAGCATTGCTTTGTTTTGGTGTTTGGTTTTTGTTTTGTTTTTGAAATGAGTTTTGTGGGTATCATTAATGCTAATGGTAGAGATGCATCATCTCTCTGGGCCCCAGTAGACTTCAGTAGTTATGAGCCTTTGCTTAGCTAATGAGTCTGAATTTTCAGATCTACATTCTGCTGCTTATCCCTGGTACAGGGAACAAGTTCACTTATGTGAGTTGAATTGCAATAGTATCCCCAAAAGGAGCATGAGCATGTTTACCTTCGGTTTAAATAACCGAACACGGACGAAAAGAAGTTGAAATGTTCTTGGTCCTTCAGTAAAAGTAGCTGGCATTTCTGACCTTGCATCTGGCATTAATTGAGGTTTCTCTTTTATTATCTTGTTCTTTAAGAGCTTTCTTATATCCTGAGTTGTAATTTGCACATTATAACATATTTTGAAAGAAAACTGTGTTCCATTGTGGGGTTTCTTGAGTGTATTTTATAAGCAGAATTGTATGCTTGAAAAGAAAGCGTTCATTTCTGAATGGGCTGCTTATGACAGCTGGTTCTCATTGTGGCGAAGTCACGCAGTGCCTCAAACCTCAAAATGTAGCAACTGATTTGGAGGAAATGAATTGCTGCTGCAGCATGGCCAGCTATGAAAAGTATCCTTGGTCACTTGGCTTTTTTTGAGCCTTACCTTTGACTTAGTCAAAGAAAATATATTTGTTCTCAAGAGTGTGAAAGTTCGACACTTGAGATGCACGCTTCCTCTTTCAAGAGACGTCACACGACTTTTAGAAGTGTCTCCCACCGGTAGCATCGGGTGACTTGTCAAGTCTCCAACGGCTCTGGATGGCTTTTTCAGGGAATGGTTTGAATAAGTATGAAACAGCACCTATATACTGTTCTGTACCAGATGATGAATTTATTTTCTTCCTCATGTGCCATCCAGGGTGGGTAACCTATAAAATTACACATCAAAATCTCCCTTGTTCCAAGAGAGCCAGGCTTCCCGTTAGCCTTTTGCCTGTGAAAAGGACCGGACCGTTTTCTTGTTATTAACTTCTCACTATTCTTATTTCTTTTAATCACTTGTTGCTCATCAGCTCTGTCTTGCTCTGGATGAGCTGTTCACATCCTCCTGCCTTCCTGCTCCCCAGAATTAATCATTCCTCTCTGTCTTACCTCTCACAGCATCTTTTTTTAAGCTGCTGCAGTACCAGCAACCACATCCTCTCTCACCTTCCTTCCTGGCTGCTGTGTTAGCGCTGTTACTTGCTCTGTTGCTATAGAGGGACCACAAGTTCTGCTTTACCACATCCTTTGTAGGATACAGCGGGCTACGGGGGAGGAGGAGGCTTGGTTTGACACCAGGATGGCAGAGGTGGAGGTTTGGAGGTCTAATAGGTGAGGAGGGCTGTTTGCTGTAGTGGCAAGAGCAGCCACTGGAGCCAAGAGGAGGTTTCTTGTGAAGCTCCACCACTCCTGCACCCCAAGTCGTGCCGCAGCAGTGACTCAGAGGCCTTGAATTCCTGCAGGAAGGAGCAGTTTCAGTTCAGGCTTTAAACTGTCAGCAGAGAGAACTAGATGGAGAGTGAGTGTGCATGTGTGTGAACATCTTGGCAGTTGATGACACTGGTTGTACTCACACCAGGAAGCGCCCTCCTGTGAACCATGTTTTTGCAAGGCTTCCATAATAAATGTTCAAGTGAGTCACCAACGTGAGTGCTCGGGCATCTTCTCTGCAACGAGGTTCTAAGCTACACCAATAGGAGGACAGGCTCAGCCTTTTCCTTAGTGGGGGATGTACCTCTGCAGCTTTACCATAGCCTGGTCTTCGTTAGATGTTGCAATTTAACCTGTTCCCCGTCCACCCTGATGAGCTGGTTGTACACCCAGGATCGGCCTTGCCTCAGGGTGGCTGTAATATTGGGTTTGCTCTCCAGGTGCTGGCCTCTGCTCCTGTGCCTTCTGGTTTGACCTCAGTCAGGTTTCCACCAAGGTAGGGTTAGGGTATGGCCGAAACCTGCCTGTGAGACAGCACTTCTGCTTAATTAGCAGGAGGGGTCACTCTTGAGTTTGTGGAAGGTGGTTTGCAGGGTGGGGATGATGAGTGTGGTTGGTCTCAGGGACAATTAAGAGGGTTACTCCCTGTTGCTGCCCTTTGCTGTGTGAAGAAAGGGCCTTGCTATTCTATTGGGGCAATATTATTTTAAATCCAAATTAAAACTGACATCAATATTAGAAGTTGTTTTGCTTTACAGCTGCAGCAAAATGCTGAAAGGAGTAAGCCTTTCAAAGCTGAAGTATAGACCAGAAAGTGCTTAATTCATAATATTTACTGGAGCAAGTAGGTCAAATGGAGGTGAGTTTATGTAGCAACACAAAATATATTTCGATGCAAAACATAGTTTGTTTCCACTCTTGATTTCTGGGATTCCCAACTTTGGAACAGACTCAGTTGCCTAATGATGCAGCAAATAAGATTATTTTTGTTTCTGTTTTCTCCTAAGTAGATCAAGTTCTGAAGTGAATCAGATAAAAGAATGGTTAAAAACTTTTTGGGCTTTATGGAAAAACGAATTTAAGGGATGGCGATGAAGGGAAAATGGAAGTGGGAAAGTAAGGTGGATTTTTAAACTCTTTTTCCTGGGATATTATTCAGCTCAAGCAGAAATATGCCTATTTAAGGTGAAGGGTCAGGAAGAATTTATTTAATACTAAAAGAATAAAATGAATAAAATGTGGCTGAATAGATCTGCATGAAAAATACATGTGACAATGAAGAGCTTTGTGAACAAGAACCGGATATACGAGGGTAACGGGCGGGCAGATTCATGAAACAACCTGTAAAGCCACAGCATCATTTTGATGTAAATCAAAAAGAGATGATCTCCCCGTCCCATCGGGATGTTGTGCACTGCTGGTAGTCCTTGTCTGCGCTGCGTGAAGCCCAAGGTTAGTGTCCTGCACTCCATGTCATACTTAACGTTCATAAACACGGGTGTTTGTTTAGTTGTCGTTAACTGAGGATTTCACTGACCGTAGCTGACAAGTTTTTTGTGTGGGAAGTTGTCTCTCATCACTAGTGGCTGAGTCAACAGATGCTGAAGTGCGTTTATATTTTCTACTCATCTCTTTTCTGGAAGGCTCTTGCTGTGGTGGCCTCTACTTTTATGTGTTTTCTTTCATTATTAATTTGCCTGAAGACTGTGAACATTTGCATATAGCTTTATTGTAGGTCTCTGAGGATCTGTGAGCTGAATTCTGTTATGTTCTTCTAGCGCTGGAGTGCCAGATGGGACTTAACCGAGCCGAGGAAGGTCTCATCATCTTGTTAATTATTTTTCTAATTTGAAGTTGTTAAACCATGGAATCTAAAAAAGTAATTTAGAATTTGAACACTAATGTATTCTTGGTCTTCACTTTAATTTCTTTTTGCCTATGAAAATGTGAGAGAGTGGTTTCAAAAAAAAAAAGTATGTGGGAGGCGAAGGTACGAACCAAAGGTGAAAATTAGCGTTTAATTCCCCTGTTCCTACTTACGTTTTTAGGACAGTGGATACACAAGCAATTTTTGGGAGATAAACGGAATTGAACTCACTGGAGAATGAGGCAGTAGAAAGTCTTCAAATGTTCTTAACGTTTAAGAATCATAGCTCTTTTATTATGTTGTCAAACTAGAATTACAGGAGGAATATGCTAAATATAAAGGCTTTCTTTTTCAGTTATTAGCATCTAAATTTTCAGCATGTGATCTCTGTATTAGCTTTCTTCTTAATTTCACACTCCTGCACCACTACCTGTGAAAGCAGCAGGAGGAGTGACAGTTCAGCCTGGTTACTGGTGCGGTAAACACTGACTCTCACCTCAGTAGGTTTGACACGCTCATTACAATTGCAGAATTAATTGGTAAAGTCTCCCAGAATCTCGTGTTTTGTTCACACTTGAAATCAAATGGAAGTGCCAGGACTTCTGGCCTGGTCGTGTGATGGAGTTGGACTCAACATCATCAACCTTTGTTTGTGAAGAGCAGTTGCCAGACACGGGGAGCAGAGCGACCTGAGCAGGTGTTGTCTGGCTGTGGAGATCAGGACTGTAACTCACCAGTGAGGACACACTTTTTTTTTCTATAACTGTTATTTGTCACCCAGAAGCTTCAGCATGAAGGGTCCTGTCTATCACTGCATTTGAACGAGCCTTGTTTTGACTGTTTTGCAATAGATGGCAGCACTCTTGAAAGAGGAAGGAATATCTTGCTGAGCTGATCTTCAAAGACCACAGGAATAACACTTTATTGCTCAATAATTGCTTGTACTCCATGTTAAGTGGCTTAGAAATGGGAAGAAAGCTTTTCTTTCTTTTGTGTGTGTGTTTTTAAATGGCTAACTTTCTTCTTCCCAAAATACCTTGCATATCTGGGGAATGTGACTTCAGGAGAAGAGTTGAGAAGTGAGGGGTTTTGACAGCTTAAAGCAGCAGCTAAAATGAGGAAAAGCAAATGAGCAGGGCTATTTCCATTTTAAGCATTGTCTGTGTAACAAACATGCAGCCGAGTTTCAGAAGGAACGCCAGAAAGTGAGGGTATTTGGGCAGCGGTAGAAATACCGGGAGAGAATTAATGGAAACAGAAATGAAGCTAGAAATGCACTTTGCCTTAGGGAGAAAATTTTCAAAGCGTTCTGGGTACTTGGATGTCTAATTCCCATTCAAGTTAATGACTAAAGTTCTTTCCTCTTTTAAGCTTTGCTTTTTTCTGTGCGCGCTTAAGAACGTGTTAAGCCCCGAACAAGTGGGAAGATGCTGTTTGTTTCCAGCAGTTGCAGCAGAGGCTCTGCTTTGCCACCCACGTGAAGCCGGGTGGGTCAGCTCCTATATTCCAACTCCTCCATCGCTTGGGGAAGGCGTGAAGTGTTTGTACTGGCAGCCTGTGGCTGTCCTTGGGAAGCTGGGAATAAGTTCCAGCTGGATGAGTAGCTTCATGATGTGCACGTCTTGATTGTCAATCCACAGTCTATTCTTAATAAGCTGTTGATATCACAGTCAGCGGAGGGACTTGAAAATGGAAGAAGGTGAGGTCTGGAAGGGCAAAGGATGCAGAGAATAGTGCGAAGGCTGTGGCAGGAGCCTGCTGGGATACACGGTGGTTCGTTGTCAGCGCAGTATTTTGCTTGAGTGTCCTTAGATGTAAACCCGGCTCTGAGTCAGAGGGAAGGAGGAAATGTTTTGGTGTTTCTTTGAAAAAGAAGAGAAAACAGGTGCAAAGTGACCTTTTGTTTCCCCCTCCCTGTGGTCTGGTGGGAGCATTCTCGCTGAACACTGTGTCATGCTTCTTGCCTTGTTTTCTTGCTTTTCTTGAAGAATGCTAAAGCCTTGTGGAATTTATTGTTTTCTAATGTTAGCCCTAACTAGAAGAGTGAGGAGACTGAAGGCGGGGAGGGGAAGTAAAAATCTAAGAAGAATATGTCTATTGAAGTTGAAAGCTGAAACAACAGCTTATGAAGGTACTTGAGCCATCTTCCAGGTGATGCCCAAGCCTGCAGAGCTGTAGTGGTACGGTTCTCAAGCCGGATCCATCGCTGCAGGGATGGGGCACTTTGTACTGGAACCGTGTGCTGCTCTCCTTAGACTGCTCCTGGTTGTAGAGCCAAGTTCCTTCAGAGCTGAGATGGACAAATCCTGACAAGCTGCACTCTGCTTCTTTTCATAAGGTGGATGCCTCCCCAGCCACCGGCTTCTTCCTGCCTTCATTGGGACACTAATAGTTTTATTGATCTGTCTTTGAAAATCCTCATTGGGTTTTGCCAGTTGAGTAAGAGAAACTTGTAGCACTGGGTGTGAGAAGTGCTCCAGTTACCTAAAGTACTTAAAAATTTACTGATGACATTGCCCCTTTTGTGAGAGATTTTTTTTTTCTGGGATTAATTGCTATGAAGAGTTCGGTGGTTTGTTTTGTTTTTTTTTTTTATCCCTGAGGAACACAGAAAGAGAATGGATAATGGAATACATGACCCTGGTGGAACACCCTGCTGTGGGGTGTTGGCCGCTTAGTGAAATGGCACTTGGGCCAAAACTGTTCCATGCCCGGAGAAGGAGAGAAACTCTTCTCTTTAGCAACGTCTGCAGAAAGCTAAATTTCACCTCGCCTTCCTCTTCGCAGTGGAGGTCCGTGCTTGTAGTTATCTGGTCAAGGTTCTTCTGGTTACAGCTCAGTGCAGGACAAGTGTCTCTGGCTTTAGAAGTAGAAAGTTGGCATCTTCACCCGGTTGGTCTGGCTGACACCTGCCCCTCGGTGTGTTCGCTTTTGCACTGCACATCATGGACTTCTCTTTCGCTAAGTTTGACGTAGTGAGGCTGCTGAAACAGTCCAGCAGAACCATTTATGGGATAACAGACCAGACTGAGGCAGTTACTGGCAGCCCTTTTCAGATTTTTTTTATCATATTTTGATCGAAATAGTACTCTGAGAATTGAGTCGAGGTAGTGGTCGTGGTGATGGAAGAGGTTTGGAGACTGCCAAGATTGCCTTTCCAGGGTGAGTTATCTTGAAGGACAGGATCTCTTTGAAAGGAGTTCTTTCCTATGGGAAATCATGTCCTTTCCTTTCTGGATGGGGTTATGGTAGGATGCTAAGTTAGTTTCTTGCTCCTAGTACAGTATATCTGATAAAAGTGGTTTAATTTGCTTATGGGGATTAAGGAGTGGATTTCCCTCACTGCCATTTCCCTTCTCGGAGTTGAGAGTGTGTGTGCAAGCATGGAAACTTGGGAGTTATGGGCTGCCTCGTGGGGAGTTTAATATGCATGTGTTTATGTTCATTAATGTAAATTGTGGAAGAGCAGGGTGTGGGATAGCTGTAAGACCTCTTCATCAGAAACCTTAAAAAGGTCGTGTTTGCACTTGACGCCAGCATAATCTCAGAGCTGCAGAGGCTGGATGTTTGAAGCAGAGCAGAAGGTGCCTGGTGGGGCTGGCATCGGACTCCAGACAGAGCATCGAGCCCTCTGGGAGGAGGAGAGGTCCCTGGCATTACCTGGGTTGTCTTTGTGTTTTCCTCAGCTGTGAAACTGCCTGAAATAAGGATCAGTCTGCATGCAAATAGGAACTGGCTTAGTCCACATCTTCCCTTTCTGCAGAATACATACGGCCTCTTTCAGAGCAAATGATGTCTCAATGATGTTTTATAGGTTTGAGGGCCATTTAGTGCTGGAAGTCAGGCTCTTGTTCTGTGTTGTTTGAATATTTTGTAACTTGATTCTCTTGCCCTGTTGCTGTTCTGCCCCCAGTGCCTCTTTAGTTGACTAAAACTGACATAATTTAAATGGAAGCCTAGTCTGGTTTGGCTGAACCGGATTAAAATAGTTCTTTCTGCTAAACCAGTGCAAATATGCAGATGGACAAAACCTGTGTATCCTACTCCATGCAAATTATGTGTAGAGTTTTGCTTTTTTTCCCCCCTCTAACATGATTAAATACAGTAAAAGCAGTCTGGTTAGCAAGTAGCAGCTTCTGTGCACATGGCTGGTTTGGTAAATGCTGGAAGAAACTCTCCTGGTACTGTTCTAATTTACTGTCAGAGCCAGAGAGGCTGCGAAGCAGAAAGTGGCATTTGCAACATATAAATGAGGCTTTGGTAGTTTTCTGTTATTTTTCTATCCTATGCATGGAAGGAAGGGGGTTTATATTTCTTCGACGCAGTTTGAGGTAGCCCTACAAACTGAAAGCCCCAAGGTCAAATCCTCAGCCAAATCCTGAGCTGCTCTCAGGAGCTTGAACTCTTTATTTTTAATTTTTTTTTATTGGACAATGTTGTAAATCTATCCTTTGTACTACAGCTGTACAAACGTATTTTCCTTTTTCCGTGTAAACCATAATGGAACTTGATGCCAAATGATTCAGGCTGATACTAAAGACCGTGTTTACACTGTGTTTCTGTCAGGAGAACTATTCAGTGTATCACAGTTTAAAAAAATATTCTTTTGTGTCTGATAGGAACATTAACTTCTGAAACATTGTATGGGATGGGTGATTATGGAATTTGAGTGGCATTGAAGTAACCAAATTTTAAAAAAATAAGGTAATTTTAGGTTAAATCTGCAGATAGTAGTAAGCTGGCTTGGGTAATTAATTTGGATTTAGAGTTGCTTAATTTTTCTTGGCATATGCAAATCCCAAACTGACTTGTGGAATGTTCTTGATTGAAAAGGATTTTATTGAAAACATGTGCGACTGTTTGAGGGCAATGATATTTAAAGAACAAAGTCGCATCTGTATATAAATGAAGGTAGACTAGAAAACTCGCTGTAAACATAGGTAATGTCGTGTGTTTTTGTGACATCACTTGTTAGTATGTGTTCTGTTTGCAACAAGACAGGCAATAGGGTGAGTAAATTCTCTCCTGGAAAAAGATTGTTAGGTGTTCTAAGTGATATTTAAAATTCCTAACACTGACAAAGTTTGGGTATAAATCTTTTTCAGACAAAAATCAGGCTAATTAGCAATAGACATCAAATTTGTGGAACTTCCGTTAGCTCAGAGTAACATAAAATGCTGGCAAGTATCTGTTTCTTACTCTTTGTCTAAATATGTCTTTATATTAGGAGATTGTTATGAGTAGAATTGCCAGGATTTCTGAAAATGAAACTGATTCAGAAATGAGGAATGAACCTGTGTCGCTACCAAAATGTCTAACTGTGGTAATGGAAAATATTAATCCCACTTTCTTTATGGTGACACTCACTTTGGCAATTATTTTTAGTTATCTCTGTGTTCAATGAGACAAAACTTTTTTTTTTTTGATGCTCTACAGGACCAGTTTGACAACTTGGAAAAACACACGCAATGGGGCATCGATGTTCTGGAAAAATACATCAAGTTTGTAAAAGAAAGAACAGAGATTGAACTCAGCTATGCAAAACAACTTAGGTAAGTTGGTTCGTAAAGATCTGCACTTCCAGTTGCATCTGTTCAGAGCCTGTAATCATCTGTAAGTTTTCTGTTTCCGTGGTGGTAATTTGTTTGGTTTATAATAATGGCTTTTAGAGAATTGCTTTAATTTAGAGAATGAAAAGCTGGAGCTAATTTAAGGTACTGTTTTATTATCACTGCTAAAAATCATATGCTTTGCAAAAATGTTATTTAGGTGCCTGAGTAGCATACAAGGGCTTACTCACAATTTCTGCATGATTAATGGCTCAGCCTTTGAGGACAGCATTGTAATGGTTTCCATGAAATGAGGACTGCTGCGCGTAAATGCTGAAGGGTTGAAGAATTAAGCACAATAATAACGATTTGTTTCAAGGCAAAGTTTAGGGTTTCTTGTCATAAAACGGGCTCTTTATGAATGTGTTGGAGAAACTACAGGTCAAGGTCAGTCTCAGCCCTCAGATATTTCATCTATGGAGGTTGCAGCCTGAGACTTGAATGTTGGTAGTTTCATAATCTTGCCGCTGTCTTTGTGACATCTCTCGTGAGCAGAGCAGAGATCCTGTGAATTTATCTCAAGTAGCTAAATTACTGGAAATTCCTGCTAGATGAGTTCTCTATATCTGGGTTGACCATCAGGTTGTAGGTAGAGACACAAATGTATGTGAAACAGACCCAGAAAACACATTCTTTAAGGTCAGATCCAGTGTAAATGAGGAAGGGGTACAAAGAACTGTGCCACAATGAGTAGTTTTTACCCTTCTTCTCCCAATAGGGTAGAAAAAAATGAGGTGAACAGGGGTTAGAAGGGAGTACAACACACATAGTCTTGTGCTGCAGAGAGAGGCTGTGGTGCAAGACTGTTGGCAGCCAGTAGTGTGTCAATGGTGATAAACTGGAGGTGGTCGTGCTGGGGAGGGGAGTTCAGGACTAATCCTTCGTAAACCTTCCAGTAAATCCACACCATCTTTACATGACTGTAACTGGAGCTCCTTCCATCTTCACACTATTTACAGAGATTGAGATCTGAGGTTCTAGTTGAACTGTCTAAATCTGAAGTACAATATCTGTTAAAAAGCCAGAAAACAAATCACCAGAATTTTTGATGCTTGTCTTGAAGTGAATTTGAGGTGCACAATGACCTGTTATTTATGAGGAGCTGGTAGTTGTTAAAACCCTGCCTTTATAGTTCTGGGCTTTCTCAGGGGAAGGCCACAAGGGTTCCCCAGGGTTTCTGCTTTAGACAAGCAGGAAATAGAAAATGACTTGCACAGGAACAAATTGCTCACATCCTATGAGATGAGAAGAGATTGAATTACAGAGGCAAAATGAGCTGGAAGAAAGAGTATGACTGGACTTGGAAACTCCAGCAGAGTATCTGTGAGAGCAGGTCTATCTTATGAAGAATCACACACTAGACTTGATGAAATTTCTTGGGATGACAAATTTCAGGTGTCAAGAGTGTAATTATGAAAATAAACAGAAACAAAATAGTTTTACCTGTGACTGTGTAGAAATTCTGAACTCCTGAGTTTTACTTCTAATTCCATCCTAGATTTCCAAAACAAACTTGATCGATTTGTTTCTTCTCTCTGTATATCAATTCCCCACCCATAGCTGCATTTGTCTCCCCCGCCCATGGGTGTGATTTGAGGACAAATAGATTCAACATAGAGGAGCTTTTAAACACAATGCTGCTTGGAGGTATTAAAAAAAAAAAGTAGGCTCGTCAAATGTTGAGGTAAAACATGCTGGATGTGGAAAAAAAAAAATTATCATGGATTTGCTTTTCATAAGTCTCCCCAAGCCTGATGCAAACCCTTCTTGTATCCCATCCATTTGGTGTCGAAGGGCTGCAGGTTATCCCTGCGTGTCTCAACATGCAGCTGTACTATTGAAAAGGGAGCAGTTAACACAAGATACTCCTGTGGGTTTAACTCCAAAAGTTGTATTGATAGTGTGATTAAAGCTGCTGGACTTTGTTTTCTTTTGTGAAATGTTTTTCTGCTTGATTTCAGGGCTCCCCAGCTAGCAGCTCTTCTTCCTGTCCCACTCTTTACATCTCAGCCTGGTCATCTGTTGAAGTTTAATTGGCTTCTATTTAAAAAGATTTCTTTCCTTTGTCTTTATAATCCTGCAGATAGATACATAAGTTTTAGAAGTATTGGATCTTACAGGATGCACCAGATTTGTCCGGTTACACCAGTGGAAGCAGCTGCCCAGTGTCTCAAACTTTGCATATTGTGCCTGTGCTATTCCAGTCCTGCTTGTGCCATTGACGGTCATCCCTGGTTTGAGAGTCCAGTTTGGATTTGACATCGTTTTCTGAATTGTTTTACATTATAACTGTTGAGTTATTAAATTAGGCTGGGAAGGAAGGGATGCAGAGACTGTGGTGGAGCGTTCACTTGTTCCTGTGTTTTGTTTTCACTTCCTTTGAATGTGACGTGCTGGATGCTGTGCTCTGAGTGCTGAGGTGGTGTTTTGTTGTCCCATGTCACTTCTTACCTTACAGCTCATACTGTGAACATTCCAGGGTGTGTCAAAAGCCTTGCCTAATGTTATGATGGATAGATAGTCTTGAGGAAGACGTATTTGAAAGAAAATGTTTGAGGTGTCAGAATAATCTGAGAATCAGTAACCTCTGATGGGTGAGAAATGTGAGAGAAAGAGCAAGATGTCAAAAAACTGGAAATAAGGGAGCAGAGAAACAAGACGGAAAGGCAGCAAAAAATGATGTAGGGTGAAAAGCAAATAGAAGCAGGTTGTTTTGTTGGTTTTGTTTTTTTTGCTTTGTTTTGTTTTTCCAGTGAAAGCACACTGTCTGGATTGCTTTTGCCTCAGCTCCGTCGTATTTCTACACAGTTAAATATGCTTTATTAGTGTAGACTTGGGTGGATGTTTTCTCGTGGGTTTTCCTTCCCTCTTGAAGCAGGTGTGTGGAGGGAGGCTTTCCCATGGCATACGAAGGGTGCTGCAAGACTGTCATCATGCAGAGCAGTTTGCAAAATTCTTCCCGTGCTGTTTTTTTCTGATGGAAGCTGCTGTGTGCAGAACTAGAGAAGAGTTCATTGTTTCAGAGCGTGCTCTTTTCAGAGAAGGCAGAGACTGGAAAGGAGATGCTCATTTGGTTCTTTTCCAGCAGGGAGACTTTAAATTTTGAGAAACACATGTTTGTCTGTACAAATCTGCCAGGTTTCTGGCTACTACTCTGTTTGAGCAGATGCTCCTTAATTCCTTAAGGAGAACAAAAGGAATAAGAAATGTGAGACAAGAGGCCCTGCTGTCTCCCAGTTAGCAGTAAAACCAGCAACCAACAAGGAGTGGGCTTGCAAACAGTGCTTCCAGGACAGTGCAAGCTTTGTAATAACTATCCAGTGTGTGACCAATTATGTTCACATGCCTTATTCAAGATACCATCACTTGGAAGAGCGTATCAATATTTCAAAATTAAGTCATTAGTTGGATGGGGGTAATGAGATGCAATCATCTGTGCTAATTGGGATAATCAGATTTCACATTTCTCTCTGCATCGGTTGATAGTCATGAAATCACCCCTCTTTCGTCATCTTAGGGCAGCTTCCTACAGCTTCAGGAAGATTTTTCATCTCCTTGGAAGCATCCTGCTGAAGGCAGGCAAATCTGCCTGGCTGTGAGTGTCATCTGCTGCAGCAAATCCCACCAGTGGGCTGGCTGATCTGGGAGGATGGAGTAGCACCTTCTGCTGGGTGCAGTTTGTAAAGCATGTCTCCGTATCGAAGGGCCAGGGTTTTACTGTCTCTGCTTTAGATTAGGTGAAGGCAACTTGTGCGTCAGCAGAACCAGAGTTTACATGTATTGACTTCATGACCTTAATTTATGAACTTCTTGGGTTCAGAACCTGCTCCTTTATTGCTTTTCTAGAGACTGAAGCTCTGTGCCGCCCGTTCTTTGAGTGCTACTACAACGCAATCAAAGCCTAATTGCCCTCAATTCTGAAGAGGTGTCTGGTGACTGCAGATAAAAACTGAAGCCTTACAGAGTGTGTGTGCATGCAAAGGTTATCCAGTTAAAGGAGATTTTAAATTTAACTGTGTGTATGTATTTTTAATTTTAGGAATCTTTCGAAGAAGTACCAACCCAAAAAGAACTCCAAAGAAGAAGAAGAATACAGGTATGTTAATGATCCACTGCTGGGTGAGAATGTGTTGATGGAGGAAGGGGACAAGTCTGGGTTCCTAACCAGGATTTGGCTCGAAAGTGAGGTATAAGAGTACAAAAATCACAGATGCAGAAACAAACTTATATGGTAGATAGTAAGTGAAATTTCTAAGTTTGGAATAGGTCTGTAGTTACTCAATTCCGTTTATATGTTATGAATTCTGGGTGCCTGGTTTGTGTGGGTTTTTCCTTTCATGTACCTTAAACTTGAAGTCAGACTGTGTGATCCTGGCTCTTTTCACTGCATGACCAAGCCCTTAACTGCTTCCAACAGGAACAGAAACAGCTGTTAATTTTAGCGTGAAACTTAAGCAGTCTGCCTAAGTATTAAATTACTCCAATGGATGGACAACACAGATTAGTAATTTACTACAGGGATAACCTTGCAACACCACAGAGGAGCCTTTGGTTCTTGAAGAGTTAAGTGAAGGGCTCCCAGTATCCTGGGATGGATGGATGGATGGATGAGTGACTTACTGCTGTTGAAGGATGTTGGGTGGCCTCAGCTGTCTGCTGTTGATGCGTGTACCGGGATGCGTCTCCCGGGGGCAGAAGACCGATGCAGCGCTTCCAGAGGGCGCCTGTGGCATCAAAACTCAGCTCATCTATGGGGTGACACTGCCCACAGGGATACCGGTGACGACAGACCACACATTGCTGAGAATATTCCTGCCTTGGATGAAAGTAAAGATAATCTTTAAAGAGAACTTTCTAGAGGAGCAGCTTTCCAACCAATGGAGTGAGAAACTTTTTTCTTGGAGCGCTCTGGAGTTTCTCAACATCAGGGTTTTGAAGGACATCAGCTTTGAACGAAGGCATTGCGGTATTGCCAGAGGCTGCTCTGCCTCTGGAGAGCCCCAGCAGCAGGCTCAAACCTTTGGCCTTGAAATTTGAAACATTTCGAATGAGTTTGGATACAAATCCAACTGTATGCTTATATTAATTTAGATTTTTGGGTCAGACCCTCAAGCTGCCGTGTACAGCTACTCTAGTGGCTTTTATTAACAGAGATAGCAGCCTTTGCATTTTCTTTCTAATTTAATTTTTACTAACATTGTTTGGGAATCCATTATTTATATCATTGTTTCCTGAGATATTGATATTTACACAAGGAAGTTTATGTTACCAGCACATCAGCTGCTTTGGTCTGTACATGGGATTAGGAATAAATCTGCCTTTGGGTAGCTATACCATAAATGGGTATTTTGAGTTTACTACAACCATTTTTGACACATCTTTCACTGCTGGAAAAGGATATTGAAGTTCAGTGATTCATGTGATGTGGCACAGAAGATCTGGTGTGTCCTTTGCCCTTTTAAATGTAGTGCTCACCTCGGTAGGGTTTCCTCGTGTCTCTAAACAGTGTCTGGGGATTTGTCGTGCGACCTTTGGCTCAGACCCTGCTTTTAGACAGCCTGTCTAAAAATGAACTGGTCTCAAGCTTATTGTCAGTCTCTAGTTCTGTGGCTTTGATCCCCTGTCTCTTGTAACGGGGATTTCTCTTGAGGCACCACAGCTTGACTGTGAATGTGGTTGCTTGTACTGGACTATATTTTAGAATCTTTTTTTTTTTAGTTTATTTTTTCTGTTTTTTTCTCTGTTGCTTTTTTTGGTCCCTTCTTGTAACACTCTCCTCTATTTCCTCTAAATCTCTCCCCCTTTGCTTTGCTTTTTCACCTTTAGACGATGTTATCTGTGCAAACCACTACCATTTAATATAAATAGCTTTTCTAGTATGTACAAGTGCAGTGCTTCGGAGCTGCTGTTTTCCAGCTGACCAGCACAGCCAGCTGGGGGATTTAAATGCTGCTCTGTTGGCTCTGTCCTGAATACGCTAGTGACATAATCTGCTGTTTTGAAATGGTGTGCACAGATGTTTTGTTTCTTCCTCTTAATAATACATGGAATATTGTGCCGATGTTTTTAGTATGTAAAATAAACCTTGTGATGGAAGGTACTAAAAAAAATGAACACTTGATTAGTAATCTCACCACCTTTTTGGAATCTTTATAAGCTGTAGGTGATTTAAATTAAATTTACACTATGAAATATTGTGGGGTTTTTCCTACACTATGCTAGCCAAAATGTTGCTTGCTTAGACAGGACTTTGTCAGGTAGATTGTACTGGCGACTGCATTGAATTGTAGGACTTGAAAGAGTGTAACTGGAAAGGTTTGGTGAATAGAGATTAGACTGGTGAAGTCCCAGAGCTGTGCTGATAAAAACCTGACACTTTCAAACTGCGATATTTTAAGAGCCAATGTCAAACTGTCTAACTGGAGATAAATTTATCAGACAACTGTCAGCGTGTGGGACGGGCTTCCTTTTGAGAAACTCCTTAAGTGAATCTGTGGTGATCCCTATCCCGCCTCGCTTAACGCTTGAGAAGGACAGAGCCTTCCTTTGCAGTGTGTCTTTCTGAAAAGAAAGGGACTAAAAGCAAAATGCGTTTTTGTCCTCTACAGGTACACATCAACTAGAGCCTTCCTAGCCACTTTAAATGAAATGAATGACTATGCCGGACAGCACGAGGTCATTTCAGAGAACATGACCTCTCTTATCACTGGAGAGTTAACGCGCTATGTGCAGGAGCTGAAACAAGAGAGGAAATCGGTAACGGATCATTTTTTATTGTTCACAATTAATTGCTGTGTAAGACAGATAATTAGTGGTAAGGGAGTTTAATGTTAAGTAAAATTTAGTTGCAGTTAATAAACATGAGCTTTGCTAATGAACCAAGCGGTGAAAAAGTGGGTTATGTGCTCTGGCCAAGTCACTGAAGCATTTGAATCAAATGTTATAAAATCAGACAGCGATGCCTTCAGGAGAATCCCTGCTAAATAAGGTCAGAGACCCATCTGTGCTTGAGGCTCTGTTAGCCAAAAGCTTGCTTAGGAAGAGTCCAGTGGCACTGTGTAAAGCTTGAAATAAGCTGAGAAACTGTATTACTGAGAGTGATTGAAAGAATTATTAGAACCTTGGCTCACGTTTTCCTGCTGCTCAGCCAGATCTGGTCAACAGAACTTTCTAAAACATTATTTGAAGTAAAAATACGGAGTCTGTCATCTTCTGTGATGGTGGAGAATCTGGTTTTCAGCCTAATATCCTTTAAGACTAGAAGAAATAGGAGCTTTATGGTAGTACTCTAGCTTGTAGTTTAGGAACCCTTGCAACTGCTCCAGTAAATGGGCAAAGCTGATTAATTTCTTTGTCACCAGCTCTGAAAGTTGAGATGTGATAGTCCCACTAAATGTTAAGCATGTGTCCAAGTGCTGTGCGAGACCAGAGTCCTGGAAGTTACCATGTTTTCCCAAGTATAGTATTGGGATGGTAAGTCTGTCAACAGAGAAATAGAATATATAAACATACCTTTAATGTGCAGAATGGTGTGTTTATCTTTCAGGGACATAATATTTTGGCAGCAAGGTGAAAGGATGTTTTGGATGTAGCTGTGTGAGAATGTTTTCTCAGCCGTTTCTACAACATTTTGCTCAGCATGGTTCTCTGTACAATAAGCAAAACAAATAACAAAAGCAGCATTCTAGCATGGGATTTTCCTGTCACCTCTGAAGCTTTTACCTGTGTTTTCAGTTATATTGGCATATGACTGTGATTGGAATATCTATCACTTTATGTAGAATGAAAGAGGACTTGCTATCTTTCTTAAAAAATGTGAGCAGTAACTATAGCTCTTTTTTGTCTTGTTCGTAGAGTTCTGTAGTAAGTGTGGCTCATAACTCGGGGTGAGTGACAGGAAAATTGTTTTAATGTTGGCCGAGTGATAACAAAAGAAAGCCCCCGACTTTGTGTTTACCTGCTGTTGGCTGATAATTCTTAGCCTTAAATAGAAAAGAGTTGTCAGTCATGGTTGATTGTTGTGTTGTTGTAACACGACTATAAGCAGCATGAATTATGAATCCATGTCTGATTCCTCTAGGTGTCTGATTCCTGTAGGTTTCTGATTTATGAGCAAATGGTGTTGAAAAGGAAACTGCTGCTGCCTTCAGGCATTTTTCGTACATAGCCTTTCTCATTTCATGCCATAAACCACAAAAAGCATCAATCATGCCGGGGTCTGCGGAAGGGGAAGGTGGTTGTTGTGTAAATATCACCGAGGGCTGATGCTTTGGCAAAAATCTTTTATTATTATTATTGATGAATGGGTTGGTATTTCCAGAAATAGTGTTGGCAGAGTTCTCACGCTCACTGCTTGATATGTCATCAGCTGTCATGTTACAAGTTCATAGATGTAGGTTGGAAAAGGTTGAGTCCAACCATTAAGCTGTAGGAAAAGACAATCACTTCTGGGGCTAGGGCCACATGCAGGAATTGAGACCCAAAGTCTTGTCCACCAAGTTTTGTATAATTTGAATGGAGTCATTCAGGTGTCCAAATAGCTGTAAAATGGTACAAATTTCCAGTGATTTCAGTATGACTGAGATAGATCAGCATCCTTGCTCTTTTTGTTGTCATTTCTCACCTGAAAGGTGAAAATAATATACAATGGAATCATAACTGAAAATATGTGAAAGATGAACTCAAGCACAGCAGAAAGAGGGCAGGCAAATATGTCAGATCTAAGAGCTTCTCTTCCCAAAGGGAGCCCCTTTGATATGTGATAGGAATTGTACATTTAATAATCAGTTAAAAAGTAATTTAATCTGTGTCCGTGTTACTGTTTTCATGCTCTTTTAGCTCTGTCGATTAAAATGGGATTAACACCAGCAGATGATGGGGATTGCACAATAATAAATCGCACATCTTTGTGTTTCTTTGACAAGTACAAGCCCGTCGTCTGTAAGCAACTCAGAAGCTAATAATATATAAAGCCTTATACTTGGATAAAATTCATTTGCCATGCAATTTTTGCAGATGTTGGATTGGGAAGGTGTACTTGATGGCTGCCTGTGTCATGTTTTCCCATATAAGATCATTGCTGATGGTGAAAATAAGGGAAGAAGCAGCTAATCAAACCCAAGTGGGACAGTCTAGTGGTGATGTTCTAAAGACAGATATCTTCTCTTTCCTCTGGCCTGACTTGGAGGTCAGGAGAATTCTGGGTTGCCTTTGTTTGTACAGATCATGTGCTTTCTTGCCTGATGGTTTTTAATCACCAGAAAGCGGTAAGAAAAAAAACCAGGCAAAGACTCTTTTTTGTGAAACTTGAATATCTTTAGCAATAAAGGTCAATTGTTGCGTCAAACTTTGTTATATTACACATTCCTCTTCCATAGGATAGCCCTTGATGTTATCACCACGCCGACGAGTTTGGTTTGCCCTCGGTCACTGCAGTTGGGTGTGTGTACTCCACCTGCTTTTCACATACGCACTGTGTGCGTGTCAGACTCCTCATGTTGTTTCGGTTCTTCCCAGCTGCCTGGTGAAGTGAAACTTTTTATAGTGCAGTTCCTCACTTCAGCTTCTTGTACGTTCTCGAGCTTAGTGTGTCCGTGCTCTCATCTGAGTAGCTCTCATCATCGGCCAAGATCCTCCCGGTTCAAAGCTGAAATGTCAGTTCTCTGCTGCATGTGAAGGTCATGCCCCATCCACCTTCCTCTTGAGGTTACTGAGGCCAGATGCATGTGACTAAATTCCCCTTCACTGTATGAATTCCTCCCTCAGCAAGCTACACGAATGAGCTGGGGAGCATCTCAGAATGGCTCAGGCGAAGAGCTTGCTTCTGTGGTCGTTCTTTGTGCCACTCCAGTTTTACCAAAGCCTTTATTTGGAGTAGTTGTGGAAGGTGTCAAGTTTGAGCTGGTGGTCCAGCAGTATTACAAAACTGAGTTTTAATCTTGCTTATCTGTGACAAAAGAAAAGGAGGTGACCCAAGTAATGTTAAGAGGAATGTTTGGACACAAACATTAGCAGGTTATACACTTCCAACCTGGAAATGTACTTGAGTTTCGCTACTCTCACCTGTTGTGACTGCTGTTGGTTGTAATAGTATTTCCTAAGCAGACCAGTTATTCTCCATATGAGAGATGAATCACCAGCATTTTGATTGCTTAGGTGAGGGAATCTGCTTCTCCACAGTGTTGTGCCTCCCCAAGTTCCTCAACATGCTTTGTTCTATTTGAAAAATAAAAATAAAGTCTAGACACTGGAGTCCCTTCAGTGACACCTAAGAGGACATCTGAGCAAACATGTAGCCACTGTGGCCCAAGCATTGAGATTTTCCTTTTTTTTCCTTAAAGCTTGAGAAGAGGGAGCTTGGTTTAGGTCATCTCTCCATGATGACTGAGGAGAACTCTCAGGACTGTGGTATGTCTGGATAGAAATTTGAGAATTAAGTCCTGGGACAATTCTGATTTAGATCTGTGGTCGCAAACTAGGTCTGACTCAATCTCCTGGCAGCAGCTGCTCTGTGTAGCTTTGCTACAAATGTGTTTGGGAGTCGTGAACTATCCCTCTTATTACTGCTGCTGCTTTCACCTCTACCTCCACCTCCCCTTGGGGGTAGGCTGGCTCCATACAATCCAGCATGAAAGTCGAGTACACGCCAGGAACTTTGCTGCAGACTGAACTGGTGCAGCACTGGGATTCTGTGGTTGGGAGAGAATTTACCTGATGTCAATGCGTTCCATTTTGCGTTGGGATAGAAGGGGAAGAGGGAATGAATGCATCCTTATGGATACCACCAGAGCAAAAACGGTCTGGTTCTTCATGGCGGAGCGTGTGCGCCCTCCCTGTGTGTATTCATACAGGGCAGGCGCATGTCAGAGAACTTTCTGTTTCTTGTGGACTCTCAAGTGTTGATGAAAAGTAAATAATTGGCGGAATTCTGCCTCCTTCATTCATTCTGAATAGTGCCCTGTTCTGCGAATAGTCCTGTGGTTTTCCACAGGATTTCTCGCTGTGTAATGCGCCGTGCACGCGAGAGGCAGGACGGCAGAATCGGACCCTGTCAAAAGCACAATGGATTTCCCGTGTTGCGTTCTCTACGTGCCTCAAGGTCTCCGTGTGTTTGGAGCACAGCCGTGCTTTGTGCTGCAGCAGTACAGAGAGAAGTCGCTGCCTTCCAGGAATGACAAACCGGTGGCACCGTGGGCAGCAGGAAGAGGAGGAGACAGACAGTGAAAGGACGTGATTTGCCAGACTTCACACTTCAGCTGGTTGAGCTTCAAACTGAGCTTTCCCCAGCTCCTGGTCCGTGACTAACCCACTTCCACCTTACTGCCTTGTGGAGTTAGAAATATTTAGTTTTAGTTGAAGTATAAGGGTATAAAAATTAAACTTTAATAATATGTGGTGTTGCCAGGTAAAGCTTTGCAAGGAGCTATTTATGAACGGAAGGAAATCTCTGGGGAATTGTGGGAGGTTTTGCTGTGCTCAGTAAATACACTGCACAACAATCCACCTGCGTAGTCCTCCTCTCTTATGAGATATTTCAGCTGTATTTCCTGAAGCTAAATTGTCCTAGTAGAGTGTTAAGTAGTAGCTATAAGAAATGAAAGAATGAAGGCAATTGTTGAGGAAAGATCATAAATATTCTGTATATTCTTATAGTTTGGGGAAAGCCAACAAATAATAACACAAATGTAATGAAACTGTTAAATATTTGTACCTATTATCTAATCGTGCTGTGAAGAACTGTTCTGGGATGGAAAAAATACTTATTATGAAGGTTTCCAAAAACATTTTTATGTTGGGAACTAATAATAATCTCCTATCCAGCTGCAAGGTACGATGTGAACTTTGGATTTAGCCGGGTTAAAGTTGACCACTAGGCTTAATATCCTGCCCTTCCCAGTTTTGAATGGGTGCATTGAACTATGCAGTAATAGTTCAAATAAATAAATTGGCTTCTCTTTACTACGTGAAGGGTTCTGATTGGGAAACCAAATGTGATTAGAACCAAATGTAGTTGTATTTTTCTGTGAATTATCCTGACTGTTGTGCTGCAGAGCAAGAGCCTGTTAGAGGGATGGAATGAGATGTCTTCTCTGGACAGTAACGTTTCCTGCTCGGTGCCTGACTGCAAAGCGCCTGGGGGCTGGAGAGGTTGAGCATCGGTCATGTGGGTTGTTTTTTCCCCTCGTTTGTGCTCTGTCCAGACAGCTGCAGAGCTCGGCCTAAAATGAGAGAGCAAGAAAGCTATTCTAGTGGAGCTTACCTTAATGGTGTGCCCCTGCTGTCTGTCCAAGGCCTGAGGTGGATCTGATCTATGTGGGGGGGTGTTGCTGGCATTTTAGTTAACATTTCATGTTCTATATTTCTGGTGCAGGTCTTAATACTCGTGTGGGTGCACACACACGTGAAGGCTGTATGGAAACAGCTAGAAGGCTGGAGCTATTTAAAAAATAAGTATCTTTGTTGAGACATGAACTTGTACGTCTTCTAGTTTTCTTATCAGTACGAGTTGTATGGGACTGTCACAGTGGAGGGAGGAGACATTCTTTTGAGACAGCATCTCCTGGTTGTGGATTAGTAGAAGAGAAGCTTTGTGAGAAGACTGGGAACTAGTAGAGGTGGAAGCTAGAGTACTCAATTCTTTTCCCATCAAAGGATTAAAAAACACAGTTTTTCTGCACGCCTTAGTTCTTAGTAGTAATGTTGGATCTCCTTTTGAAAAGCCCACAGGTTTGCTCTCTTAGAGCACTTGAGCACAGCTGCGCTTCTAAGGACAGGATTAGTCCCTGGGGATGGATTTAGGAGTGGGGTCTATGGTCTCCAAACAACCTGTCATTCCCGTGTTTGTGCTCACTCAATCCAGGGCCGCCTGGCCTGCTGCTGTGAAGCCAGATGGTTCAGCAGGACCTCTCGAAGAGCTGGCCAGTTTGACAGAGTGCTCCTGAGGACCGCTCTAGCTTTGCTCCCATGGAGTTGTCCTGCTAAGCTGTGGGATCGCAGAGCTGCTCTGCTGAGAGAGGAGCACAAGGCACAGTTGTCTCTGTGCCCAAGGAGAAGTTAATCGGTTCTGAGTTGTGATTCGCAGTGTAAAGACTTAATCTGTTCTATGTAGCATGAAACAGCAAGTTACCATAAATATTACCGCTGTGGTGCCTTTTAGGTTTATGCTAATCACCATCACTCTGCTGTCACATCTGCCAGGAGGCAAGAGCAGCTAGTTCTGGTTGTCCCATGCGGCTGATCTGGTCTTTGTCTGAAGCCCGAGAGAAACTTTGGTCTTAGTGTTCTCTAACTGGATTTCCTTGAGAATACACCACTTCAGGGGGAGGCCATTCAAGTCAAATTACCATCAACCTCGAACAGGTATTTGTATAACCTGTTTCAGGTTTGCCCCAGTTGATGGTCCGTAATAATGGTCATGTGGAAGGTTGCAAAGGAGAACAGGGCTATGCCACAATATTGAGCAGCAGCGCTGGTCCGTGTGTGTGGAGAAAGCTGTGTGTTTCATGTCAACGTTCACAGCACTGTCTTAGGCTACTGTTATTACAGACCAGAGCCACAAGATCTCAAGAGCATGTTGCTATTCTTGGAAACAAAGATTTCTTCTGAGGAGACTGTTTCCTGTCTTTGCAGCCAGGAAAAGCAAAACATTTGACAGGACTTTTTGCGAATGGAGCTGAGAAAATTGAGGGGGGAAAAAATAAAGAATGCTCTCTAATTTCCGTCTCTGGTGCGCTGTAGTCACTGGCCATTATTTTAGGAATCACTTCACAAAAATGGAGGTAGAGTTTGAATTGGAGGAGGAAGTGCTGCATTGTTAGGACTGTGTTTATATGGACTGTCCATATGAGCTGAGAGTGCCAGTTCAAGTCAGAGGTAACTGGTGTTCAGTGTGTTACGTTATCTAGTTTGAAAACAGAATGAGGCAGCCTTGTCATACGTATCTGGGTTTTTTTGAAAATTCTTCAACAGGATGTTGTCAAAGGAACCATATGCTTTGCGTATTAAATTAACGAAGATTATTTTCCTGGCTATTCCTGACATAACAGACTGCAAAAGTGCAAATCTTGAGTTTAACCATATAATGAATTGTTGTTTTATTCCCCTATGAAAACCGAGGCTCTCTTGTTACAGCCTTTCTTAAAATGCTTCGCATGGTCAGTTTTTGATACAGCCCCAGCAGCCCTGTTGCCATGCTGGGACTCTACATCCTTCAGGGAATTCTTTCATTTAAAACTGCCCCGGAATTCCTCAGATTAGACTGTATTGTTCTTCATAAGATGCTTTTAACTACATCTGGCTTTTCTACTACTCGTTCCAAAAGGTCAGAAAGAAAAAAAGAAGCATCTTCTAACAAGTTTTCACTGTCTGCTCTGAGAGTTGTGTGATTCTGTAAACTCTTGCATACCAAGAAAGTTGTGCAGGAATATCCCCCTGCTCCTTACTGGGATAGTGCCGGGTGCTGGACTGTAGGGAGCTCGCTCGCTGCTCCCTGGGCTTTGATCAACATGGGTGAAATCACAGCCTAACAAAAGTCAATGAGAATTTTGTCTTTGATGGCACAGCAGCCAGGGCTTCTCCCCAGCTGCGACAGACGCACTCAGCATGGTCATGAGGGGAGCACACAGAGCGGTACCGCTTGGTTTTAAAAAGGAGAAAGTCACACACGGTGTGTCTGGATGGGGATTTCCTGCTCTTCCTAAAACTCTTCTTCCATTACTGTAGCAGAGTATTCCTTGAGCTGGGCCTTTTTAAACAACATTCATGATATTCTAAAAAGTTGACTTAATCCCCAGTCTTCATATAGACAACTTCATACTGTGCTGAATATCTCTCAAGTCTTAACACCTCTGGTGAGATCAGCTAGAATCTAGATTATTGTGTCTTATCCTATGAGTGTATAGAATGGATGGAGATGTCCAGTCAAAACATGACCACTTATGGATTATTCAGAGCACCCTGCGACATCCAAACTACCTGCGCTTTTAACACAGGAAAAAAGGACACTCGTGGTCCTCTGCAGTTTGGGTTTGGGTAATGCTGCTCTGTTTGAACCTATTTAGTAGGTCTAGTCCTTGGATAAAATATTTCTCGGGGAAATCTTAAAGTTGATGTGATGATTGCTAACCTAAGACTCTGAAGTGTAGAGTCAACTGTGATTGATGGAGGTTAAATAATGAAGACTAATAAAACCAAAACTTTCTCTTCTCCGTGTTTTTAACACGTGCTTCAAATGCTGTGGATGTAGCTGAAAAGTCTGGAGGAAGTCAGAGCTACGAACACCTGACAGCGCTGCTGCAAATGCCTTAACTGGCACATGTCAAGTGTGATTCATTAGCTCAGTATCTTCCTCACAATCTTGGGATGTTTAAATAAAAAGCCTGATTAGGATGTATTAGTTTGGGATTTCAGTTTGAGGGGGGAGGGAAAGTAACATTCTATATTGTCTCAACTACTCTGAATTTATGCCTGTGTGCTGCTGAAATCTGTGTGACTAACGAAGAATGATAATTTTCCGTATTATTTGCTAAATCATTTGTTGCATTCCTATTTGCTGAATCATCAGGTGTAAAATAGCTCAGTTATTTTATACAATTAAAAATGTTTTTCTTTAAATTAGGACTTATCTGGAAACCTTACCAAGGAAGAGTTGATCTTAAAATTACTTGTGTTGATTTTGTTTTTTTTTTTCTTGGGTGGGAGAAAGCTAGAAGATGTTTGCTGTTGAAGAAGATCATAAAGGAAATGAGTTTGCGGAAGTTGAAGATAGTCCAGGGTTTGAGGAAACTGGAGGCTTCCTGTATGACTTTGAGCCCATCACTTAACCACAGTCTTGTTTTTTCTTACCCATAAAATGGGGGCAGTGAAGAAATACAGTTGAAAGATCTTAGTTACTTCATATAAAAAAAAATATGAATTTTTAGAAGACAGAAATCATCCTTTGATGGCCACAGCTTTGCAAAACCAGAAAAACTCTCAACACATATTGCATCTGTTATCATGTGGCTTTAGCTCTCGTAGCAAGGATGTCTGTGGAATAACACAACGAGAATTGGGGGGTTATAAATATACTTATAAAATGGTTGTGCTAAAAAATGCAACGCTGCAGTGAAATCTCCACCATGTATGTGGTGCCCGTAGCCATTCCTGCCCAGGCTTCCTGCTTCTCTCCTATGTACTTGGAGCAGATTGGAGAGTTTACAGAGGAGGCAAGTTTGGAAATACTAGGGATAGCTTGTGCAAAATTAAAATTGCATTTCTGAGTAACTACAAACTCATGTAAAAATGCAAGCTCAGGGGTTGCCCTGCTATCTGATAGACTTTTGATTGCAAATTCGTCCCTCAGCCCCTAGGTACAAATATTTCCATAGTACCTCAGTACATGTACACACCAACCCCCTCCCAGCGTGGGGGACAGGAGGGTTTCTGGAGGCACCCAAAGACTCGAGTAGCTCTCCAGAGCAATGAACAGCTGGCCTCGCGCACGCAGCCAGCGAGTAGGAAGAAGAGGGTTTTATGTTGAGTTTGAATGAAAATCAGGACAAACATCAGTTGTCAAAATGTGCCAATCAAGGGCATCTTGGTAAATTCTATGTAGAGAGAAATTTTAATTTAAAGCTAGTCTTCAGTCACTCACCAAAGAAATACTCTGCAGATAAAAGTGCTTCACATTTCGTGCTATAAGAAACCAATAATTATGAGATACTGTGAACAATACAAGGTAGAATTGCTAAAGGGATTAATTAGCCTTCATCTAACCACTATAATTGATGCAAATATACATCTGCAGCCTGCTGAGACATCAGATAGTCATCATACACACCTGCTCAATTTACCAGTGCCACAGAACACAGCTGTCAGAATAATTTCTGGTGGCTTTTTGTTTTCTGGAACTCCTTGAGCATAAATGACTGTTTGTTCTTTTGTTGTTCAAAACCTTTTCTTTTTCTAAACAGCACTTCCACGATGGCAGGAAGGCACAACAACATATTGAAACTTGCTGGAAACAACTTGAAGCAGTAAGTGGAGACTTCCTCAGATGTGATATTTAAGTGATTTTTATACTGTTTTCATAGAGGTAGTTTCAGACATTGTATTTGGAAAAAGAGGAGTGTGTGGATAAAAGCTGTAGAAAGGAGACTTGTAAAATTCTCTTGTCTTAAATACACTGGTAGATTTTTTTTTAAAAAAAAAGACTGGTTTAATAGTACATTTGGCTTTCTGTGGGATCTGTGTCAATCAGAGGTGGCATCTCATTTTATGTGACCTGAGAAGTGTGTTAAGCACTGCTAGAAATGCAGAGTCCCTGAGGGTCCTGTTCAGATATTCCACTGTAAGCTGAATAGCTTCCTACTGCGTGAGTAAATGGAGTGGGACCATCTCTTGAGTACTCAAAAGTCAGTACCTTGGAACTGTCATTCATGTGATGAAAAGTGAGACTAGGAGGACAGGATGAAGAAAGGGGACATCAGTAATGAAAAGTCCTGCTTGCAAATGGTTAAATCTTAGTAACTCCCTTGTGCATAATAAAAATGAGGGAGTTAAGTGTTGGAAAGCAGTGATTTGGTTTACAGGAGTGACAGAGATGCTAACAGGGAGAAATGTTGAAATATTAGTGGTGTTGGTAGAATCCCACAGCCTGAAGAATACAAGAAAAATGTCTTTGTGCTGACATTTTTATTTGAAATTCTTTAATATCGAAATGTATTTCAGTGTAAACAAGTGGGACCTAAAATCTGACTGTAGTTACAGCGGAGAAGTTTAGGGGTAGGTGTTGATTTTAGGTAGATTTTTGGTATCCTGTTTCTTTCCCATCATGGAGGTTTCTGGTTCGCTTTTTCAGAGTAAAAGGAGGTTTGAACGGGATTGCAAAGAAGCTGACCGAGCACAGCAGTATTTTGAGAAAATGGATGCTGACATCAACGTTACAAAAGCAGATGTGGAGAAGGTAAGCCTGAGGGGGGAGAGACTGGCTGTGTAAACGTGGATGTGATAGGTTTAGTTCTTCAATCCTGCTGGAAGGATAAACCCTCTGAGGATTAACACCTCACCTAAGCAGTCGGTAGGTTGATTAAAAATAAGAAGTGTTCTGTAGAGACCTGTCATTGCATAAAAATTTGAAGCAGATAATGGTCCATTTTCTTCAGTAAAGTTAATACCAGAGTTTAAGTTTTAACTAACACCCCAGATTCTGACAATCAAACTTGTGAGGGCTCCCTGAGGGGTGCTTGCAGCCTCCACACATCGTGGTCACTCTGTAATCCAGGTAGAACTAAACTTCCTGCCTTTTGAGCAACATTTGAAAGATATCCCAATGTCCTGGATACCAAGATTGTTGTTCATGGTGCTAGGTTTACAGCAGGACAGATTTTCATGTTCTGCAGAATCTTGGAATCCCTGCTTGTCACAGATGGCAGGTGGCTTTTATTTTTCTCTGTTGCTCTCTGGTTCTGGAGTAATTTGTGGCTTTTACACATTGATTTCTGTTAAGTGACACTTGATGCGTAGTTTTGGATATACATTTCTGTTTCCATCACGTCTGTCTTGAAATATTTTTCTCTCTTTAGTTTGTTTCAAAATTGGATGTATAAAGGGCGCTTAAAATTTAAATGTCCAAGTCCGGTGATGTGTCTGTAAATTAAGGAAGTAAGGGAGAGGGAGAAAATGTGTTTAAATTGCATCTCTCTTTGTTGCTACGCATTTGCTCAGAAGATACAGTAATGTAGGTCAGGAACACCATATTGCAACCTATAAGGGCAGTTTTGTCTTCCTTGAGTTTGATTCGTACAGGTGGAAAATAGCCAGGACATTTGAAAAGGTTTCTTTTTTAAAAAAAAAAAAAGGACAACAGAAAAAAAGAAAGAAAGGTGAAGCTTAAAATATATGAAATATCTTGTTGCAGGGACGGGAAAGGAAACTGAATTATAGGTACAGAATCTTTTCTAGTCCAAGATAGACCTTGTAAAATGTGGCTTTTGCTCCTCAATAAGTCTACTTCATTCTATTCTCAGTTAATTCAATTCTGGGAAGCCATCAAATACAGTTTTTGTCTTAGATCTATGGGATCTGAATCGGTTTCTAGTACACCGAGCGTCATGGGTGTTACGCAGCAGATCGCATCAAGGATGCCATTAGAAATGAGGACAGTAAGTGAAAAAAGCTCTGAAAACTTCCCCCAAGTGCTATTGCATATCAAAGAAAAGAAAAAAAAACAAACCAAAACCACTCTATGGACTTGTAATTTGCTTGGCTATTAGTTGTAAATTCACCATGCAGATTTGATCCTTTGTCGCCTTCTGGATTTGCCAGGGCGCTTTGTAGAAGATGCGTGTGCAGGATTGGAAAAGATCTAACACCATGTGGGGTTTTCTGACAGAGGAGGATCATCTCTGCTTCATCTGTATAAAGTGATTTTAGAATAATACGGGTTTTTTTCAAAGATAAAATTAGGACTTGCCCTAGTTATTTTTTTTTTTTCCCCGAAGCTGAGGCCATGTCAAAGGGATACAGAAACACGGTGTCCTATTTGGAACAGAGGGCTGACACTCCTCACTGCTGCTGCCCTTGTGAGGCTGCCGCTGTCTGGGCAGAGTAAAGGCTCTGTATTGGTGGTGTTTCAATCCAGTAGCGGTAGTTAAATTCTGGGAAGCAATCTCTTTTAGTTTAACAGGAAGCGGAGGGACTTCCCTTCTCGATTTTCTTTTAGCTTTTTATTGTATGCATTTGTAAATTATTTATTGCGCAACGAGGCTCGGTGGTATCTTGAAAGAGAAGGGGAACTCTGTTGCGGCTATAGGCGTTGGCCCATCTCGGGAGAAGGCAGTAGTCGACTTTCCAGTCAGGCAGCGGGGTAGATGGAGAAGGAAAAAGGTTATCAAAACGAGTGGAATGTGAAATAATATTACTGAACAGAGAGAACAGTGTTTTCCAAGTGCATGTGTTTAAACTGGGTTCATCCATGTCAGGCTGTGAATAATGCCCTTTCTTTGCTTCCCTCTGCCCGTGTGACTGGGACCGCTCTTACATAACTCCCAAGTGCAAAATAGGATATTGTTGAAGCAGGCGCTGCTGCTGGGGCCGCTCCGGCCGACGCGCTCCAGGGAGATGCACAAACTGCTCAGCTTCAAATGGAGCAACGTGAGGACTTCGACCGCCTCCTCCTCGTATTGCAGGGGTTCTGATCTGTCTTGCCTCCTAGGGCTCGGCTGATGCACTCCTACTGCCAAAAATCTGTCTGGCTGGGAAAGGAGACAGTTTGGCTGCGCTCAGAGCCAATGTTCTTCGCTTGGGTGGAACAAGGGGCTCTTGAAGCAGTGGGATCGGTTGCCCTCATTTCTTCGGCTTGAGATTGACACCTTGGCTGCTTTAGCTTGTACCTGCAGATATGAGCAGACACTCGAGCTGTTTTATGCTTCATGCATTATAGAGCAGTGGAACTAAAATTCCGCAGTGATCACAATGACACGTGGAATCCGAAGGACATGTAGCTGCAATTCCCAAAAGCGCCTAACGCAAAACTGTACGCGGCTCTGAAACACAGCTCTCAGTCTTCCAGTTGTTTTAGCCTTTGACAATTGCGGCAGGAAATCCTGTGATGGAGCTGCCAGCTACCAGCACTTACTGAGGCCTTGCCTAGGATAACTCTTGGTAGTAGAGTTTGCTAGCATTAAGTAACCAGAATAGTGGCAGGGAAGCAAACTGAGAGTTACTTTCCTCCTTATTTCTCAAGAACTCTTTTTTGAAGGGCCTCAGGTATGTGTCCTTAGAGACAGGGATGGTTGTGGAGCACGAGTATCTTGCACCTAGGTCCAAACTCCTGCTGTAGGACCAGCTCAGGTTTGAGGTGCGGTGGGCACGTGTCTTCTGTGCCGGTACGGGCTTGATTATCCTTGCAGCCGGCCAGTCTGGCAGTTGATCTCAGAGAGAGCAGGGTATTTAGCTTTGTTTCTTCCCGTCTCCTTTTTTGGTTATAGGAACATGGAGCAAAAGGCCGTGTTCAGTCACTGCGATGGTCACGGTCTTTATGCAGGAATCAAAGGAGAGTGGATTAGGGCCCCAGAGCTCCCTCCCTGTGCTCACGCTGAGCCGCTGAACTACCAGCAGCCAACGTTTGCAGGGAGAGACGTTGAATTGTCGACACAAAGTGCAGTTTGGTGCAAAGGTTTTGTCGGTTCAGTTGAGCCAAGTCAGGCTGGGAAGCTGACTGTGCTGTGAAAATGTTCTTATAAACTGACTGAATGGTGCACAATGCTGATAGTAATACCGGGAAGCCTCGTAGGTATCGCTGTAAAACTTTCGCGTCACTCGGGTGTGAGTGGGATGGGTGCTTTAAAGCACTTCTCTTCTGAAAACCACGCTGGAGCTGCTTCAGTTTTTTTGACCATTTGGGGAAATGGTCTCTGTCACCAGCACGGAGCTGGTGGACATATAAGGAAGCGCTCTATTGTTTGTTCCTTCTCCTTAGAGCTGCCATCACTAAAAAGCTGACATCTTTATGGGATAATTTGGTACCCACTGGTGCCTTTGCAGGCTTCTTGTAGTAAAAAAAAAAAAAAAAAGTTGACTTTTCTGAAGGTTTATTTTCAAAGTAGACTCTTCAGAATCTGTTTTTAAAGAGGAAGTGGCTGTGGCCAGCCATGGGAAGGGGTGAATGCTTTGCCTCTTGATTTGCACAGTGGTTATGGGGAGAGGATAAGCAGTTTGAGATCCTCTGTGTCAGACAGGATCTATCCTTTTGCTGAGGTCATAATTTTACCAGAAAACATCTTCAGCTTTGAGCAGTAAAAATTGAGCCGTGCTTGAGTTCCCAGAACTGCTTGTCCTGAAGCTGGGACTCATCACCTTGTTCTGATTTTTTTTTTTGTTCTTGTTATATCCAGAGGGTTCCATCTTGAGTGATTTTGAGATTAATGTGAATATGTGGTGGATTTAAAGTAGTTTAGTAGACATGAAGTGCAAATTTGACTGTAACACTCAAGTTAGGAAGCTTCTGACGCTGCTAAAAAAATGGGGTGGGTATTTTGTTTTGCTTCGGGTTTTTGACTGACTCAGCTTCAAGCTGTACCTAAAAGGACAACCTTGCATTAAGTTTGTTTTATATCCTGTGACATTCAGCCATCTTTTCTGGGGCAGTGGAGTTTTCCTACTCATTTGCTTTCTTACGTGCTTACAGCTGCTTGATCTTGTTGCAAGTCAGCTGGCCATTTGAAATCAAAATCACTGCAAGATTATCCAAAATTATTATTATGACAGAATTACCATTCCATTCCTTCCTCTATTCTCTACTCGGTCCTCTATCATACCTAAAACCAAAAGAAAGTAAAAATTAATTGTTCTTTTTTTGTGCTGGCTCTGAGATACTTAGGAGTTTTAGATGTACTGGGCTCTGATTTTTTTTTTTGGTTGGTTTGGTTTGGTTTTTGAAGTGGGGAAACTGAGGGAAATAAGTAATCTCAAGCTTACTGAAATCTCCAGGAGCTTTTCCCAATAGTCTGCAACTTTCAGATCAGGTGATGTCTGCTGTATCCAAGATTTTTGGAGTCCCAGAATAGCCTAAGATTTGCAGAAAGGCATAAAACCTCCTAATACAGGATCACCATGACATTAATTTTCTAGTCTGCAGATATAGCTACAGATGGATACTGATATTTCCCACTTGAAGGTTCATTTTCTCTTCTGTTTTCTTACGCCACGTTCCCTGGGTGCTCAGCATCCATTTCAACACAGTGTAAAGAGTCTGTATCTCCCTCCTCACCCACAGAAGACACGTCCTCTTACATTGCTTTGGGACCTCATGAGGTGAATCACTAAGTCTTAGTGAACACAGATGTAGAAATACTGCTACTTAGAAAGATTCCTGGAATAACCTGATCTTCCTGCCTGTGAAAACGCAGTTAGGCTGTCAAGCGGGAAACTGCTTTTCCAGCCCGTAGGCTGCTGTGCGGTGGGACGCAAATCCCTTCGTTAAGAATCGACCCGTCCTTACCTCGAAGGGTGCACCAAGCTGTTTTCACTTGGGCTCTGGAGCAGCCTCTGGTCTGTGTTTCAGCACTATCCTGCCTACACCCTTCCGAGCGTGTTTTGTGGGAACAGCAGTCAAGGCGCAACGGAGCCAGGCGCGGCGCCCATTGCTGAACCGAACCCCACGGACAGACCGTGGGGGAACATCTCCGGCTCTGCGCGCTGGTGTCGCGTCGTGCGTCCCTGAGGCTTTAATCGATTAAGACTGCCAGGACTGAACTCTGCAGCATACCCTGAGACTGTGGGTGCCTGCCTTCTGCAGACCGAAATTACTTAATGGGCCTAATTTTTCAGGAGGTGCTGAGTCATCTGCCCTGTGACAGCGGGGCTTGTTGTATCTCGCCCTTCTCCCACCCACCCTGTGGCACCTGCTGGCACAAGGAACTTCTCAGCGTATTGGAAAATGGTAGTGCCATGCCAAGGGAGTGTTAGAAGGTGGAGGAGCTCCACGGCATTTGTGTCATTAATCTGGTGCATACTTATCACAGAGGGTAGTTCCAGAGGCTTTGCTCTTCCTGTGTTCTGTTGAGAATTTCTAACAGTGCAGCAGGAGTCTGGGTGAAATGTGCCAGCGGGGTGTGCAAGGTTCAGACCTGAATGTAGCAGAAGGCCTGGCCTGCACGTTTCTTACCTAAAAGTTTGATACCGTGTAAGATTTTTTCCCATGTTCTCTGCATGGTGGTGAGTTTTACATACTTCAATGAAGCAGCTGCTTTTCTTTTGCTCCACAGATGGAGCTGGATAAACCCTTCTGCATCTTTGCTTGTGACACGGGTCAAATTTTCCGTCGATTCAAGTACAGTATTTTGTCGGTAACGTGATTTCAGGCCATTAGATTGACGCGAAGGTTCTTTCTCTGGGTTATGCAGACTCGGGTCTCCTTCCTGAACTGCTTCCTTCCTATGGATGGTGTAGTGTGTGAGTGTAGGGAGTCCCCCAGGAGAGTCATTCGCATTTCTGGAAGAGTAAGCCTTGTTTACAACCTGCCGTCTGTGACACTGTTTATAGCAGCTGTTTCCCTTTTGGAATCATGACTAATTTAGGGGGTTTGATTGCTAGTCAATGAAGCGTTAATGACTGCAGCAGGAGCAGCCGGAAGACTTCATAAATATCCATGTATATCCCATGGATACTCTGATAGGTGTGCAGAGGTCAATGAACAGAAGCAGCAGTCAATTTTCATGTAAGAGAAGGAAATCCATCTGAACTCAGATTTCCTTAGCAGAGCTCTGCAGTCATGGGCTACAGAGCAAGGCGACTGAGTTTTGTCACAAGAGAGATTGCTAAAGGAGCAAACAAACTGGGGAGGGAGAAGAGGGTGTGACAGAGAAGGCTTAAGAGCAACTTCTGAAGGAAGGTTCAGCTGCAGTTTGAACCAGGAGTGTAATAGAACCAGTGTTCTCAGCTAACGCAAAGCCATTTGTTCGTGCGGTACAACTGGAAAGCTTCTTTACAGTCATTCTGTCAAAATATTCCAACTGCTATCTTCAGTTGGTTAAGGCCTGAAGGAAAAGAAAGCAGAGACCTCAGAATGTAGCTGAATGTTTGTAAATTGTTGGGTTTAATTGAATGTGTTGTTCCCAATGTTGAGGTTTAAGGCGAGCAAATTCGTACTGGTAACTTTTCTTCAGCCCTGGCTGTCCTTTCTGTGTTGGCTGTGTTTGTAAATTCTTCTTTGGAGAGATGTTATTAGAACTGTGCCCAGTATCTTAAGTATGAGCTAAGTAATCTATTAGACAGTCTTGAAATAATTTCCATTATTTATATTCAATACTCACAGTTATGTACCACAGAATTCAGTTGCTTATGTTAGTACAGCTAAACAAATCTCCAGAAATTATTTAAACATTGTTGGCCACTGTGGTGAATACATCTTATCTTGTTCCCTCCTCCCTCAAGTCCCCATTAGCTTTCCACCCACTGTGAACACCACCTTCTTTATTAAAAAAACGTTGTGGGTATCCTCACAGAACTGCATTTCTCTGAGCTGTCTGGTAAGCTACAGGGTGTTAGCAGGGATTTGCAGTTTGGTCACCCGGAGAGTTGGGATATTTAGTATTCACAACAGGAGAAGGGCAGTGCGAGGAGACAAAGTTTTGGATTCAAGGCACAGTTATTTCACCGGGACCTTGGAGCAGCGTGCTGAGAGGTGCTTCTGTGGCGCCCGACGTGGCGGCACGTGCTGCTGTTCTTAATTCTTATGTAACGGTTCTTCTCTCACGCAGCGTTTAGACTTCTCTCAACGCTTTTCAGACTGAATCGAGGCGATTGATTGGACGTGATTAAAAAGAAGCAGCGATACATTTATTTTATATCTAGCAAATGCAGCGCTGTGTTTGTGTAGAGGAGTGTGCAGCGGAACTGAGGTCTAAAGTCAGGCAACAGAAGTCTTGGGCTCGTTCACTGAAGTAAAATTTGACATAACTTTGTCAGACTCGGCGAGCAGCCGTGCCCCGAGTCGTGCTGCAGGACAGCTTATAGGAGTGTAGGACTGGCATGGTTAAGTGAGTCGTCCTTACAATATGCTAATTTTTATTATTTATTTTTTTTAGTAGTGCAGATGTGATCAGAGCAATTCCAAGCGCCTTTTGCTGCATGCTGACTGTGTTAACTGTCCCAGCTCCATTAATTTAGTCCATCTTTCTTGTTAGAGCTTCGGTGGTGTTTGTTGCTATGGTGTGTCTCTCGTTAGTGAGCACTGCTATAGCCTGGCAGAGTTGTGTAAAACACGCCTGCGCTAGATAACAATTCCTGCAATCTGCTTCAGTTTTCCATCCGCTGTCAGCAGTTAGCTCGTTTGTATGTTACAGTCAGCCAAAGGATTTCAGGGATCCTCAGATTCTCAGATTTATTTTTTTTCTTTACCTCTTCTAATGTGAAAAGTAACTAATGTTAAAAGTAATAATTCCCCCCGACCCCGTTTGTTATTTTGTACTCCCCATCCTACCTTCCTGCTTTTTGGAAAGCACATTTCAAACCCTTTCTTCTGCTTGCCAGTTCAGAGAGACCAAACTGGTTATTGTAGAATAGTAAACAATGGAGCTTGATTTGGAGGCTATGTAAATCAAAGCCTGAAATCCTGGCCCTGTTTGGAAGTCCATGGCAGAATTCCCACTGTTATTAATGATTCTGCGAACGCTGCCAGTGTTGCTGCTACCAAGAGACTCCGCGGGAGCTGCTGGTGGTGATGGTGCCCGCTCCTGACAGAGAGCGGCTCTGTGAGGTTGGCTGTGCAAGGAGGACCAGAGCCTGGAGCTGAAAAATCTGTGAGCAATTGAAAGCATTCCTGAAATTGGTGAAGTGTTTTCTGAGTCTGCCTTTATCATTAAGTTATTTTGAAGGGATTGGGTAGTTGAAGGCAGGCCAGGCGTGAGTTTTTGTGTTTGCGTTTTAGTCTGATCTTGGATTTACCAAAGACGGATCTATTTTGGCAGGCAGTGGCCTGGCAGAGATGCATCTCACATGCTGTCTGGGTTTAGGGAAAAAAAAAAAAAAAGTAAGGGGGGAGGAATGGGAGAGAAGAAAGAAGAAAGAAAACTGCACCAAAGTTTTGACTGGAAACTCTGCCATTCTGGACAAAAGCGACTGCTGAGAAGTTCAACTGTTCCACTTAGTGTGGATCAGCTGAATAGCAGCCAAAGCTTTTTTCTGCCCTTTTCAGTTATTCATATCACTCCCACCATAACAGCCTCGAGGAGCTGCATTTTTTTGTCTGTGTAAACTCAGAAGACAGTGTGTCTATTGACCCTCTTGCTGTTTCTGGAATGTGGCTTATATTTTGCTGAGAACAGTTTTCTCCTTCATTCTTTTCTGTATTGGAGACTGAAATGGCAGAAACTGTATTGGATTTTTTTTAAAATTCTCCTTTGGTAAATCACCAGTTGCCTTTCATATCAAACCAGATTTTGGGGATAGAAGGCGTGTGTGTCTAACACTATACAACAACTTGACTTCTGAGTTGTCCAAGAGGCAGCTTGTAATGCAGCCCACTGATGTTTTCTCACGCGTTTCAGATCAACACTGCCCATCAGAAACACGTCCATGTCCCCTCTCTCTGTTAAATTTTCCTTTTCTGACTGCTGGTCAAAGGCCTAAAGTACTGGGATTCATTTCAACCCAGTGTATACAGCTTTACCAGTACTGTGTGTTTGCAAGGACTGTGGAGAACTTTCCTTGTCTGTAATTTTGTCTTGTTCTGATTTGTAGTGACTATTTAAGTTTCTTCATAACTGCTAAACTGCAGGATTTTTCAAGCAGGTGATGAATGGATTCAGATTAAATACATCTCACTCACATGGGTTACTTCAGAGTAACAGGGTTGCCGGGTAAGATTTTTTTAATTTCTCATTTTGAAGGGGGAAAAAATACTTCTGTAAATTCTTCAGTCATAAAAGATTTTAAAGCATCAGTGTCCCACCCTGGCATTTGTCACTTAACTCGAACCTGCCATCTCTGGAGTCCTGGTGGAGTCATTTAAACATCTGGACCTAACTTTTGGTGCAGTTCAAAAGTTATATTCTTTACAACTCAATGATTACGTAGAAAAATCTGCAGGAAATGTGATTGATATAATCTTGAGAGAATAATATTTAGTTTCTTTCTGCCACATTGTAGAAGATTTAGAAGCCATAGTCTGTGTTGCCAGTTCATGTGCCTCTCGAGTTTAGTGGCATTTTTCGCGTAAGAGAAATGCTGTTGAGGCCTGATTAATTTTTTTTAAATTTATTTCTTTTTAAGTGCTGAAGACAGACATAGTTTCTACTCATTTTTAAAAGCCACCACTTGGAAAGTTATTACTGCCCTGCAGTTATCTACGGCCCTGCAATCTCCCCATCAACTAGCAAGGCTGTCTTAAGGAAGGAGCAAAGATTGGTTTTGATTATTTTTCATGGCAACTCTGCGTATGTTCAGTGTGAGAATAGATGATAGATAACAAGCCTTACCTGCTGCTGCTGTGCTTGTAACTTGGGCAGTGTGTCAGAGCTACAGTGCCTTCACACAGAGCTTTCTTTCAGAGCTGGTCATAGAAAACATTCCTCTGGTGTGATTGTGTTTAAATTTTGATTGCCCCAGTAGTGGAAATCCATATATTGGTAGTGAGGTTAATGGTGATACTGGGCTGTCATTCATCCTTGAGAGTGTGTTCCGTGCCAGAGGTGCATCGGTGTACGTCACCTTTGGGGTTTGCTGCTGCCGTGTGAGCTCAGGGAAGAGCTGCCTTGAAAACAGATCATGGAGAAAAGGCAATATATAGAGACACTGTCCATGGTTATTTGGGGACAAAAAGATGTTACAAAGGTATGTTCTGGGAAGGGGGGAGCGTGCAGAATCTCTCTCTTTTACAAGAGTGAACAGCAACATGCATTTGAAAGCGAACGACTTGTCTTCTCCGCACGGTATCTCAAATGTACATACCCTTTTCGGCTTTTTCATGGTGCAGAAAGGTGACCTCGTTCGTTCTTCCTTTCAAGAGGGGAGGGGAGTTTTTGTGGCTTTCCACGTACCCAGCTTTGACATGGCTTACAACTGAGTAATCCGGCAGCCTGTACAAGATTGGGATCATGGTTTCACACGTGGTGCTGGAAATGTGAGCTCTTGCTCAGCTATTCCTGCCCAGTGAAAGAAGGGAGTGTGTTGACTGAAAGGTGCATCCCAGTGTAGTTGTCTTATATCTGGTCATGCTCTGGTTTTCCAGAGTGCAGTTATTTCAAAGCCTTTTCTCCTGAAGATACCGTTGAGAGCAAGTATTTTAACATTAACTCTCAGAATCTGAAAGAACCCCCTTCTCTGAAGCTGTTTGCATGCACAAGTGAGCAGTAAAGAAAGCAAAATTTTATTTTCTGTGAAGCTCAACTATAAATTACTCCTGAAATAGTTCCTGTGACTCTGCAGCTCCAGGCCACTGCATCCATTACTCTGAATGTGAAACTTAATGTCATCAACTGATTTTTATCATTCTGTGCTTCAGCAGAGTGCTAGCTATAAAATACAGTTCCATTAATACTAGAAGTGATGATGTTAGAGTAATTGACACACTCATACAAAGTAATAAAAATTTTCTAGACTTTTTTTAATATATTTTTATTTTAAGATCCAAATACCTCATTGGAAAAATATTTAAACTGTTTGAAGTTTGCCAAACGCATTAAGTGTCTGGGAGAAACAAAACATCACTGGGGCTCTCGTACAAAAATTCTTGGTTTTGGAATTTACCCAACTTTACTTACTCATCTGCTGCCTCCTCTTACTTGGGGCCAGTTAAGATCATTTTGGAAACCGAGCCTTTGCTCTTGTATACATTAGCTCAGAGTTATTTTGCTCATATCCAGCCAATGAGTTTGCTTATGAAAATGAACTCGGGTGGCTTAATATTTGCTGGATCTGCCTGGGAATGTGTAATAATGCATTTCTTGTTTTTCTCCCTCAACAATAGTCAGGGATAAATTCCTGAGTCGCGCTATTTAAAATTAAGAAAAAAAAAAAAAACCTAACCCAGAACACCACAGCTGTAGGAGTGGGACTGGGGCTGTTGTAGAAATCAGCTCAAACAATGGGTTGCTCTTAGGTAGATGAGGAGAATGGGCCTCACAAATGGATATTGATCTGAAGCAGCTGGCCCTTGAGGATGGGCTCGGGAGATGAGGCTACTCTTACAGCTGTTGCCTTTCCATGGCCAACTTTGTTTTGCTAGTAAGTTTGTGTTTGTAGTACAAGGCTATATTGTTTTCCACTCATATTGAATGTAGGGCTATAGGAGTGCATGGATGATAAAGTTTAATAAGCTCTATAGCACTTGGCAAAAAGAAAACCCCAAACCGAGATGACTTCTTGGAATTTCATTGCAGCAGGTAAATTTTCTGGAGTTGTATGTGCATCCTTTACAGGAGTTAGGGCACACTTAATTCCTGGGGCAAAATTTGAAAGTTTGTCTTTTATTTGATTTATTTATTTGGCTATAGCTGCAGTCTTTTCTATTTGATGCTACAACTTTATCTCCTGTTACACACTCAGTGCCCAGCACTTTCTTATTGTGCTTGAATTATTTTTGTAGAAAGAATGTGAAGGGGATCTAGGAAATTCCTACAATTGCAAAAGAGCTGCATTGAAGTGAAATAAATGATTAGGTGAGATGTGCGAGCTGGACAGATGGGAGGGAAGCCTATTTCTTTGCAAATTGAGATTTGAAACCTTCTGGCAAAATTCGTTACCTTCCATAAGTTATGATGGCTAAAATGTTACGTGATTTGGGATTTCATGGATTTATTGTCGGGAAACTATTGTCTGCTTGGAACAGTTCAAAGAATAACCCTGTTCTGAACTGGTTTTAATGGGAACTCAACTTAAAATATGCTGGGTGATTGCCAACTGGGAGAGAGGGGAGCCTTGACAAGTGGACGTAGGACAGGGAGCAAAGGCGTGTGGGTGTGGGGAGCCGAGTAGGAAGAGCTGCTGTGTGCAGCCCAGCGACAAGGAAGGAATAGGCAACAAAAACAGATGGAATAGACAGTAAGGGAATAGTACTGGGCAGTGAAAGAGGTAACAGAAGGGTTTGAGAAGCAGAATTGTACAGGGAGGAATCAGAAAATGTGAAAGGGTCACTCAGGGACAGATTGTTCTAGGGAAAGAAGTGAGATTAATTACCCAGCGCTCTGCTATGTTGGGTAGCAAAGCAAATTGTCCATGTGGGTAAAAATAAGAAGGGAGTTGTCTCAGCTCCCCTTTCCTTGAGCGCTTCGTGCCAATGCTCTTCAAAGGGATGTGTTAAAGGACTTTGCAGAGAGCACAGTGGGAGCAGAGTTAAGGTGTTTTGTCATGATTTCGTTGGGTAAGGTGTGAAATAAGACAAAACCATGTTGGGTCTTTTGTGGCTTCCCTTTCCCCAAGAAATGCTGCTTTCCGCCAGGTCCCTAGTTCACTGCAGGAAAGCAGGTGCCATCCCACAGAGCATACGGTGGAGGAAGAAGAGTGTGGAGAAAGCGTGTGTGCCCCTTCAGTGGGCTAGGAGAGGAACACAGGGCAGTTTATTTCCATGTAGTATAAATTACACTTTTCTTTTCGGCATTTCTTTAGGCAAGACAGCAAGCCCAGCTGCGACATCAAATGGCAGAAGACAGCAAAGCAGAATATTCTTCTACTCTTCAGAAGTTCAACAGTGAGCAGCATGATCATTACTACACACACATACCAACCATATTCCAGGTAAGAGTCACTGGCACTGGTCTGGAGTAGCTCATCGTTTTGTGATAAGAAGAGAGGGGCGTATTGCACATTACCTCAATTCTGTGACCATGTCTCTTACTTTTTGGTGATTTTTTTGTTGTTGTTAGCAAATTTTATAGGCAATCTGCCAGCCTAAGAGATGGAGAGCTTGGTAGTAGAATAAATTGTCCCTTCATCTTAGACTAGACCTCAAGTGATTGATAATATGAGGAAGGTGACACTGAATTGTGGTGACTGTTCTTTGGAATCCTCACAGTCTTGCTCTGTTAAACTCTTGTGTCTGTGCAGCTGGGGAATGAGAACATTATTTGCATTGTTGGGGCAAGAGTCAGCTGGGCACCATTACATCTGTAAAGCCTCACAGCCCTTCATAACCTGTCTTCAAATCAAACTTCACAGATGCTTCCATTTAAACCACGATAATTCTGCAGTAGCAAATGTCAGAGGGTTTAAGCAAGCTTGCTGATTGTAGCTTAGGATGCCTAAAGAAAGATTGTAGAGAAAGAACTAAAAAGCCATCAGATTTGTACTTGAGTGAAGATCTGAATTTGTGCTTGACTGAACCAAGAGAGGTTAATGTAGTAGGAGAGAAGTTCTAAATGACTGTTCCATTGTAATGGGTCATAAACGTCAGAAGTGGAAAATACCCTCCCTCTTGAAGGGAGAAAATCTCTCACATGCTTATCTGATGGGAAATAACTGCTACTTGCATAGCAAATGTGCATTTCCTTATTCATAGCTGGAACTTTGTAGCTAAAGGGTCACCTCCTCTTTTGCTCCATGGTATTTCAAACCAATGCTTTGACACAAACTGTCACCGGCACCAGATACTGCAATGTATTGGTATTTAACCCTAGATCTGGTAAGTGAGTGCTCTTAGTGTACTGCAGGTGAGTCCTTACTGGTAGTGAAAAGCTCTAGCGGTTTCTTTTAGATGCCAAAATAAGAATTTCCTGCTTGTGGATCAGTCAAGGCAATCGGTGGGTTGTTTTGTTTTGTTTTTTTTTAAGTTGACAGTGCTCCAGAAGATTTCTGCAGTCTAATGTGAAACAGGCTGTTCCTTGTCATGCCTTTTTGTATTCTGTTACAAGCTGTTGTACCAGCGTTAGGCCACATCCAGTTTGCCTCCGTCGTACACGGAGACATCCATGGAATAGATGCTGATGTTTGTGGCACTGAATCCGTTGAGCCGCAGGGACCGTATGTGGAGGAGCCCTGGTGGGAACAATACATGATGTATTTTACACGACTGCCTGTAAAGCAAAAATTGCCTTCTAGGGACAAGGAGAAGGGGAGATGTCAGAATTTTTTGTTTGCTTGGATTCTGCAGTGGAATTAAAATAAGATCTGTAAGGACATGTGCAGAAAATCAAAGGATTTATTGTTACAGAAATTCTCTTAAAAGCCTTAGGAGCCATCCTTAGAAAAGTCTGAAACGGGTTTGACACATCAGCGTTTTTTTAACATAAGAAGTGAATTGAAAAAAAATCCCAGTAATAGTAACAGAGATTACTTTTAGAATGGCATTTTGATGTTTGAGGGAACAATATCACTGGGTGCCTTCATGAGAACAGCTGTCCTAGTTTCTTCTTAAAAAGCTACTTAAACAGTAAATTGTAAAGCAGATGATGTATGCTGGGGAGAAAAAGTGGTTTGAAACTGTGAAGTTGGTATTCCCATGTGATCTGTATGAAATCTAATGTTTTAGAAAATACAAGAGATGGAAGAGAGAAGAATTGTGAGGATAGGTGAATCCATGAAAACTTTCGCAGACGTCGACCGCCAAGTGATCCCCATCATTGGAAAGTGTCTGGACGAAATAACGAAGGCTGCGGAATCAGTTGATCACAAGAATGTAAGTGTTGCATTGTTTGAATTGCCCTTAGTATTGATCACTCCTGTATGGAGACTGAAATCCTGGGTCCAAGCTACAGCACAAGAGCTTTATGGTCATAGATCTAAAACAAAGAACAGGTTTGTGTTTGTTTTTTTTTGTTCCAGGCTACTTTGTGTGAGGCAGGATGTGCTCAGATTATTTCCCAAGTCTACTTCACACCCAGCAGTGCCACACCTTTTTTTCCATTTTGTTTTTAATCCTTTTAGATATATTTTCTCCTCTTACTGTGACAACTACTTTTTGAAGGACTGTGATTGAAAAAGAGGCTTCTGTGTAGAACATGGAAGCTAGTGGGCGGAATTCCAGATACCTGGTAATCCCCAGTTGTTACTCAGGTGGGTTCTATGTCTAATAGTCAGAAGACTGAATGTTGCAGAGATGTCTTCATTCCAGATAGTTTTATAATAATGGAAGTGTTCAAAATACTGGCTCCATAAACGATGGCAAACAACTGGCAGAATTGCACTTTACTGTAAAATCTTTCTGTGCAGATTTGAGGTTTGTTAGCAATCTGTAAAGGAGCTCTCACAAATCTTCATTTCTGAACATCGCTGCAGAAGTAAAAAGAAGCCTTCCTGTTCAAGAGGCTGATAAAGAGTTTGGTTGAGCTTCCTGATGTACGGTTGGTTAGCACAAGGGCAAATGTGTTTCTTATTTTGTTTTCAGAAGGATCTGTTCCCTTCACAAACGGAGCCTCTGCTTGCTCTTTCAGCCCTTCTTCTGGATCACATTAGTGCTTCAAACACTAACAGCATGTGTCTTGCTGGCTGTTCGAATTTCCCATACGGCTTTTTCCCTGGAATCTTTTTGGAGCTATTCGGTGCCTGGAGCCTGGAGACTGCCATTCATTGGCAGTGTCAGCCTGAGGCTGAAGTTGTAAAATGGATCCCCTGCTTTCTGCTCAGCCATTGCTTTGAGCAGCACGGGGAACAAGGAATCTGAACATTGCTCTTGCAGGGTGGGAGAGTGGGGAGTTGGAGCACAGATTCCTGTTTTCGAGCAGCATACGCTTTTTGAGGTACAGCTTTTGGTGCTGTGTGGTGAAATCGTGATGAAATCACTATCGAAGCCTGCGCTCTGCTTGAATCTTCAAGTGAGGGCTTAGCAAAACACCCACGAGACCTGAGCTTGGTGCTCAAATCACTGTGGATAAAATGAATTTGTTACGGACTCTGGAGTTCCTGTTATGACATTATCTCTGTGATATATGGAGCATGCTGGTTATTTTTAGCTCCATTGTAGTGGAAGGATGTTTTGAGTAAATGGAAGGAACACTGAAACTAAGAGAGGAAAAAATGACAAGCTCCATGAATAGGATAAAGTACCAACAGAGTATTTCATGTAACCTTGTGTGTGTCTGTAGTCTCTTCTCTCTTCCTTCTTCATCGTGCTTTCATGACTGTTATTAAAAATCTCTTGAAACGTTTAGGTATCAGGAAGTTTTACTGTTAGACTAGGATGTGATAATGAGAAGCCTTGTTCTATCTCTCAAAAAAAAATGTGTAGGAATTTCACAGTGCACCTGATAGGCTGAAGGTCCTAAAAATCTGCATTTTCTTCAGAATCCCATGAAGACTTCTGCAGAGCTTTTCCTATAGCTGTGGTTTTGCTCAATAGAGCCCAGCCTCTGGGTATGTTTATATCCCACTAGACTTCTCACGAATCGTGTTTCACCTACCGACATAAGCACAATCTGTGAAAATCCTTCAAAGCAACAAGTTCATCCTTTTTATCTGAGAAGATGGTGGTGTTCCTCCAGAGGCTGAGAAGATACTTGTGTGCCGTGACACAGTTTCTCTAATGATCTTAGAAGAAACCCCTTAGAACAGTGTAACATAAAAAGCTCTCTTCCCAAGAAGCCAAGTAGATGAGAAATACGATGAAATCACTTTTTCTATTCCATTAGATTTAAATGTATTTGGTAAGCTGAGGTCTGAATTTGAGCTTATGTATAATTAATTGTGTTTGTGGACCTGACAAGGAAAAACGCTCCATAGTGTTCTTGCTTTGATTTTTCTTTTACCTTTGTCAAAAAAGGAGGACCAGCAGTGCACACAGTGTACAGCCGGTGTAGTTAGTGCCACAGGGAACGTGGCTTTAATGATGTCCGTGGAGTTCCCAGGCACTGCCAGCACCAAGGTGACAGGCTGTGTCTGACCTTGGGCTGCTCAGTTCTTAGGGAAAGTTTTTAAGAGGAACCCCTGCCATTTACTGAGCTCACAAGCCCCAGCTTGTGGCAGTGTGATCTCAAGAGCTCCTTCAGACAGGAGTATTAGTTGGGATTTTCCGCTGGTGTGCCTACAGCTGCACGCCCGGCAATTCCTCACCTTACATCTTTGGGGTGAGTCACTTAAGGTAGCTGTTCAGTTCCTGAAGTATCATTTGCTTTTCTAGGCAGCGAAGTTAACAATAATGAGCTCTTAGTCTTTTCCACTAGGAGACATGGAGAAGCCTTGAAAAGATATATCAGAATTTTGATTTTTTTCATGTGGGAAAGGAAACAAAGGGAATGGAAGGATTGCTGGGCAGTGGTCAGACTCAGGTTGTGCAGCTCAGTGGAAGGCTGGAGTGAGGACACTTGAGTTTTACTCTTCCTGAGTAGCTTTAGGTGACTAGAATGGCCTATGCTTTCATGATTTTTATTTACCTATGGTCAGTCTTTTGCTTTTTATCTGTTGGTATTTTGATACTGACTGATCTCAGTGATACCTCTGCAAATTGGCTGGAGTTTCATGACAGGAGTAATGGACTGTTTGAGACTAAAGCTCACCTGCTTTATTTCCTTAGACATGTATGATGAAACTGAGATTGTAGCCTTGCATGTTCCCAGCTGTAATACATTGACTGACAGAGGTTGGAAACTTCTGTTCTGTGTGGGGTGGTGGTTGTTGCAACTGCGTTTATCATTTTAATATCTGGGAGTATTAAATTTTCTGTGCCTTATTTTAAGAGTGTACTATGCTGTGTCTAGGTGTGGGGTTTTGTGGTTTGGTTTGTTTTTTTTAAAACACATCACAGTAGTGAGAGTAAGTCCAAGGAAAGCGGCCTGGTCTTGGAGCAGCAGGTGGAGAACCTTGTGTTGATCCCGGTCTCTAGAAGGGCGTTCGTTCCTGGAATGAGACTGGTCCCTGTAAGGGTTTGGTTCCCACACAGATGACCTTTCTTGTCCATTTTTTTTCCTATGCCACCAACTCGATGACAGCCCTCACCTGAGATGTTTACACTTGTACTGGATCTGTCCCATTCCAGGATTCGCAGCTGGTAATAGAAGCCTTTAAATCAGGGTTCGAGCCTCCGGGAGATATCGACTTTGAGGATTTCACGCAGCCGATGAAGAGAGCCGTCTCGGAATCCAGCCTTTCCAACTCCAGAGGAGAAGGGAAGTCTGAGCCGAAGTTTGGCAGCAAATCCAAGGGCAAGTTATGGCCATTCATCAAGAAAAATAAGGTACTGATTTACAGACTTGAGCTTGGTGCTAGTATGTGTCTAGTGAATAACAACCTCTGTCTTGTCTAGTAATCCTGGCAATTACAGTTTTTTTTAAAGAGAATTTTAGATTGAGAAAGCTATTAACTGATGTCTTAATATGGTGTTTTGTTGTAGTTTTTGGTTACTTAAGTTTCTTTATATCTTTAATTATTTTTTTCTTGTATTTCTTATGTTGCAGTTTTAATGTTAATTTAACTTTAGTTGTCACGTCTCTGCCATGGTCCATCTCTGTTCCTAACTCAGAGAAGGAATTGTAATACCGCTTACCTAGTGCCACATGTGCCAACTAACATTGTTACTTTGGGGAAGCTTTAATGTGACTTTACTGTTTTGACACTTCTAAAACTCTCCTCGGCTTCTCATTTGCGTTACCTTTTCAGTCTGTGCACTGGGTTCAGCAGTTGGGTGGCTGGGAACAAAGAACTGCTGCGTTTCATTCTTCTTAAGCACAACTAACGGAGCATAACTAACTCAGCAGTCGACTCTTTAAAAGACCATATTAACTTATGTATCCATTAAACTTTTTTCATTTCACTGTCACATTTTACACCATAATGCATGGCAGCGTTTATCTGGGGTTACCAGGACGTGTCAGGGTGACCGAACGGAATAGGTTGTCAAGTAACACTGATGGAAGCCCAGAGTAGCTTCGTTGGTTGGATCTCACCTTTGCCCTGACCCTGCCAAACCACTGCTGCTAAGTGCAGAGCCAAAAATACCTACCTATTCAAAATGGGTCATTCCTGTGGTGCTGGTGTAAGAGAGAACTCGGCTCTCTGGTGCTTACATCAGTGGAGCCGGAAACAAAACCCAGGACTAACTCCAGAGCAAATTCGTAGAAT
>VWZK01011959.1:75169-122070 GCA_013396935.1 Baryphthengus martii
GGTTTGTTTTTTTTAGAACAGACTGTAACAGCAAGGAAGTGGCTACTTTAAGAAGCCCAAATTCTGCTCCTAGGGACTGCACTGACGTTTTGGGCTGAGGGCTGAAGTTGTCGAAATGGTTTCAGTGGGGAACTTGAGTGGTTAGTTACAGAGAATTGAGAGCAGGGCTGTGAACAGTATTTTGCCATTTAATGGGACTTTCAGAAGCCCTTCCAAAAAAAAAAAATCTCATTTCTGACGCTTTTCACTGGGGAAGTGGGAAGTTTCTAAGATATCCAGAGGCAGGTTGTGTGACTGTACCTCCTTCCCTCAGTCGCAGTTTGGCTCAGAGCATCTTCTCTGTGGTTTTTATGGGGGAGACAGTCTTTCAGTTCTGTGTCTGCAGTAGCAGACCTAGAACATGTGCTTGGTGGGGGCTGATTTGGTGGCACCGTGACGTCAGGTGGGCTTCTGGCAGCCGTCCTCATACAGGGTGACCCTTGAAACTCTTTGGAGAGTAAGACAGTTGTGAAGGTGAGGGTTTCTGTGGGGATCTAGTGCTCCAGTAGTGCCATTCACAGAGCAGAATATTGAAAATAATGTTGAATAATTCAAATTTGATTTAAAAATACTAGTTTGTAGCTCCCTGGGTACTTCACAAGTTTGTATTTCAAACGTATCTATTCTTACTGAGTATTTGGCTGTATAAGCAATTATGACTAATGGCTTTTAATATTTCCTGAAGAAAGGCCATTATTTTATGTATTGACTATGAGAAGTCCAAGCAAGTCTTAGGAACCCTGCTTACCTTACTGGTTTTAAGTGGTTTATGTGAAAGGTGAAACAATGAGAACAATTTCCTATAGTCTCCTCTGAAATCCCTCAGCTTTCTGCTGACACATTCATTAAAAATGTGTGAAGGAAGACTATTGCTAAATCTTCGTTTAAACTTTTCACTGTGTTCTCTCTCTATTTAATTTCCTTCCCCTGTTAACAACCAGGATGTTTGGATGTAAATACTTTTCCTGCCTGACTCACCCGCAGAGTCGGAGGCCAGTGTTCAAATTATCATCTCTTTTTCAACAGGGCAAATTCAGGCCACTTGGTTCAGCTAGAAATCAGGAGCCGGAGAGACTGCAAAACTCTGGCAGCTTGCTGGCTCTGATTTGAAAACTTGTCAAGCTCACATTTCAGAGAGGTCCTTGGTGATTTGTGTTCTACAAATAGTCAGACTAAAAGATCACGAAAGGGCCGTATGGCCTTCAAATATAAAATCATTCAAACCAGAAAAAAATAAAGCAAGAATCACCCCTAAATCCTGTTAATTTGTCAGATTGGAAATGAGTGGTTGGCATCTGTCTGAGCTGATGTAGTTGATATGACCTCTTTTATATTCAGTGCAGCCGGGTAATAGTGTTTAATTCTGCTCTTAACATAACAAGTTTTATAACATTTCCGTGTCTCAATTCTGCTAAATCCAAAAGCATCTGAATTTTGCTCAGGAGCACGAGCAGTAATGTTACAAATACTGGATTGTGATGTTACCAACAAAATTAGGAGGACGTGGAGGGAAAACTCCTTTACGCAGAACATCAAATCTGACCAGAAGTACAACAGTGAGGCAGCTTTTGGAAAGGTGGTGCAGGGAGCCAGCAGGACGGCGCAGGGTAACGGCTGCTTGGCTTCGAACACCGAATCATTCCATTTGCTCTGAAGGTTTTCTCTGCACTGCTGGTTTTGTTCAGAGGCAAAATTCCCCTCCAGCCAGACACCTTGCTGTTAAGGTGACCACCAGGGATTTTAAGTCTTATTTTGAGAGTATTCAACCAAAATTGTCAAGCAGGACCCTTCCTGGCTTTGTTGATAAACAAGGAGCTGTTAACTCCTATAAAAGCCAGGATAACAATTTGTTTATTTCAGAGGAAACTGGATTATGTTTTTTGTTTTGTTTTTTTTTGGCCTGGTCTAAGGAAGAAGTGCCTGAAAAGGAACTACTTAATATCAACCAGATTTGTTCCCATTAAGACCTTAGCAGGATAAATGCCACCAGCAGAACTGCACACTGTAATTGATCCTTGAAACATAAGTGAGTGAATGGATTCCTGTGCAATTCCTCCGTGAAATTTTTGATATCAGAACGTGTCTGGAGAGGCAGTATGTTTTAGTAATTTCCTCATAAAGTTTTGGTGTAGCATCTTGAGTTGCATTTGGAAAGAGAAATTACGTAACTAAAGCAGAAAAATGACTGCTGACTGTTAAAATGAATTGTATAATTTAGTAATGATACGTCCTGTGCCCAGTCTGGTTCTAATTTTCCTTTCAAACCAAAAATACAATGTTTTCATGGAAGGAAGCAGATGCCTGAACAATTTAGAACAGATGCAAGTTTAATGTAGAGGTGCCAATACCAGTATCACTGGTCACTGCCAATATGAAATCCTAGTCTGTTTAAAAGAAAAAAAAAAAATGTTGAATTTTGTCAGTGTCTATGGTTTTCTAATCACATTTTTGTATTTTCCTCAAAATTTCTTTCCTCTAATCCCAACAGCAGAAATGTCCATTACAGAGAATACCGTAAAACTGTTTGAGTACTTATCACGGATCAAAACTAGACAAGAAGGGGAAGGGGAAAGTCTCTTTTACACAGTTTGAGTGCTGCTTCTAATAACTCTTTAAAAAGGCAATATAGAAGTAATGTAACACTGGAAATCAGAAATCCACTCTGTCTCTTTAGGGAAGTTAGAGCCAGAGGAGTGCAAAAAATGAGGAACCACTTACATAAGTCATAATTTCATTTATGCTTGCTCTGCTTTTTCTAATTCCATTTTGAGGACAAAGAAAACTCGATATTTTGCTAGTTGATATTAATTTTGTGTTCTTTTGTTTTAATCGCTATAGCAGCAGTAACATCAGCACCTTTATTTAAAGAGCAATATTTCTGAACTAACAAAATCCAGGGGTAGAACTTACACCTTTGAATTACCCTGCGTGGCGTTACGTGGACTTGCCTTTTCTCTCCTAACCTGGGAGACTGGGCGGTGATGGAGCGGAGAGGACAGGTCTGGGAGCTGGGCTGCAAATATTACTCTCATTACCCAAGTTCCACCCTCCCAGACAGTTCCAGAAGGGCGTACGGAGGGACTTTTGTGGTTTCCTTCTTAGTGGAAGTTGTTGACTTCATTACAATGTGATTTTTATGTCCATTGCCACCAGTTAATGTTTTCCCTCAACCATCCCATCTTGCCTCTGTGATGTCCCCTGTAGTTTTCTCCCTCGACACTTCGCTGTCAGTCTGCCCAAGCGGTCCGTACGTACTTTGTTGTTCTGTGAGCATGCAGAAACAGCATGCAAAACACACCACCCCTCCTTGTACCTGCTCTGTACTCTGCCCCTGGGAATACTTGTTATTCTAATGTTAAGTGTAGAAATCTGTGCCGAGACCAGGAGTTTTTGGCGGGTGGGGTCGTTAAAGCCGTGGTTTGATCTAGCACAGCCAGAAAGCTGTTCTCTAACCCTGCGTGTTTAAGCTAACATTGAAAAAGATGACATTTTCTGATTGATTTTTTTTTGTGAGAATACTAAACTCTTAATATTTGCCTAGTTTCTAGGAAGCTTCCACTTTGCACTCAAAGGCTAGTTAAACGCCAAGCTGCCTTTTGCTGTAGAAGCAGTAAACACAGAGGTGCCGTGCTCGTCTCCACTGTAACGGATTTGTTTTCTCTTGCTGACTCACCAGCAGACACAGTCTTTGTATATTCACAAAGAACTCATGAAGAGGACTTTAGGGACACCCACGTGTGCCGTTGAGGCTAGGGAATATGTTGTAAGTCCGCGTATGGTGTGATCAGCCCATACCGTCGCTACACAGTCGCTAACCCCACTTACAACGCCGTTAAGAGTGTGCTGTGCAAATGTGCTTTGTAAAAAGAGCCAAGGAAAATTGGGGGGGAGGCAAGTTGCAGCTCGCTGTGCTATGTGCAGGAAAGATAACGTCTGCTACTCCTGGAAATGCTGAAATTGGCACAATTAAAGTAGCTGGACCCGTGCAATTCCGAGTGAACTCTCCAAACGGGTTCCATGCATTGATTATAAATTGTTTTGTGAATGCAGTGAATGCATCGTGAGCCAGCCCCTGATTTACTGCAGCGCGGACACGTTCTGTGCCTTGCTCATGAGGCGCTCTCTGGAGCTTTCTGCTGCTTCCTTGAACTCTCTCCAGTGATGATGATAGTTCCTGGAACCGAGATACGTGACCCTCTCAATCTGATACCCAGATAAAGCAGAGCGTGGGGAGATTGTTACAGGACATGAAGGGAAAAAAAAAACAAAACAAAACCAAAACCAAAAAAAGCAACACCTCTTGGTTGTGTGGAAGCCCAGTGATTGATTTCAACCGTGTTTTCTGTAAGTGAGGTTAGTGGCCGTGACTGTCCAATAACACATGGACTTGCTGGCTTTCATGCTCTCTCATGTGTTATTGAAGCTTGTGGCTCTTAGGCTGTTCATTTCTTCCCCGCTAGACTTACTTTAAATTGACAGCTTGAAACAGATTTGCTCCTTTAGAAGAAATGTAATTTATTTGGTCGCTTAGGGTGGGGGAAATGCCCCTGTTCTCCCGGGAGCTGTGAGCAAGTTTCGAGCTGTGAAAACCTGACAGAATAGACAAAAGTAGTTACTTAGTGTTTAATGCAGATTTATTTTCGGTCTGCTTATTTTTGTTTGTAGATAACTGAATCTCTTGCCTGTAAAATTACAACTACATTTCAGAAATGGAAAGAAAACTGTGAATATGACTTATTTCAGCATTTCATTGTTTCCAGTCTATGATCTGCTTTGTTATTTGTACTCCTTATAACAATCCCTGATGTACTATCTGGAAATGCTATTAATAAAGTTCTCTATTTTTTTTTTTGTCGTACTTAACAGCATAAGAATTGGCATACAGTGTCTATAATCCTTTTCAAACTTGCTGAATTTACAGCAAAAGAGTAGTCTTGATGCAGATGATTCTTCGCAGTAGTGTAGTGCCTTTAGAGTGAGTAGTGTTTAGAAACTAGCGCATGTAGCATACACATTTGTGCCTTTTAGAGTGCTTCATAGGTAAATATTTATTCTGCACCATGAGTCTTGTCTGTATATACGTACAAGGATCTCAGTTTGTGCTGCTCATGTCTGTGCTAAAGTTCACAGGAGTGCTAAAGCAATTGTGCAAACTAAAGCTGCCTACGCTGAGTTTCTTCAGCAGCCCCTTTTAGCCTATTCTTTCTCTTTCCTGTCTGATGATTCTCTCAAATGGATTGAGTTTGTTTGCTTTTTTTTTTTCAATGGCCTCTTAGGAGTGAGATTCTTCCTTGCACTGTGATAATTATCATGTGTTTACTTCCCAATGGACTGAACTTCAGAGGGAAGTTTAACGGCTGTGTTGTCACTGAATGCATCCGTTCCAGTGGAGGCTTTCACTCTTTATTTCAAGGCCGTACACTTTCCTTCAACGGCTGGTGTGTGCCTCTGTTCAAATTCTAGGGACAACTGGTAACTTCTTTTTGAAAAGCGTTTTTCTGAAATCCTGCTGTCAGAAACATCACAGAGGTGGAGTCACCTTGATTTTTATGCCAAATCTTACAGCGGTGCTTTAGTGAAAAATAGAGCGTCTGAGAGCACAGCTCAGGAGCTGTTGGTAGTAAAATAACGGAGAACTCTTGAATGGAAAGAGGTTCCAAGTCTCACAGTCCAGATCACTGCCTGGAGTCAGAGGTGGTTTCCAACTCCCACCTTTCAGCTTGCCTGGAGCACTGAGGATCTGCATTTGTGCACCTACAAGTTTGTTGTGTGGTTTCAGCATTCCACAGCTGTCCCCAGAGAGCTGGTAGAACAGACACAGAGCAGGCTGCTGGAGGAGCCTGGCTGCAGTTTTTATCCTCTTTTTAATGTCTGGTTTGATATCTGGAACAGCAGCTTAACTTGTGCTCTGAGGCACAGAGCAGAAAAGCACCACAGCACTGTTAGTCTCCCTGTCTCTTGGAAAACCTTCTGGATTGCAACTCTCATAACGTCTTGCAAATCAGGAAGAGGCTTTGGTCACTTTGCTGGTTGGCTGCCTGGGCACGTGTGTTCACCTGGCAGTTCCTGAGACCTTCCAGCGCTGCCGAGAGCTGGATGTGCAAGTGATGGAGGGCAGAGGCAAACCAGGCTGCTGGGCAGGCTTTTTAAGCTTGAATTTCTTTTTATCTTACTTTCCCAGAGTAACTAAAAGGTAATGGCTTGGCTCTGTACCAGGAAATGTGGTAACCTTTGAAGAATTAGATCATGTATAGCACTCGAGGAGCTTGAATAATGTCTTACTGTGCTGTCATAGAACCAGTTTGGTTGAAAGAGACAAGATTTATTCATTTCCTCCTTCTTCGTCCTGCCCTTGTCTGACTCAATGGCCAAAGTAGATCTGAGACTGGGTACTTGTTTTTTGACTTCTTCAGGAACACAAAATGACTTTAGGTGCCTGGACAGCACTGTGTGCTGTCAGCGGGGATGCTGCAGGGATGTTGTCCTCTGGACATCTGCCTGAGAGCCGGGAAATCACTGGAAATCCCGTCGTGTTGTGTCACTGGAGGCCGAGTGCTGTGCCTTTACCTCCTCACTTGGTTTTGCCTGGCTCTTAATCCCCTTCTCTTAAGCCCTGAAGCAGCTGATGCTCGTGGCTGCATTTCAGCACATTTTTCATCTAAAGTGACTTTCATACATTTGTAAGTTTTGATTTTTTTTTTTCCGCTTCAGAGATGTAGCCCTAATGAGAAAAGTCCCCATTGTTGTAGCCCCTGTCCAGGAGGCAAATCGAGGCCAGGTCTTCTCCTGCAGTGCTAAAGCACACGTGTCGAGCTACAACACCTTTCCATTTCTGTTTCTGGCGAGGAAACGGCAGCTGGGTGCTAACGCTGGCCCATCTTGTGAACTTTTGCACAGATCTGTTAGTGTTACCCATTTTGCCTTCCAACAGCAAGGGGGTTATGTGTCATTTTATTGTAACATCAGGCTGGAAAAGTTCCTCTCCTACTGATGCACTGTTGTTTGTTTTTTTTTTTTTCTCTTTCTCCCCCCCCACCCTGTATCTCTCCAATTTTTACATGAAGCTTTCTCTCAAGCTGGTAAGCACATTTACGGCATGCCTGTCCTGTGTTTTAATCACAATTTTCTGTGTGTGTTTTAATGTGCACTGTGCCACATGTGACATGACACTGAAATTAACTGTTAAATTTGTTTCTTCTTTGTGTTTGCTTTTTTTTTTTTGGTATTTATTAGATAACTCTGAATACACAGGTCTGGAGTCTAATAGAGGTGATTGGAATTCAGTCTTTCTAATAAGCTGCTAAAAAATTAACTCTAATATATAGCTTAGTTTTCAATTTTAAAATCTAGGGCTATGAAAATGTAGAAAACCAGCATCAAGTAATTCTGCTACTTTGTAAGTATGCATGAAAACATTTAAAGGGGAAAAAAAAAAGGTCTCTGTGCTTGTTGGACCTTTTCCAGAGAGAAATATGTGTCTTTGTGTAACACAGCTGCAGTTTGCTGTCCACTTCCAGATGTTACTGGAAATATGCATCATTATCACCTACATTTTACAGCCCTATGTAGTCCTTTAGAATAACTAATAATGACATTAATTAAAGTTCTGTAAATCTTAACCAACAAGGTTAACTCAGTCTGATTGGAATTTGCAAATGGAGAGAGAGAGATAAATATGTATGAATCCTAAATTCTCTCTTGGACGCAGCTGGGAAATTCCCTTGAACTACGGTAAGATGATTCGTTACTGAGCTGGAAAGGGAAGGGGTGAACACATTTGGGAAAACAAATTGTGCTGAACTTCATTTCACACACAAGATACTGAATTGCCTGAGATACTCCACACCTTGGTATGTTCCTGACATCTCCTCTCCATTCCTTTGCCCTTTGAGAGCCCAGTCACGAGCAGAAGGCAACTGCTTTGCTGACCCACTTTGTGCCCGCACGAAAGAGCCACAAATGACTGACGGCGCTTTCGGAGAGCTGCAGAGGGTGGGCACTAGTGCTTTAGCTGCATTAGCTTGAAAGCTTTCTTATCCCTCACTAGTTAGTGCCTTTAGGTGCTCTTTCCCCTGTGCCTAGATTGTTCTTGGATACGTCATCATGCAACTGCTCTGTTCATAGCAGGAGGAAAGGTGTAGGCAGTGGAAGCTGCCCGCTGGAGCTCTGGAGGCGTCAGGTCCTGCTGCTGCTCTGTCAACACAGTGACTTGCTGGACTCCATTAGCAGTCTTGCTTCTCACTGAGGAGCTGTAGTGGCTCTGAGAAATGATGGAAGTGTCCAGCTTACTTGTAAACCTTGTTCTGTTGGCTGTGGTTGAGCCACCGCCCTGGTAGGCCAACACATGTATACCAGGGACTTCCATTTGTTGTTTTCTTGGTCACAGTGCTAGCTGAGCCTTGTATATAAGAATAAATCTTCCCAAAATAAATGGCTGACCTGGCCTTTCCCAAAGAACTGCACGAATTAGGAAGATGTGCAGAGAGAGCAGACACCCATGTGCACCTCAGGCAGAGGAACCTGGCTCGTTTTAAATGTCCTCTCAGATCCTGGGTGTACAAGAGCCAAAACTAGGCCTGATAAACCTCCCCATATGTAGATTCAGCCCAGAAACTGATCCTAACAGGGCTTCTGTTACAACAGTCCTTCATCTTGGGACAACTTGCATCCTAAATCCCCCTATCTTTATGCAAGGAAATCTAGCGAGCGCTGGCTGTGCTGATCCTATGACAGCACACAGAGCACAGATTTCCTCCACCTCACTGTTGAAGACTTTCCAAAAATGTAGGCAATGATCACTACCTGAGAGGCAGCCCAGGTGTGGTTTTGTTTGAGAGCATGAAATGTGCCCAGCATGTGCAAAAATTGCTCCTTGACTCTTTCCTTTGGAGGAGCAGCTGTAGCTGTTGTTAGAGTGGGAACCGAGCATGGAAAAAAGTCTGAGTGCGATCACCGCCGAGTCTCAGGCACGCGGCTCTCTGCAACACGAATGCTTTGGTCTGAAGCATCGTGAACACAGATGCTGAATTTAGTCCAACCTAGAGCTTTCGAATGAAGATGAAGAATCAAAAAGAAGATGCATCTCCAGATTTGTTTGGCTCCATCTATTGCATTCTCCTAGTGTACAACCAAGGATATTTTCAAGCATCTCTGTCTCTTCTGCTTAGAAGTGAGAATACGTTTGTATAGTCTTTCTTGTAACTGCTTGTTTATTTAAAGCTACCTCTAGATGCTTTGCCTTAAAATGATGCTTTTAGATTGAGTGTTTAAATTATCCATGTGCTGTATTGAATCGCTCTCATGCCTAATGTGATGTGGGAGTTACTATCAAGCAGAATATTATCATTAATGAATGAAAATAGATCTCTCCTGTATCACACACAAGTCATGTAAGTACTGCTAAGGCTTCATGTGGTTAAAGTTTCCAAATCACTGTAACTTAGTCAGTTGTTTCCTTCAGTTGTCTTAAATTTACTTTCTCATTATCTCACAAAAAGGAATATTAAGTGTATTATTACACCGACGATCAAGGTGTAACTGAGACGCGTGTGCCATCAGCATGGCAGCAATTTCCCTGGGTTTGCCTGTTCTGTTAGTTTGCAATAGCTAGAGCAGAGGAGAAGGTGACCTGTCTGGAGCTTGTCCTCTGTCCCTCAGACACCCACGCGCTCTCTTTCTAAACAGCTTGTTCTGCGGTCGCAGAAGAAAGACGCGCTGTGTCGGAGCACGTTCCGTGCCGAGTGGAAAGGGTCTAACGGGCAGCTTCTGTGGCAGCGTGTCCGCTGAATTGTGCTCCTGAGAGAGAGAGATTTGGCATTTTAGTAAGACTAATGCTGCAGCTCTCCTCCTGAGCTGTCAGTAAGCTGATGGGCCATTGAGTTTGGTGACTCAGCTTTATTTTTACCCTTCTTTCTCCCAGACTCTGATATCCCCCTTTAGAAATGGGACATGGACTGAGCAGAAGTCAAAAGAAGGAAAACCTGTACCAAGTCAAGATGATGTACAAGAACCTCATGCCTTTATGGTCCAAGTCATTAGAATTGATACGTGTTCAGTATAGCCCACCCAAACTGTCCCCTTTCCCTTCTTGCAAGACAAAAATAGGTGGTACTTTGAAGAGAATAGTATGGATGTATTTTATGTGTCATCTATCTGCTGTATCAAATTGAGGCAATCGAGAAGAGACATAGCAGTTTGAAGGCAGAAAAGGGGCTTTCAAGCAGAATCACACAAAGGTAACACCACTGTGGTCTTCAAATGTTTTCTTCGGTTATGATTTCAAATTGATTGATTCTATGACTTTGATATGACTCCTGATTTTTATGCTAGTACAAGTGAGAGAGGAAAAATTGAGGAGACTTTGACATGGAGTGTGGATCCTGACAAGCATGCAGCATTTTTTTTAATTTCCAGAATCCTAGAGGAAGCACTTCCACTACCTTAGTGTGCTCAGGAGAGCCCTGATAACTGTACTGGACCGACACTGGGACTGTGCAGAGCAAGGCAGCAAGTAGTTGAGTCCATGAGGAGTAACACAGGAGTAGAAGCCAGTGACTGATATTGTGGGGACACTGTCTGCAGCAGAGTGGAGGAAGGCAGGAAGGATCAGCTTTCCATGAGAATAGAACTCTGTTAAATAAAATCTGATGATAACTATGGATAAAAATAGTTTCTCAGCATTGCCATTGAATTCTGGCTTTCTGTAGTTGATCTCCCATTAGCCTTTTGATGCAGAAGCAGGATGTGGTCCTAGGGTTATTTCTAGGGATCCAGATTCCTGACCATTCAGGGGCTGATAACTCTCAGTACAAACGATAATGTTTCAGACCATTGTGATTTTTGCACAGACTTTTGTGAGCTGTTTTCAAAATGCGATCCTGAAGGATTCTTTCAGGCTCTGATTTTTTTTTTTTCCTATCTTATTTTTCTTCCCCTCCTTCATTCTACTCTGTACAGGGAGCGGGGCCAGAAGACTTCAGCAATCTCCCACCTGAGCAAAGAAGAAAGAAACTTCAGCAAAAAGTCGATGAACTAAACAAGGACATTCAGAAGGAGATGGATCAGAGGTACGTCAAATTTATCCAATGAAAAATGCAATTGATTGTCTCACTTCAGAAACAACTAAAATATAAGACAGGGCAAATAAGAACAAGGTTTTAGGTTTAATGTGCTGTTCTAAGAGAAGAACCAGAGTTTACACATGGCTGTAGTAACATCTAAGAGATGCAAAGCTCTTCATAACTCAGACTTTGAAATCAGTTATTTAACTTTGCCTGCTGTAGGTCAGAGCTGGGGCAAAAGCTGGCTTTCTGGTTATTCCATTTTCCTACCTCAGTGGAAGGCATATCCCGCTTGTGGTGTTGTGAGAGGAGCAGCTCCTAGTGGAAGGATGGGAATGAGCCAAGTGTAGTGATTAGAGGCAGTTTTTCCTTCTTTCTGGAGCTGCTTTCTTGGGCTTTGGTGGGAGAGCAGTGGTTTAATTGTGAGCCAAACAGAGGTTGTTGTAAGAGACACTAAGTTTGTTTCTTGGTGTGTGCTGTTCCTGGGGGTGTTTTTTAAGGAAGAACAAGGTGTAAATGCAGCCTCAGTGAGAGATACAATCACAGACCTCTCAGCACTAAGCAGAGAAGATCCCAACAAGAGAGATTATTAGGAGTGTGATAACATTGTCAGAAGTGCTGGCTGATTGACACGTATCTTAAGACTGTCTGATCTGTAGCTTAGATTTCCTGGAAACAGAAAGATAATGACTCCTGCTTTTGTGGGTGCTTTTTCTGCAAGGCTGGATTTGTCCTTCTGGTCGAGAATAAGGCTGTTTTAGTTACGCGCTTTTTATTGATTCTGGCAGCCTCTGTGTGTTGCTTTGTGTTTGTTCACATTCTGCAATTGCATTAAAGATTCAGCACGTTGTGTTTGCGAGGGGCAGAAAAGTTCTGCCCTCAATGCTTCCAGGACTTTGCCTCTCTGGTACTGGTCTATCCCTAAACGCCGCTTTGCGTTTGTACAGATGTGCCTACATTTGCTGCTAGCTTGCTTTGAAGAACCTGTTTGTTTTGTCTGGTAACCCAAACTTTCTACTTTATATTATGATTAAAAAAGGAAGACTGCACACGGTTATACGGTTTCTCACTGCTTTGTTCTTTTCTTCTGTGGTAATTTACATTTCTCCGTACAGATTTTCTGTTCTGCTCCGTACTGATTCTGAGGTAACCCAACCTTAAAATGAGATATGAAATCAGAACAGAATTCAATTATTTTAAATAAAGGTAGTATACGATTGAGGAAGCAGCAGCAGCAGTTAAGAGTTAAAATACTAATAATCATGACTCATAAGTTTGTGATATTGTCCCTTAGGGCTTCAGCCGCAGAGCAGTCCCGCTTCCTTGCCACCCACCCTTTTTTCTCGTTTTCTATCCACACAAAGCAAAGGCAGACACAGGATTGCAATTGTCAAGAGTTTGGTGGGAAACTCTAAAATATAAAGAGTGTTAACTTGAGTCGTGGGACTCGCATTAACCTTTCTCCCCCCGGCTAATGCCTAGAGAAAAGCTGAATAGCTGTGCCAGTAATACAGGAAATCGGCTCTTAAGTCCACCCTTCTCTAAGCTCTGAAATGGTCATCATAGTGCAGAAAAGATTTGGGTTTTTTTCTCCTCCAAGTTCAGCCTCAACTTGACTCAGGTCAAAGGCAGCACCCTGCTGTCCGTGAGGGCTCCGCAGGCGTTCCTGAGGAGCTCCTGAAGGCGTGTGCTACGATCATCGTGGCCTTACGGTACCACATTCATCATTAGAATTACCGTCTCTGAAATCCCGGGCGCTTGGCACGTTGGTCGATAGGAAAAACAGCCCCTAGAAGAGCCTGGTAAAAACAGGATGGAGGGGTCGCATTATGTGGCCTGAGGTCCATCTGTCACTGCGCTGTGACAAACATAAACCATCTGGGTTTAGCTTCGTTTTAAGCGGCGTGAAATAAACATCTTACAAATCATTTAGGTTGCAAAAGACGAACTGCAACAGGCCGGGTGACAATTTGTGGTTAGCCCTTAATTTTTATTATTAATATGTCCGTGTCCAGCTCTTTGTCACAATTTCTTATCCACCATGGGCTGAAATCCAGTTAATAATGATGCAACTGTTTGTCTGTGACCCCAAAACTGGGATAATACTCATTTAGAAAATAAAGATGTAATTTGTTGCGATGTTTGAGAGGTTATATTTTTTCACTACGTTTTTCCCCCCTGCAGAGTTAGCAAGTAGATATCAGAATAGAAAATAAGAATGTGTCAGGCTGAAAGTCAATACTAAATTCCTCCTTTTGCCTTACAAAAGGCCACTGTCCAAGAATTCAGTCATTTTTCTGCTAGAATTCAAGTGGGGCATGTGAAGCTTGGATCATGCAGTTGAAATGTGCTGTGTTTTTACGGACACAGCACATCTCCTGTGTAGCCTCATGATCTTCTGGTGAGGGATCCTTCTGCCAGCTCCGCTCACGTGAAGAGCTCCCGGCTGCCTGTGGAGTGAGGAGCTGCTCTTAATGTCGGGGTTTGAAGAGTTTGGCTTGTGTATGGTGTCTCTTGTCATGTCATGTTGTAGGTAAAGGCATCACTTTTTTTCAGTGTAAATCCCCTCCTGGCAAGTGATTTTACTGTTGTTTTTTTTTAATGGCTGGTTCTGTCCATCCGTGTCCCTGGTTATCTTTGTAACAGATTAGGCTTGAAACATGGAGTAAAGAAGCAGCAGTTTATTATCCTTTATTTGCCCTCCTTTAGAGAAAGGCATTTGCTCCCAGCCACACTAACACGTTTCACTTTTTCCTTCTTTCTCTCAGAGATGCCTTAACAAAAATGAAAGATGTGTATATCAAGAATCCACAGATGGGAGATGCAGCCAGCGTGGACCAGAGGCTAGCAGAACTTGGACAGAACATTGAAAAGTTACGATTAGAAGTTCAGAAGTTTGAGGTATGGGAAGAGAGATTTCTGTAAAGTAGCTCAGCATTTACTCAGTTGTAAGAAGATGCTTCAGGGCTTTTCCAGATGGGTTGGGGCATTTTCTTACTCTCTGTGGGTAAGTGCTACTTGAGCACTGGCATTAATTGAGATCTTTGAGCCTATTTGTGTCACGTAAACATGCACCATCTCTTGTGACTGTCAGCCACCAATCCTGCTCTGTAATTTGCCACAGAGAACTGTGCCAAGAGGAGGATAAGAGAAAATGTAGTGCTCTCTGGACTGCCCAGGAGGGGTTCAGATGCTTTTTAAATTAATTAATTAAATTTGAAGCATCATGTTACAGTTATCTGTGGAAAATCAGAGAGACATAGATGCAAAGCACCACTTACAGTCTTAACAGCAAAGCAGAAGAGAGACATCTTAAGGACTAGTGTGCCATTAACAGGAGATTTCTTAGAGATACAAAATCTCAAGGGCAGCAGAAGTATTTGGGATATATGAAGCTGTAATATTTACACAAGAATTACAGGACTGAGAAGAGAATTCACTCTACACATAAAAGATACAGCCTGTTAATTTGAGATTATTCTTACAGTTGTTGGCTTTATCCATTTGAAAACCACTGGATCTTCCATTCTCCCCAGTTTTGGTCCTTTTGCCTTCATCAGCCATAAGATTGCTGTGTTTCTGGTGGATTTGAGACTACTGTAGGCTGCCACCCATCTTTCTACTTTACTGTGGCAAGAGCAGCTGTTGTGAACTGCTTCTCTTGCGTCACAGTGTTTTCAGCAGCCATCTCGAGCAAAGAGCTTTCACTAAGTGTGTGTTTTGGCAAGACCAATAGATTTGATCATAGAATGCCAGGTGGGAAGGGACCTCAGGGGTCATTTGGCCCAACCTTTCAAGTAAAAAAATCTCACAAAACAAACAAAAAACCAACACCCCCCGCTCCACCCGCCCCCCTCAGAAAAACCAAACCAAAACCTACAATTGGTTTAAATGAGCTGGCCCAGCACTGTGTCAAGTTGAGTCTTAAAACTGCCCAGTGCAGAGGAGTCCACCACTTCCCTTGGGAGACTATTCCAATGTTTAGTTGTTCTCCATTGTAAAGAATTTTCTTCTGGACTTCAGCCGGAATCGCCCCTGTTGCGACTTGCAACCATTCCCCCTTGTTTCCTCCTTGTGACTCCTTGTAAAACATTTCAAGTACAGAATCTATTCCCCCTGACAACTGCCACCCAAAGGAAAATTTCAATACGCTTACACACTACTTCTAGTTCTGTTACCTGAATGTCAAACACGACGACAAGTCAAATCAACAGATATCCCCTTGCAAGGAATCAAAGCCTGAGAGGTGTGTGTGACGCTGCTTTCCCTCGCAGGGCTGGCTGTCTGAGGTGGAGGGCAGGCTGCCCACGCGGAGCGAGCAGGCCCGGCGGCAGAGCGGGCTCTACGAAGCGCAGAACACGTCCGCGGTGAACAGCTGTGCGCAGGACCGCGAGAGGTACAGTATCTGTACAGAGCTGCCCTGTTCAGGCTGAACACCGGACACGCTTTTCCTTTGCTGCTTCGTCAGAAAAACTGTAGCTCGGCAGCGTTCGGAAGCTTACTCTGTAAGCAAACTCATCACAGGCGCTCTGGGCAGTGTTTTGCACGCTGAATTCATAGGCAAGATAAATGTATAGGCAACATCCCAACTTTAAGAGCTACTTTTCTGAATACACTGATATATGTCATAGCCCCACGTTCACTATTGTGAAGGTGAGCGAGGTAGGTGGTGTTTTTAACAGCTTGTGATAGGAAAAATGGCTGGTCTCACCCATCACCTTGTGACAGCCAGTTCTGAGCGTGCTTTGGAATTGCTGAGCTGCTCTGGCTGCTCACCTCGCCCAAAATGTCTGGTCACCCAGTCGTTCTCTGTGCTCCGGAGACTGGTCGCTATAGTTGCTGTGTATTTTCCTCTCTTGAGCAGCCCAGATGGCAGTTACACAGAAGAGCAGAGCCAGGAGACTGAGATGAAAGTACCCGCAACGGATTTTGACGATGAATTCGATGACGAAGAACCACTACCCACCATAGGAACATGTAAAGCCCTGTATACATTTGAAGGTATCGTTCAAATTTTAGTCTCAATTCGCTTACTGTTTTGTTTAGAAAGCAAGAACAAGGGGAAAACCTTCATTTAACCCCTGCAGCACTTAAATAGACAAAGAAAGGGCGAGGGAGGCTCCGACATGATCCTGCTTTGTGGAGAGGCACTGAGAGCGCGATTTGTCTTCTGTTACGCAGGGACTCTGCAAGGAAAAGGGCCCAGACTCTGATGTCAGGGTCATATTCAGTGGTTCTTTGTGCGCACACTGTTGTCTCCAGAATAACGTGCTCTTGTTCTCGCTGCTAGTGATGCAAGGAGGTTTGCATCAGCACGTCGTCAACGTGCCCCGAGCACCCCCCATCGCATCTGTGGTTCCCGTTGTGCAAGGACGACCTAACCTCCCTGAAAACTGTGTCTTTCAGGTCAGAATGAAGGAACAATTTCTGTAGCAGAAGGAGAAATGCTCTATGTAATAGAAGAAGACAAAGGTGATGGGTGGACGCGAATCCGAAGGAACGAAGATGAAGAGGGCTATGTCCCTACGTCGTATGTTGAAGTCTATTTGGACAAAAATGCCAAAGGTGCTATGACTTATATTTAATACTCTTATTATTACTTTATTTGCTTTCACAGAGATCCCCAGCCCTGAAACTGCTCTGTGTTGCAGATAGAGCCTTTTAAAAGTCTGTACCATGCCACAAAGTGCATTATTTCGTACATGGACTAATATGGCTTGTTGTACTGCAAAAAAAATGTGCTTTTTGTTGATCAGAGGAGGATAGTCCAGTAGAATATAACACCGGGGGGGAAGCACAGCCTTTCCTAGACAGTGCTCGTGCGACTGTCGCTACCATTGCACACCCGACCTAGTGCAGGAAACATAAAGCTCTTTGAGATAAAATGGGCTCTCCTCCGATACCCACGTGGCATCTCAGACATACTCCCAAGTCAGCTGATTGTCCCAGACCAGTTCAGTGCAATGTTATATAGGAAGTACCGGTTTGTATCTCAGGGTGGTAGTTTTCAGAACCTGAATGTGTTCTGGGGACCTTTTGGATTCAAACCTGGTCGTCATTTAATAAGTGTGTTGGGAAGGGACAGGGGAGATCTTGCCAAAGCCTGTCTACACAGCACTGAGTGGTCCCTGATAGATTGGTAAACACTGACATTAAGGAAGATCCTCTGTTCTTTCCCACCTTGATGTGTTTCAGAAAATGGTCTTTTGGGTGTATTTGCCGTTTCAGGTGAAATACGGCTGTTTCGGATGACCATAACTAATGGTTTAGTCTTTTGCTCATCCACGATCAATGGAGACAATTCAGGATTTAAACTCTGCAATCTTCTATTTCATGGTTGCTTTTAACTCCTCACAAACAGGTGTCTAGTGTAAGCAAGTGGTGCTCCAGGGGATTCCTGGCTCGAATATGCGCTAGCACCGTAACACCTGGTGATGTAATACACTGAGAAATCAAAAGGTTTTAGTCCTGTTTCAAATCATTAGGTGTTTGAAATCCACTGTTAAGTAATTTATGGTTTTTTCAGTCACTTAATGCTTCAGATTATCGTTGTGGTTCCTAGACCTTAGAGCCCTTGGTGTGAAACCAGCTGCCTCATCCAATTAATAAGAAAACTGAGCAGGATGGTTGGGATTTATGGACAGTAGGAAGAGAGGAGTAGGGCTGTCTCTGGAAACAAACCCTGTAACTGGTCAGTTCACTCGCTTGGATTGGGCGTTAAACGGTGCCGTGCCTCGTCTGCTGCAGGTGGAAGGCTGGGGTCTTGTTTTAATTTGCCATGATACAGTAGTTTTGTGTTGGTATTGGCAAATACGGGGTCAGTCGAGATGCAAAACAGCGCAGAAAGCTCAAGCTCCTCTGTTGGTTTTTATGAACCTTGGAAAGCGGAGCGTGGATCGTACCTTCTCCTCGCTTCGTATTTGCAACGAGGCAGAAAGCACAGAACCGGAGATCCCGTCTCTCAGCCCTGCGTTCCCGTGGCGGCTTTCTGTGCGGTGATAGTTGTGAGCAGCACGATAATTCTGCTGGAAAATTTGTTCTTCAGCAACACAGGCTGCTTGAAACAGATCTGGGGGAAGTGCTACTGTGTTTAAAAGATTTAAATTTAAAAGATGCAAATTTCTCATTTGATTTTTAGTGTATTAGTAGAAGTGACTTTATTCCTGGAAGCCACTAAAGCATTTACAAACTCTAGTAGTTCTTTCCTCTTTTTGGAAAGAAACTTGAGCAGCTGATACCTCTAAAGGTTGGTTACGTGAAGGGTTGGGAGGGTTCGCACCAGCTCCGAGCACCTCAGTGGCTCTGGCTCGGGTGTACCTGCCTGGCCAGGTCCTGTCAGTGCCGTGAGCTGGAGGCTGCTCTGACAGAAATGCAACTGCCAGATGATTTGGGAAAAGCTGCTTGGGAGCTGTTGAGCTCTTGGTCAGAAGAGCCCCTGTTGTCTGGGCTCTGCTGCTGAACCTGAGATCACTAGGACAGGTAAGTTGTGGGCTGCACTCGCCCTCCTGACCATCGTCTTCACCAGAGCCAGGCTGGGTCTGCGTACTCCTGCACGTTACCCCTGTGAGGGCTGTTTGTCAAGCGGTCCCTCCGGTCAGAGGGTGTTAGCAAACCCTGTCATAAGAACAGTAATGTCTATCTTGTTTTGCCTTTTTTTTTTCTTTCCAGATATGTACAAATCACTTCAGAAAATCTCTGAGTAGGTTTGCATAGGCCTGTTCACCTTTTATTCTTCTGGTTTGCTGCTACGGTTGTTTTAAGAGCTCTATTTGAGAAGGTTTTCTTTAGAAGAGATGAATGCACATGTCCTGTCGCCAGCAATGAGAGACTCTGCTCTGTTAGGTACTGTTCGCTCAGCTGGTGCACATCCTAAGTTCACCTCTTGAAATTTAAACGTGCATCGCTGCCGATGAAAGTACCGGCCGACTGTCTGAATTTAGTTGTAAACAGCACTGTTGTCCTCGCTAATAAAAATGAGAGGTGACACAATTCATTCTTCTTGTGATGCATGCAGGAAACTACTATAATTGCTAAAAAAACCAAACGAACACGCAGACTGAGAATTGAATCTAAGCTCACGTTCTGGGGTTTGCACCAACCCCTAACGCTGAGGGCCGAGGAAGAAAACTCCTGTGTGCGCACAGGGGGTGTAGCTGCTTGTCAGGCTTTTCTGCACCCCTCGGGTATCTGGTGCTGACAACTGTCAAACACAGGAACTAGTTGTCTTTATTTTGCTCACTGAACGTGGTACCTCATAATCTGCTTGAGAATAAAACCATCTGTCGCTGAGGGATGTTGTGAAATAATGTGATACGGAAAAGATCTTGGATGAAATAACTGGCTGTATAGAAACTCTCCAGTTGCCCCCCCAACAGAAATGCCACCTTCACTTCCACCAGAAAGTCTGGCTGTTGGGAGCCACGCAAGGAAATTGGGGCTGTTTTGGGAAGTTAAACTTCCTGGTAAAAAGATTTGGGAGCCGTGGGCTGATAGCTTCGGCTCCTTTGTCGCTGTGGGTCTGTTCCTCCTCCCCCTCCAGTCACAAGTAACTCCGTGCAGCCCGCTCTGCCGTTCTCCGTGTTGCAGCTCTGCTCTTTGTCTGCTGTAACCGGTACGCAGAGCCTTCATTTCTGTCAATAAATAGGTAAAAGTTAACCACGCTGATGCACTTTTTTTTATCTAGGATATATCTGATTATTTAATGCTTGCCAAATTATTTAGGAAGTGGTAATTATAAACTGGACTGTGGCTTTTAAAAATCCTGTTGTTAAATACTTGCCCTTAGTTCTTCCAGTATAAAAAATAAAAAATTGTATATAACATAACTTAAAAACTAAAGTTACTTGAATTGTTTTTTTTCCTTTTATATATGTATAAATATAAATGGTTTTATAGGCTGTTCTCCTGCTTAACGTAGCTGTTTTGATAACTCCTGAGACTCTCTTGTGTTGATAAGCATTTTTGGTTACTCAGCTGCCTGCATCTGGTTGGACTTGCATAGAAACTTCTGGTTTGTGTTAAGGTTTGTTAAATCTGGCCAGTGTGGTTGCTTCGTTTCTATTCTTATTTTTTAAAGAATCATCATCTGTCAGGAATCTCTTTATAGCTTGATGTACCGTGGTGTCTTCTAATAAACATTATATTTTCTCATTCCTGTGAGGTTTTATAGTTGTGTTTTTTAACGGCAATTCATTTAAGTTTAACTTTACTAAGAGAAAGCAAAACTCTGTGGGTACAGGAGTATGGCAGAGGCGGAGGCTGCTTTCGCTTACCTATTTCTGGACTCCCCTTACCAAATGCAAGGTCTTCGCAGCCTGTCATGGAGAAGATGGCTTGTCTTTGTGTTTTAGCTTCCTGTTGATGTCCTTCAGTATGGTTGATGGTCTCTGGAGCTGTCACTTGAGCAGCTACAGCATTGCTTTGCAGACTGAAAATTAGAAAGCCGTTTGTTTTCTCTCGTGCGCTAAAAGTGCTGGCAGGGTCCTGAGTTTTACATCCTCTTCCCGGTGGAGAGCAGTGTCCCAGTGATGCTCATCCCAGGCTGGAGGGAAGGGCTGAGGGTGGGTGGTTTCTGGTGGAGTGTTCGAAAAGAGTTCAGGAGCCTTTCTTAACCCCTTGTCACTTGGTAGGTGCTTGGATGCTGTATTCCCTTTTAACTTCTTGCAGGCAGTGCTGCTCTTAAGGGATCCTGTTTTTCCCTGCCTCTTTCTAATCCAGTCTCTTTCTTTTTGTCTTTCTTATGTTTTAGATTCCTAAAGGTGTTTGTGCTGGTGCAAGAACCTCGGGGCGAGCTTGTCACAGAAGGAGAAACAAAATGGTCTGTTTACCCTGCAGGCAGTTAAAACACACCCACAGAAAGCCAGACTCCCAGTCTTGTCTGGAGTTCCCACTTAAACAATACAGACCGAAATTCCATCCCAGTCTCATTCTGACGCTTGGTCTTTTTCATGGCATGCGACTTGTGGCTCAGATTAATTTACCAGCCTTTCCCCCCCTCCCGCCAGCTTGGCGCAGCCCCTCTGTAACACGCAACCAACGCTTTCTCCCCCACCCGGTTCCTCCCAGCGCCGGTCCGAGACCTGCTGGCTGCCCTTTGATGCAAAGGGTAATCAGAGTCTCGAGCATGGTCTGTCTGCTGTCCTCCCCTGTCCCTCAGTCCACCTGAATGTATACACTGGTCCCCCGGCTCTCCCTCGGCGCCTTTGGCGCTCAGCCCGCAGGCAGTCTCACCGGGTCGCTTGGAAGGGAGGTGCAAACAGGTGGGGAGCCTCCCCTGGGAGCAGTGTTACAGCAGCTGGACTGGGCTCTTGAATTTGCCGGTAGTAAATCGCATCCGCGTGCGTTGTTCGATACTCTGCTTTCCCCAAAAGGTCACTAATACTTGTCAGCCTTTATTTTTTTTTTTAAATCTAGGCTGATGCTCGTTCCAAGTATTAGATCCCATGACCTTGCTGTTTCCTGAAAGCCTTCAAGCTCACGTATGTACGCTTGTTTTCCTGCTTGTTCTGTCTGCCTCCTCTGTATCCCCCTCTCCTCTCTCCCTCCTCTTCCTCACACACACACACACAGACACACACAGACACACTGGCATTTTGGTTTGAGGCCCCATTTTGCTCGTCACAAAGACCTCCGTTTTGCTCTCGTTTCAGTCTGCATGCTCGCCCTGTTGCCTTGCCTGCGCCCACCTTCCTGAGGGTCACGTTATCTTGTGGCCTCCTTGTTGTTGTTGTTAATCTCCTTGCGGTTTTCTTCTTGTTGGTTTGTTTTTCAGCATTTCAGACCTGCCTTCTCGTTTTTGTTTTTTTTTGCATGACCTCTTGTGCGTTCCCATAAGTTAATGTTTGAATAACAGCATTTTTTTAGAAAAATGAAAAGAGAAAAGAGAAACCACACTCTTACTTCATTCTCCCCACCCTTGTCATGGACTGGACCTCAACCCAGAAGCCAGACAGGAATTGTGACCATCCTGTTCTCACATGGTTCAATTTGATGCAGAAGTAGCGTGATAAGAGATGCTGCACTTTACCATGTCATGCAGTGGAGACAGAGCTGTAATATCTCCAAACACCACGTGATCTGGACCTCAGCTGCCTAAGAAAGGGTCAATTGCTTTCTAAACTTTTACATCACAGCCGTCAGTTCCCCCTGAAACTTTACCCTTATTGAGATTTTACAGTCATCTTGTACGTGTTTGAGCACTGTAAGAGTCAGTCGCTACTTCATAGCTCCTGAGGGCCTAACTTATTCCTAGATGAACACATCATTTGGGGGGGACCTACTTGCTCTTCATGAACTTCAGCATATTTTGTCAAGTCCCCAGGATCTGAGAAAATTGATACAGAAGCCACGACGGGCGGCGACCCTAAAATGAAACCCCTCAGGTTTAGTTTTCAGATAAACATTGTGTGTTATTCTGCTGCCGGCTGTGCTGTTGTGCGGGGTCAGCCTACAGCACTGAGTCCCGGAGCCCCGCGCCAGCCCTGCTGGGTTGAAGTTGTTTTCTGAGTTGAGTTACATGTCGAGTTCATAACTCTGTCCCTTTCTCTCCATTCAAGAGACCGGCTTTTCTTTTGAACAGCACGAAGCCCCTCCCTCAGTCCTATGGGGAGTGCTGTAGCTGTTGTCTTACGGTGCTGAATTCCTGCCAGCATCAACCAGCAAAAGCTTCTGGTTTTTAATCTCACTCCAGTGGCCCGAGCCCGCATCGAGACGCGGGCGATACCAACGCTGGGGCCGCTCGGCTACGGCATCGGAAGGGCCGTAATCCATTAAATTACCATCCTTATCGTTGCTGCTACCGTGGTCACTTCACTGCCTAGATCCACGAGCCTCCGATAGCAGAGCGTGATCCACACGGTCGGCACCCGTGGATTTGCACAACGACGTGCACAGGCTTTGTGGCATCCGCCTCTCGGGGGGAATCTACGTGGTTAAGCAGTTAACGGGTGTGCAAAAATATCTCTGAAAAATATTTTTTAGCTGCAGTATTTTTATTCTCGTGTCCAATGCACTGTGGAATCAGCAGCTGGAAGAATTTTCACCTATTGTTGTGCCATCTATGTAAAAATTAGATAAAAGTTTTGCTTTTATATATTTAATCTAGGTGGACAGTATATTATTGTCAGCCTCTGTGGAACATTTGAAGAGTTGCAATGTCTGTGTTGCTAAATAGCGCTTTAGAAGGAGCATTAGCTTTAGCTGACCGATTTTTCTTCAGAACTTTTAATACAAGACAGCGTATGGAGTTTTTATAAACTTGGCGACTAGTTCCCAAAAGCCCAGATCTTAAAACTGAACTGCAAGGAAAAAAATAGTGACCGTCATCTATTGTGGCCTACACACATTTACTCCGCTGCCTTTATTCAGGGTAACGAATGAGTTTTGTAGAATTTGCCTTTTGCAAAACCCGAAGGACTAAATATATGACTGGTTTATAAAAACTCAGCTTGAATTTACTAATCTTGCCCAGAAGCGTGGACTGTACATCCTACGAAATCTCATTATCCCCAGCAAAAGTCTCTAATGCCCTTTCTTAACACCTGTAAATAGAGAAGAAACATATTTACTGATACTGAAAGTTGTGTTTAATGCTGAGTATTTTTCAGAAGTTCATTTAGTTTGATGCATATTGTTCTTTGTTTTTTCGTTTTCCTGCCTGAAGTGTCAAAAAGACCTGAAAGAAGCCAAATTCTATTTTAACATGATGACGTCGAGCACTTTTTTTATTTGTATATGTGTGTGTATGTGTGTTTGAGCACTGATCTCTAGATTTCGGTGGCATCTCAGTGTTGTGATTTCATTGCCAGTGTAACAGGTTCTGGTGTTGCCCATTCATTTCTGGAGACAGAATTCAACCAAATAAAGTGCTTCCATTTGAAAGCGAATATTCACCTTGTAACAATGACAGGAAAGTCATCCACCTATTTAAATAAACATTTAATTCCAGAAACACCGTTTCACTGGACACTTTTGATCACCCAGAGAAGAAGAAAAAAGGGTTTTGTCGCTTCCCTCTCCTTATATAAGTGGCTTTGCTGGGGCGCCTCCGACGTGCTGAGCCAGCGTAGCTGTCGCTCTCCAGCAAGCCTTCTGCCTTCCCACAAACATTCCAGCTAATGGGAATTCAGTGGTGACTTAACGTGCCAGCCAGATAAAACTTTACAGCCCTGGACTGCCCGAAGTTGCTCTCTTACTCCTCATTGTTCTCCTTGACTAGGGGATGGATTCGGGGTTTGCTTCCAGCTGTAAAATTTACAACAAGGAAGGAGAAACAGCCTGTTCCAGTGTGGTGCTTGTGTGTAGCTGCTGCTGAGATAATGGTGACGTGTTCGTACTCATGGGACTTGTGTTTTGGTTTTGTTGGGGTTTTTATTTCCCGTGATTTCATACTGGAATTTTCAGGTATTTGAAATATTCTTTTGGCTCTTCTTGTACCTTTGAGTGACTGCCCCACGAAGCTCATTCCCATCAGGTCACTTTGAGGCATAATTTGATCAAAATTTTACCTTCCCAGCTGGCACTGAAGAGAAACTGAGGTGGTTGGGTTTATTTTTTTTTTATTTGGGCATCTGGGGAGGGAACGCACTGTTCTGGGGGGAGCTGTTGAACTTTGGATACACAGGTGGGTCTTGGGGCCTCCTGCTGAAGTAGGGGAAGTGGAGAACTGTGGGGAAGGTGTTTCCTCAGAGCTGCGCCTCCTAATGCCCGGAGTGACCGTTATGGTTTAACTGGAACTCTTTGGCAGTTGGTTTGGATACTGATGGTTTATAGACTGAAATTAAACCTGTGGCAAGCTGAGTGAACAGCACATCTGTGCCTGGGGTGTGGAATGCAGCGAGGCTTCCCTTCACCAAACCATCTATAAAAACTAGACCCATTTCTGTAAGTCTAGGCGGGGAATATCGACAGTGCCGTTTTAAAATGCAGAGTTGGTGAACGGTGTGTTGGTGTCTCTCTCCAGCGGAGACAAAACCCTCTGGACGGCTTCTCCATCACCTCTTAGTCGAGTTCATTGGCAGTAGCCTCATCTCGGAGCCATGAGGATTTGCAGTTGTACAGCTCATAGGAGGTGACACCGGGCTGAGCAGCTCACAGCTAGAGAGAGTGAGTTCTTCTCAGGTCAGATTGCTGCTTTTTTGGGGTTTTTTTGGGGGGGAGGTTGGTTGGTTGTTTTTGTGGGGTTTTTTTTTGGTTTGAGTTTTACGATAGAATTTCAGTTGTTCTTTGCCAGAACAAATTAACATCCTTGTCATCTCTGGGCAAATGAGCACTGTTCATAAAACAGTCTGCTGGTCTCTGCATTTTGGGGAAATAATGAATAGGAGGAGGTGTTGGTCTGGCTCTAAGTGATTTATCTTACCCAGTGTTAGCGATGCTCACTTCAAACAGAAATGGCACGGCCAAAGGGGCAATTGAAGGCTTCCCAGGGGGAAGCTTGGGAGCGGGGTGGGGGGGTAGGGTAGCTGCAGGACACAGGCCCTGCACCACCAGAGGAAGAGCCACTTGTTCCTTTCCAGGGGCTGAGATGTGAGCACCTGTCATGAGGTGAGAGCGTGGGGTGGATATGTCAGAGTACTTGTCACCCGCCTGTCACACCTCGGCTGCGCCCAGGTGATCTCTCTGCTCCTGAGGCCACAGTCTGGGCAGGAGAGGAGCTAAGGGAAGAGGAGCAGCGTGTGTGAGCTGCCTAGAGCTCCCAGAAGACTGAGGCAGGGAGCAGATAACCTAAGTACTGAGGTTTAGTTCTGTGGGTCCAGTATATGAACAGTCCTTTCATCTCCCCTTTCTTGTGAGGAGGAAGGGACCTGAGGAACGGTAGGGGAAATGAAGTGACTTGCAAAAAGGACTGATAAAGAGTTTAGCCATAAACCGCAGCTGAGGTTGGCAGCGGCGGCAGACGTGGGCTCAGAAAGGCCGTAGCCGCCTCCTGCAGGAGCCGGAGAACAGCAAGGCTGCCCTTGGGTTTCCAATGAAACAGATGCAGGACTAACTGAGCTTTGAGTGTTTGAATGGACAGAGGGTAACAAAAAGTACAACTCTGGTTTTGCCAGAGCAGCGCCAGAGTTGTTTGTCTAGACACCGAATAATCCCCCTCCCTAGGGGAGGGCGTTTGTGAACATCTCCTGGAACGTTTGGAGCTGTTGCTGAGGTGACCGGCTTTGTGTTTGAGATGCAAGTTTTGACAGTTGACTTCAAGTTGCTAAAGAACAAGCTGCACGTTCTTATTTACCCAACTCGAGCTCCGGTTCTTCAGCTCGTTCAGGCTTCAGCCGCCGCCGTGTCACTCGCTGCTCTGCCGGCAGAGAACTGGTCCTGTCCCCCCGCCTCTCGTGTCACCTGCCTGGTTCAGCAACTCGATGAATTGGCAGTGGCAGGACACGGTAACGGGCTGGCACCGAGCACCGCCCTTCCTGGGGCCCCAGTAGCAAAGCTGCCAGGGATGTGGATTCTATTAGGAAGGACATTTTAGCAGCAGCCTGACAGAAAACTCTAGAAACCTAGAAAAGCTCCATGAAGCTTCAACTGTTATCCTTGCAAGACACTTTTGTAGCCGTGACGGTTGTGACCGGTACGTGCTCCCAGACACACCAGGCTGGAATCGGGTAAATGAAACACAAATTCTTTGTGAGCGGAGACAGAAGGGAGCAGGCGCCCTCCTCTGAACGAGCCCAGTATGGCTGGGTGCTCTTGGGCTACCGAAGCTCAGCTCTGTTCCTGCAAGGCCTCTGGGCAGCAGGAACTTGGGATTTTTGTATTTTTAAATATTCTTCCTGAACACCCTGGAAGCTGTCGGAGCCTCTCCCTACCCCAGGCAGGCAGCCGGCAGCCACACGTTGAATGCACAGGTATTTATTGTAACACATTTTCAGCACAAAGTATAACACTTAAGCACAGGAGTGTTATTACAGTCTGAAGGGCATCCTCGGAAGGGCACGGACAACACGGACATGCAGCCCTACAGGCGCTGCAGCGGAGTCGAAGGCGGCTGCGCTGGCTAACGAAGACGGCTTAAAACAATGAGAAATCCCAACAGTGGCTCCGTTGCTGTGACCTCCCCTCAGGCCCGGCTGGCTTTGTACAAGGATCCACTAAACAGGCTAGTCAAATGAACATGCTGGACCAGTTACAGACACTTTTGTTTAAAGAAAAAGTTGCTGTTGGCAGCAAACATTTGGTCTAAAAGAAAAAAAAAAATAAATCTGAAGGCCACATTTTTCTTTCCAAATTCTCCGGTCCTGCACCCTTTCCCACTTTATATTATGATGGCAAAGACCAAAGGGAAAGAGCTCTTCCTTCTTTGGGAGGTGCCAGCTCCAGGCTGAGCCTGGTCCCACCAAGGCCAGACTTGGTGCTGTGGAATTGTTCAGGATTCAGCACCGTGAACACGCAGTTTGGTTCCTCAGCCCCTGGGAGGCCACCTCCACCTGGCTCTGCTGCCCTTAAATTGCGCTCAAACGCTTGTAATGATGTCACCGGTGCCTTTCTAGCTTATGAGATGAATGAAGAACTTTTAAGAACAGCCCTGATGAGAAAGGTAGTGTTCAGCCTTTTTGTCCTCGCTCCTCTCTCCAGTGCCTGCTGGGGGAAGCCCCCCTGGCAGGGAGTCGGGGAGCAAGCTCTTTCTGTTCACTACCCCAGCCGCTGCGTACGCGAACTGTGTGGAGGAGCTGGAATGACCTCAGCACACAGGTGGGGGCTTGTCTGCTGAAAGCGGCTCATTCCTAAAAAGCTGCTTCCCTGGCACTGAATCGCTGCCCTGCCCCAGGGCTCTGTGCAAACAAACAGCTCATCCCACGTGCCCCCTCTGCTTCTCAGGACAGATCCAGGCCTACAGCAGGGTCAGTCTGAGGGTGGGGTTGTGATCCAAGAGTCCTAAAGTCTGTGTCCGAGCTGTCCCGTGTCCCTCCACAAGGCAGCCTGCCCGCTAACGGCTCTGAGGTCAAGCTGCTCCTGTACCACCCTGTGAGCTGCCCACCCGGGAGGCTGTGTCCCGAAACAACCCAGCTGCCAGGAGCTTTAGTGGGAAGAGTACAGCGGGGAGCCACTGGGAAGGAGGATTTCTCTTCCGGCTTTGTTCTCCGAAAACGCGCTGAACACGTGGAATCAGTTACGAGAAGGTAAAAATAAAAATCTGCAGGACGATGAAGGTGTGGCTTTAAGGGCCAGGGGAGAAAGAATTGGCTTCTTTCAAAATGTCTTGGTTGACTGCAACTGAATTTGCAAGAATTGGAGAAAGAGCAAACCTAGGAAGTCGTGACAGCTGTGCACCACCAGCCCAAAGCTACTGGGAGATCATGTGGCTTTAGCCAGCTTCAAATGCCAGGCGTCTGTAGAGGCAGCACCGCCCGCTGGAAACATCAATAACGTTTCGTTATCTGTATACGAAAAGTGCCAAAAGCAAAACCTGCGAAGGAGCAGAGACTCAGCTCACTGGGGGCAAGCTGGGAGTGCTAGTTCCTTAGAAGGAGACAAAAGGGAGAGGGCATGGATCAAAACATATCCTAGAGGAGTTCAGCTGCAGCCTCGTACCACAGCCTTACCCAGGAACCAATTACGGAGAAGCTGCTTTTCTCCCAGTCTCGCCCAGCACCGCCCCAGTCAAAGCCCCATGAAAGGCCGGCGGAAGAAACCTGCCTTTCCCAGGAGCGGTGGTGGGAGCTGCTCACGCCTTCGAGTCGCAGGCAGCGGAAGAGGTTTGACTGCTCAGGAATTCCCCAGCCTTCCATCCCGACACGGAGGGATCTGCGCCATACCTGCCCTGCCCCACCTGCACAGATCACACAGCCCGCGTCTCCGCTTCGATCTTCTGCTCCCCGTGGAGGTTCTCCAGTTCTTGGACCTGGGCCACGTTCTGTCTGATCGCGATCTCCGGGCCCCCTCCGTACAGCGTGCTTAAATAAACCCACGTCTCCTCAGAAATCTGCCCGTAGTCGGCACCTGGAAGGGCCAACAGCAGCATCAGCCGTGCGGCCGCTGGAGGAATGGCTGGAGCACCTTCTAGGAACGCGACAAGGCAGGAAGCACAAGCCTTACCCTGCTTCACTTGCACGTGGCCACCGGCTTTCGTGAGTGCGATCTTGGTGTTGTCAATCGGTCCGGGAGGCTCTGTCAGAGCGGAACAAACATGTCAAATCCCATTCTGCTTTCCATTTTTCCACTAGATTCAGGTTATTTCCCTAGCCAGTTGTCTTGTCATTCCTGCCCTGCCCTTGGGGCCCCGCAGGTGGTCGAGTGGCGGGTTCCTGAGCTCCCCTCAGCCTCTGGTCTCACCGCTCAGGTGCAGAGCTCACTGAGGACTGAGCAAATAGACTTGTTTCCATTCTGCCACTCGCCCCCCACAGACTCCAGAGGTCTCTGGCTTCTTACCGTTATCTTTCCCCTTGACAAAGGCTTCCCACTCCCGGAACCACTGCATGCTGATGCAGTAGATGACACTTGGAGACTCCTCTGCCTGGAAAGCCTTGTTCAGCTGGAAGAGGCAGAGAACAGAAACGTGCAGGAAGGATTCAGTCACTCCTGAGATCTGGGGGAGCCCCTTCTGTTAACTGTAAGGCCGCTTTGCCACGCTTCAGAAGAACCTCCTGTAATTCCACCACCTTCCTCACAACCTGGTCCTGCTCGCTCGAGCAGACACCAGACCGGGGCGGTTCTGAAGACTGTGTCTTCGTGCAGCCACCCACAGCGTTACCGTGTCCAGCTGCCCCTCCCTGTGCTGCTGGAGAACCCCAAGATCAGTCTCCCGGCCACGCTGGAGATTGTGCTCTGGAAAATGGGCAGGACTTTTCCCCTAACTGTCGGTGACAGATCTCTGTCTCCCACCCCTGCCCTTTGCTCTTGCTTCCAGCTGCTTCCCACACAAACCTTGATGAAGGTGTCGATTTCGATTCTCCTGCGTTTGGCAAGTGCTTCGATCTCCACTTGGCAAATGGAGCACACGTACAGGTGGTTCACAGCAGGGCCGCCCCCGAACCTGAGCGCAGGGAGAGAGGGGAAGGGCATGGGGAACGGCAGGAGCACGGAGATGCTTCCCAGGCCTGCACTCTGCAGAGATGGATTTTTACTCCAGGCACTGGTGTAGGAGGGGCATCTGATGCTGAATGGAGGGTACGGCCTTAACGCAGCACGGGTCACAATACTGCTCTGGGACAACGTGTCGGTAGACCTCATTTTGGTTTAATTTGGGAGGCTCTCCAAATACCAGTTGTTGTCAGTCCGCCCCGAGGACCGCGTGCCTGGAAAGGGGTTGTGTCTTGGGTACTGAAGGAAGAACGAAATGGCCGTACTCACCTGTTGTAGAGATATTCCCACACGTTCTGGGGCAAAATCACAACCAGGTCATCGATGTAATGGTATTTGTTAGGAGGAATCCCTGTGGAGGGAAGGCAAGAGGGAGCGTTAACCAGGGAACTCATTCTCGCTGGGTAAAGACACAAATGAAAAAAAGGCAGATCTCCTCTGCTGAAAACTCCCCGCTTCTAGAATCTGCTTCCTCTGCTAATGGAAGACAGTCAAGAGTTCATTAATTGTGGAGGCTTCTCAATTGACAGCTTCAATTTCTAATCGAGTGCTTCGTTTCCGATTGATTTACAAACACGAGGGCTCTCCGGCCAGACAGGTGAGGAGGCAGGAGAGCAGAGCGTGGTGTATCGGCTCTCCTCAGCAGCACGCGCTCCGTTCTCCAAACAAACACCGAGGGCCAACCTTGTGGCTACGGTAACAGAGATAAATGCTGCCTTATCTGCTTTCTACAGGTTTGTTTTTAAAACCAAACCGAGAACTGCAAGCTGTTGTTTCCCAGCACTACACATCCCTCCGGGCCCCGACGAGCAGGACAACGGGGTAATTGTCTCATCTGTCCCTGCGCGGGCCGGAGTTTCTGCCAAAGCAGCGGATCCTACAGCAGCACAACGCTCTATCGGGCAGACAGCTGGAGGGTTTTTTTTCTGAAGCATAAAGAGACAGCTGAAAGCTGCTAGTCCCAGGTCCCTGGCCCTGCCTTACCTCCATGAGAGCACAGAAAGGTGTGGTTGGTGATGGGACCGGGCTCAGCAAAGGTGTTGAATTTATTGAGCCACTCTCGAGAGATGTAAAACTGGAGTAAGCTGTGCTCCTTCATGCTGGCGAGGGACACAACTTTCTGACGCTCTCGCACTGCCTCTTCACTGCTCTTCCTTAAGTAGGGAAAAGAAAATGAAGCAATTTCTGAAAACTTCGTTTGCAAAATGCATTTCTAGGCATCCCGTAACCGGCAAGGGACCGCTGCGTCCCGGGCACAGCTCACCTGTAGAACAAGACGTAGGCCTCTGCGTTCTGCACCACGGTCTCGTGGACTTCGGTGACGTACTGGTCATCAAACTCGTACCACTGCCCGTTGATCACGTTCTGGCAGTAGGCTATGTAGTGCCCACCTGTAGCAGAGACAACACCGCACCGCTGGGTTCGGGGTGCAGGCAGAAGTCAAGTCTGGGATAATGTCAGCAGCACAAACAGGATTAGCTGCTGTCAGGGAAAGGAGAGAGAGCCAATGAAGGGGAAAAAACCCTGTAATTCCTGTTCAGTCCAGCTTTGCAGGAGCAGGGAAGCCTGGACTGTCACCCGGATTTGCTTTCCTTGGAAAAGGCCTCTCCGTGAGCCTGAACGTCAGGAAGGGGTTTGAGGCTGAAATAGCTGCAGGGATCTGTCAGGAGCTGCCCGGTTCACTTTTCCAGGGGCAGAGGTGGGGAATGGAGGGAACAGGCCTTCTACTGCCCCTCGGCCCAGGAGTGGTGCTGGCTAGTCCTGGAACACCCTCTGCTTTGCTCAGGCTCCTCTCGTTCCCGTTCCCCTCTGCCTGGATTCACAGAAGAAGGACTCACTGCCTGCTGTGCCGTGGTGACAGATGACCGACAGGAGATCGTAGGTGGTGATCTGGGAGACGCACTCCTTGGCTAGGAAAGGTCGCAGATCCAGCCCTTCCAAGGGGAAAGAGACGTGACTGTTGATCTTGAAGGAATACATCACCTCGTGCCGGAACCGCTTCAAGTGGATGCAAAGAATCTGAAAGACCAAGGCCAGAGAACACCAGAGCGCGGTTTTGTTGTGGGTATTCGGATAAAACAGCACAGCTCTCTGCATCTGGTCTTTGCAAGAGTTCTTGGCCTGTTAGTCATGAGTGCTGCTGGCTCACCAGATCAGAATGGCTCTTGGGTGTAGATACAGGACTTTGCCACCAAACCAATCCGCTGTTTCTGTTCTACCTCCTTACCCTCCTCAGCGGCTGCTAAAAGAAAACTAGGAAACAAGGTGCTTTCACTCACCTCTGGTAGCCGGAGGACTTTGCAGTACTTCACTCCATTCCGCAGTCTGAGAGAGGAAAAGAAACGAGCTGTGAGAAATCTCTAAAGCGAAGGGATGCCAAAAGGCAAGGCTGGGCCTTGCTCTGGCCGGGTCTTGCTCAATTTGAAATCCAAAACAAATCCTGAATTGCGGCAGCAACAAACCGAGGCCCTTTGCAGCACCCTTCCCAAGGGCTGCACGGCACGAGCAGTTTGTCCTGTCCTTTCTCAAACAACAGCTCCATTACTGCCAAGCCACACAGCTGCTTATATCCTCCTCCTTTTCCCTGCCATATCCAGCACCTTCCCTATCCGTGACCTCTCCAGACCAGAGCTCTAATGCAAGGCAGATTTTACACCCTAGTCAGCAGGAGAAATGTCCAGGCAGAGGGCACAGCAAAATGTCTGACAGCAGAACAGAGAAACAAAGTTCCAGGAGCACAGCACGACACAGACAACGCCAACTTACTTTTTACACCGTTCGCAGCTGTACATGTTGTCCCCTGCGGACGAAGAGAACAAAGCCATCAGGCAGCTGGTCAGAGCTCACTGCGCTGCCGGGGCTGCCTTTCCATCCCGGGCAGAGAAACCGAGTTAAACAACCTCTTGGGGAAGCCAAAGTGAGAAGAGATCAAAACCAGCCCTTCTCTCAGTAAGTGCAGGCAAGAAGAGAACGCAGTCGAGTAGCAGTGAAGCGGACAACAGCCCACCGACAGAAGCGAACACAGCAAATTGTTGAAGTCCTCTAGAGGTTACGGGGTGGACGGAGGAAGCAAAGAAGCTAAGGTGGCTCGAGAGCCACAGCGCCGGCAAACGACCGACAGCCACGTCTGCCTCTCGCTGCAGGCGCCCTCACGCAGATTCAGAATGAAAAAGCAGCACCCCCGAGCAGGCAGGAAAACTCCCTCCTGCTCAGAGCTGCTGAACTGCCAAGTGTTGGTACCACCAGTCACTTAAGTGAAACACTGAGGCAGGTTTTCAAGGAGATGGAATCCACTTCCAGAATACAAGTGAAATCCCCCTGGATGAGCTTTTCCTTGTTTCATGCTGACAGACCCCACTGAAGGAAACTCACCCTTCAACTCATCCGCTGCAAAAAAGGCAGCAAGACAATCCTCCAGCGTCACAACAGGACCCCAAAACCAGCTCGGGATACAGGACACCACAAATCTGCAGGAGAGAGGGGATTAAAAGTTACACATAAAATAGCTGGACACCTTGACGTACAAAACTCCACATGGATGATGGGTTTCCTTCTAGCAAGTCCTAAACTCATCACCCATCCCAGAGGAGCGGGGAAAGCATGATTTCTCTCAGCTGATGTTCCTCCTGTGATTGCTCAAACTGGAAATGATTTGGAAAACTACACCAGGAATTAATCTGCTCTGGAGGGCAGGACTGAGCTAAAGGCAGAAGAAGTAAGTGAGGGATTATCAAGTGCACAAGAGATCTCAAGGTATATGACAGACCCAGAGGAACAGTAGCAACTGGTTTACATGAGAAGGCTCAGAGACCTCTGAGGTACCACGTACTGTCCTCCAAGGAATGGTGACAGCTGACATTCTGCTGTAAACCCCACTGGTTAGGGACGGCTGCCTTCCAGCACTGCAGGGCAAATCCCAGAAAGAAGAGGTCCTGCGTAGGGCACACACCTCCGGATGTACTCCATGATGAAAGCAATCCAGCCTTGGGAGGCGTAGTTGTCCCCACACGCCCCTGTCTTAGCTGGCACGTTTTGGTAGATGGCGGAGTGCAGCTTGGCCAAGTCCTCCTTCCCTGGGATTGGGAGTGACAGGTCCTGGAATGTCTCCACTGTTGTAGAAACCTGGAAATATCCAAGAGGACAAAGTGTGGGTTTCTTATACATGTAATGGAGCTGGGACCTGACCTTCATCACCTCTTATCGCTGCTCGGATTTTGTCTTGGCCAGAAACCTGAGCTGGCAGTAAGAGCAACTCGCTCTGGCTAATTCTTCATCACTGCTGTCAGGGTGACTTTTGGCACGATTTTTGTACCACTGGGCTCAAATTTTCCAGCGTGCCCATGATATTGCTGGGCCAACTCCGTAACAAACCCCTACAGAGGAACGCAATTTCTTGGCGTGGCAGGTTCCTCACGCCTCCCCCACCCTCCGCCCATCACCATCTGAGCAGGCCAGGCCTCCTGCATCCCACGCCGGTTGGAAACGGGAGCACCATTTCCTAAGAAGAGATCTCCAAGCTGTGCTCTTTGACTGACAGCTGCCAGACAACTCACTCTGTCGCAGGTGAGGCACTGCACCAGGCTGAGAATGGAGCCGTCGAAGATGTCAGAAATCACACTGCGGTAACGGAGCTCTTTCTTCTTTTTCCCAGAAGCCTGCATCTGGGCTGAAAGATGGACAAGGGAGACCCGTCACGGAGCAGCTCTTTCCCAGCCTCCTGGCTCAGCAGGGTCACGCAGCTACCCAAGGACACAGGCCAAGTGCTGCCCTGCGTGGTCAGATGCCACTTGCACACCAGTGAGCCGGTGGAGCCCGTTGCAGGCTGAGGTGGAGGTGGTATGAGAAAGGGGGAGGTGGCCAATGGAACCACCACACACACACGTGCCAGCTCTCAGCAGGATGAAACTCTTGCTGGAAATCCTGTTTCCATCCTCTTACTACGTGTTTAGAAACCTGTCCCTGCCAGACAGTCCCTGCTTTTCTGAGGTCTTGCAACATTTTGCTCTAAGTTTTACGCTTTAGTTCCTCCTCCCCTCACCTGCCTGTGTACTTTGTCCTTTATTTTTCCCCTCTGACGTGTCCCACGTGTCCCCCAGGTGTCTCGCACTGGAGAGGACTCTCCACAGCAGGGACTGGCCAAACGCACGGTTTTGTTCAAGAACAACCCCTCTTCCCCAAGCACGCGTGCAGAGACAGAGCGCTTTTCATCCAGCCGGAGCATCTGTGGCCGTGCTGACCTCAGCCAAGGGGCTGAGGCACAGTTGAGGACAGAATGCCATTATGGAAAGGCTGGAGGGACGGCGGTACAAGCACGTGCCGTTGTGTTCGCAGACGCTGCAATGCTGAGGGATTTCAATCTGCAGTTTGCTTGGGATGAAGAGACCAGTTAGCTAACGAGAGAAGCCAGGCTCCGCTCCGCAGCCTGACGGTGCTCCCAGCGCTGGGCTGACATCTGCAGCCTCAGTTCCAGTGCCGTGGGCCCAAGAGGGCCAAGAGGCAAGGAGCTCGCTCTGGGGGACATCAGCTTACAGCTCTTTGGCCCACCTGCTGTGAAATTCCAGTCTGGCAGACAAGCTCCGCACTCCCCTAAAGGGACAGAGCTTGTGCCTGAGACTTCACGGCCATTTTATGAATAACAAGCAGGGAATGCAGATGCAGGCAAGGAAATCATTTCAGGCTCTAATGTAAGACCATTCTAGAACATCTGCAGTGCCCAGAGCCTGCAAGTTTACGGTAGTCTTTGTCTAATACTATTTTAGAAAGCACTGATGTCCAGGGGAGTCAGCACTTCTTAAAGCTGTTAATCAAGAACCAGGCTGGATTCCTTCTCTCTCCTGGAAATGAACCCCTCCTCCTCTCCACGCTCCCTCCTTTGCCTCCCAGCACACACTTTTTGCAACTACCTTTCTTGAGTACATAGGAAGGTCCAAGCCTGGCGGGACTGGAGCGAGGAGGACTGCTGGAGAGCTTGGAGTGCATTTCATGATGGACCGGACTGCAGGGGCGTGAGGAGCAGCGCACGTAGGCGTCATTGTCAGGTTCTGTTTGGGAAAACGAGGAGGGAGAAGAGCGCTGGTGAGAAGCCCAGTTACAAAAGGCAAGCCTGTTGCAGTCAGCATCAGCCCAGCTCTGCGTTCCAGCCGGGATCTCTCCCAGTACGCTCGGTGTCTGTTAACTGTCCTGCCTGCACCAGCTGGTGGATACGGCTCCCTCGGAGCACGCCTAGGAGTGCAGGCAGAGCCAGGCTGAACAGCTAATAATGACATAGGAAAAAAGACACCCCAACAACCCACCATTTTCTGACACTTATGACTAATTAGGTTTTCCAGCTTGATCCCGCCTCCCTGAGCCGCAAACACAGCGCTGCCGTCTCCAGCGCCACTTGGCGGAGTGAGGCTCTGACGTAAGGAAGCGTTGAACGATCGGATGCGTTCAGCGTGAGGTGACTCCACACTTACGGCTTCACTGATGCTCTTTTCCCCAAGACACAGAAATGCACAAACTGTGAGTCTCCCTTTTCTCTCTGCAAAGCCCACCCTCCAGCGCTAACAGACACCTTCTTCCACACCTTTTCCGCAGCGAATCCTTCCCCAGGCCGGCCTATCAGATAAAGCGACGCACACGACCAACAACTTTTTCTGAAATTAGGAAAAGGCATAAATGGAGCGTTGGCAGGTTTGGCAGAGGCAGCCCTCCCTGCCTTCAGGAAATAATAAACTCAGCTCCATAGCATTTTATCCAGCTGAGCATCCATCTGGCTCACGTGAGACGTTTAACTGTGCACAAAGGCAAAACTACTGCCAGGGACACTGAGGAAAATCTTCACGCAAAAGCTCTGGAAACCCAGAGAAGGAACAGTGACGTGATGTGTTGTTCGTCACTACGCTACGGCGCCGTAAGATGTCTTTTCACAAACACCACGACGGCAAGAGGTGCGTACCTGGGGTCCTACACGGGCTGGCAGGACGGGGAGCTGGCAACATCTCGGGTGAGGCTCTACCATCGACTGGCATCATGGTGGTGTCAACATCTGCGTCCTCGTCCACCTGCTCCGAGTTGCTGCGCCGATGGCCACAGGAGAACTTCCTGTCCTTCATCCTCTCTTTCTCGGAGATCCCTCTCCCTGCTTCATCCTGGATCAACAACTCCGTCTCTGCCAGGGAGCTGCTGCCCATGCCCCCTGAGGTCCGACTCTGACCATCTCCTTCACCCCTGTCACTGCTGGAGTCACAGGAGAGGAACTCATCCTCCGAAGGGCTTCGGTCACCCTCTCGCTTGTCATCCTGATCACTGGTATCCAAATCCCTCGTCTCCGCAACAATTGGTTCCTTCAGTTCTTCATGAAGTTGATCCATCAGACACCGCAGGAACTCCTGAGTGTCCTGAAAACCAGAAGTAATTCCATGTTCGTATCCATCCAGAAACGAGGCAAATGAGAGGGGCAAAAGAGGAGATGGCTCCATTCAGAGCCTCTCCACGCTGCTCGCAAAGGCTGGTCACCTCTCTGAGACAAGGAGACCAAAAGGCCTGTCTGCTACTTAAATGTTTTCAACTCCTAAATGATAAAAGGCCCAATTTTTATCTGAACATCTTCAGCTGCAAGACAGCAAAAAGCCAGAGCGCAGTCGTAACCCTGCAGACCACGGGCTGATTTATCAGGGGGTTTTCACTGATAAGAGGTGAGGGACAAGGAGAAACCACCTGACGAAGGCAGAATAGAACAGACTCTTACCCGCAAAACATATTTCATCAACGCTGACTTCTGCTCGTGGCAATCCCTCTCTTAGAGAAGGCAGATTAAAATCTTTAATAAATAGGGAATGGAACCAGAAAGGAAAGACTACACAGTCTAGGTGCAAGCTCCTGCATCCGTAAAAGAACGAATGCACCGGCTTCAAAGGACCTGCTGGAAAGCAACGTGGTATTTTGACAACTCCAGAAAGTTAATTATGATGTTTCTGTTATTTTATGGAAATCTTCCTGTCTTCCTTTCAACTTTATCTCTTTACAGCTGAGAGTTTTCCAATCTAACGTCCTCCACATCAAAGATAAATACGGAAGTTCTTGCATTAATCATTAGTTTGATCCTCTGTTTTGGGCTCCTGTCAGTGTCACAGTTCTAGATGTACTGTCACTTCTCTTGTACGTTTTCTAATCATAGTTTGATGTGTACGTTTTATTCTAATGAACAAACACAAGAGATAGGCTGATAAAAACTTCAAAGGGAAAAAAAAAGGATACTATCTTTAAATAAGATTTAGTTTGCTGTAATTCCCCGGAAAAAAATATAGAACATTCTTATCTGGAAACTTCTTAGTGCAGATTTATCCAGGTTTCTCAGCTCCAATGTGAACAAATAATATTGAACTGTCATACAGCAGCTATCTATAGATCTCAAAGCCCTTTAAAAAAGGAGGTGACCATCATAATCTCAGAGGTGAGAAATCTGCCACAGGAAAATGCACTGATTTGGTACCAGCAAACCTGAGGCAGAGCCTGGAAGAGAACCCAGGTCTCCTAAATCTCACCCAAGTGCTCCACCAGCTTACAAATACTGACACAAAACGGGCATGACCCCTGAGCTCAAGCTCTTCCTTCTGGACACAGGCACCACTGCTGCAAGAAGAAAAATCACATCATCTTTGGAATAATAGCAGGGGTTGGCTGAGGTCCCACCTGCTGCGCGTAGCCTCGGAACATGGGGTTGACGAGTTTAATTCCATGCGACAGACTGCTTGGAACGACGTAACTCGGGCTGGTTAGGTATGAAAAATACAAAAAAAAAAAAAAGAAAGTTAGTTTGCTTATCAGGCCTGGAGCCAGTTTGTCTAAGAAGCCATAGAACAGGGCGTGGTAACTAGTAAAAGAAGACAAAAGCTCCTTATGCACCTGCAGATGCTGGGTGTATATTCCTCTATTAAGCCCAGTGGCATAAAATGAAGGGACAGAAAACATCTCACAGTCATTTCAGTCTCTCCTTCCAGAGAGACCCTTCCGTGGAGCACATGTAACTTAAAGCTCTGTCCACACTTGAATTCTCTCAAGTGATTCTTTCCAGAGCAGAGTTTTGCCGTTAGATACTTGGTTTGATTTTGCAGCACCGTGTCTGGGGTGGGCTGACCACCCAGGAACGGAGGTAAATCAAACCCACTTATCTCACTTATCCCTTATTAACAACGAACATGAAACAAACAGACAATGCCATTTAAATTCCTGGTTTGATTTTTTTCCAGTTGATTGCAGAGCAGACACCTTCAGATTTAAGCCGACCTGCGTTATTTCACACTGTCCTTGGAAGCGGTCTAGGTTTTGAACCACGAGTGATCATTTCCCAAAAGCTCATCTGCATTTTCCACTCTCTTCAGTAAAAATCTCTTTCCATCCAAATCATCAAGCTCTCTGCTAATCAAGAGCAGTGCAATTAAGTGCTGGTCAGTCCATGCAAAATACTCAGAAATGGCCAAGAGCATTCCCTTACTCTATCATTTTTTAATCACTGCCAACAGGGAAGCTAAAGAAAAAATAAATAATCTCTTCCTTTTTAAAGTTATAACCCTAAAAAATGTATGATTTTCACTGACATTAAATTGTCCGTTTTATCCCCAGCAGCAGGAGATAGGATCTCCCAGATAGAGGGGAATCCTCACATTCTCATCTACATTAAGGTTTGAACTGACTGCCTCAGGTGATGCATTTATCCCTGAAGATCAAAATTCCTCTTTGCTGATGCCAGATGTCACGAAACCTGTCCAGATTGGGTTGGGGAGCGGCCACTCACCGTTTCTTATGCCAAACCTCAGACACCAACTTCTGGTAACTTTTGCACAGTGCTGGTTTCTTATCTGTACGGACGAGTCCACCGCATTCCAGAAAAAACTGTGTGAGAGGTGGGCTACAAGAGAAAGAGAGAGAAGAATTCAGTGCACAGAAATTTCTCCTCTGCTTCTGTTTAAGGGTTTATCAAAATTTAATGCGTGCCTTTTGGAAAGTATGCTTAAGGTACTAGTTTTAGATCAAGAGAAGGACTGATTCCAGATGCGACTCGTCTCTTAACTTGAAACAAATGAAAAAGACTGATCTGAATCGGTTCCCAATGCAGAGAAGAGATCCTGGAACTAGTTCTCAGCAGGGTGGCTGGAGAGTGTTTTAGGATATGAGTTGTTACAGGATGGTATCGCTGGGGAGAATAAAGAATGCGATGTGCAGTTCCGTACGATAAACCCATTTCTGTCACAACAGGAATGATGAAGTTGGGCTTCAAGCCCTCGTCTAAACACGAGTCTTGGCTGTAGCCGGTCGATCGCTCAGTTTCCTGCTGTAAAACTTCTGTTGCCCTCAACAAACACTACATTTTTTGGCACCTGGCCTGGCTGAGTTCTCTTTGCAAGACTCAGGAAGGTCTTAGAACAGACCACTTTCGATAGTGAAGTTTAGTAACGACCCTGCTGAAAGGCCCTAATGCCTACCAGTTAGAGAGAGCCTGAAGTGCTGCATTCATGTAGCAGGAGTTCCCAAGATTTTTCATTCCAGTAAGGCCTGAAGCACAAACAAGAGAAGCATGAAACACTTTCCAGACGTGCTGCTTTCTACATTCTTCCCCAAAGGAGAAGGAATTCAGCCCTTTCTCAGCAATCTCCACACTCCGCTCCTCAGAACCTCTCGGTGCAGGTCCTACAGATTGCAGAGTTACCCTCACAGCCCTTTCATCAACTCGAAGCAGAGTTACCTCTTGGTTTCAAATCGTCATCCTCCGATTCAGATTCGCCTTCATCAGCCACTGCAATTGGAACAGCTTTCAGAGGGTGAGCAGGCAATGGAGAATCCTCGATTCAAGAGAGAGAAATAAGCATCAGTGAGAGGCCTGCTTTGAAAGATGAGTTGAGAGAAATACTATCTTACACATAAATCAAGCCAACCTTTGAAAAAAGCCCTCTGGCAAGAGAAGAACCAGTTGTACAGCCTACCCTTCTCACTAATGGAAGGAGGAAGTGGATATGGTACCATTGCTGCTTCCAGTACCCGTGATAAAAGAGGCATCAGGAAAATGCAGCCACAAGTACACCTGTTTCTGCTCTCACAGCTCAAATCCACAGGCCACACACTGACAATGAAGATGTGACAGCCTTTGTGGTTCCTCTCAGAAACGTGCCCCATAGAAGAGGATACAAAAGGTTTTTTTTAAAAAAAAGGGAAAATAGATATTCGAGTCATCTGTAAGAATTCTTGCTGGGAGATCCTATAAGGCCAGGCTACAGGCAGCCACTCACAGGAGAAGAGTTCCGATCACAACAAAAGCTGGAAAACGGCGGAAAGCGCTCGGCTAATTTTGCAACAGGTAAACGAAACTCCCGTCAAGGATTCAGCCCTGCCACGCCGTGACGCAGACCCACCGGTTCGGTGAACTTCACCGGCGGCGACGGCGTGTGCGCTGCCAGCCGCTGGTCCAGGAACACCTCCTTCTCGCAAGCGTAACACCAGATGCGGAAGGTGGTCAGGTTCACCGTCAGGTTGTGCTTTTTGGCCTGAAAATTCACAAGTGGAATAATAATGAATCTGTTTTGACCGCTGGATCGAGTTGAAGCACTGGACTACCAGAAGCACTGGACTGGCGCAGCAGGGTAGAGGGGGATTAGGTAATGGGGAAAAATCCAACACTGCCTGTCTTAAAACGGCCAACACAACAAGCTCACCTGTGCATGAAGGGTGCTGTGGTCAGCAAAGGACTCCCCGCAACCGACATAAGGACAGCCAATCTAGGGAGAGAAAAGAGCAAAAGTACAGTGGGCACAGCAAATTAGACCCTTCACCAAAGAGTCTGAGACTCCGGTCCCACCGGCAGCTGCAGCTTCAGAATTGATCTCGCCAGTTTTCTAACCTGCTTTTTATTCAGGCCCAGAATAAGACGGATAATTGGAATTTCTTGATTTGAGGAAGAAAACCCGTAACCAGGTTTGTGCCCCTGTAAAGGGGGCTCTGTTGCAAGGCAGCTGCTCCAGCGGGCAGCTCCTCTGAGTAGCCACAAAACCTCTGGGCATTCCAGTGTCAAACCAAACCGCCCCTGCCCACTCGCAAGCCCCCGGTCACTCCTTCTTGCCTCACCGCCCTGAGCATCGTCTTCTGAGGTCTCACCCTCGCAGCCTCCCTCCACAGTCGCCAGCAGAGGCAGGACCCAGCCAACAGTCAACGCTGGGCATTTGATTCATTCCTACTGGGACTCCCAGGGGGGAACGGCCTATGAGGAGTTAACTCTTACATCTTGGCATATTCTGGCAGCACTGGCCTTTAATCTAGGGGAGATTCCTTGAAATCCATCAAAAAAAATAAATGGTGGCTAGTTCTACTGTGAACTCCCTCTTTGCCTCCCCTTTGTCTTTTTTTTTTTTCAGTACAATACTTTCTTTTTTTAAAAACCAAAGAGAAGTCCCACCATACCATGCACACAAATAGCAAGCCATTTTTACCTGAAGACAAGCCCAGAGATTTGGTCCCACAGCTCCACAAGACTGGCAAGTTCCCTGCGTATTCATGATAAAAGAAGGTTTGGTTGCTTGTTTGGTTTTTCAATAACCTAGTCCTTCAAGAGCAGGAAACTTCTCTAGAAGGCAGGCCCAGCCAACCTGCAGCTCGCAGGATTTCATTGCTTAATACCACACTTCTCATAAAATAGAGGCTTTGCAGCGTTTCAGCTGAGTGACACATCTGAGCAGGATAAAATGACAGTGGGAAGAGATCAGATGGAGTCGACAAAAGTCTTACTGGACATGGGCAGGGTACGTCGGCACTGGAGGAAGAGTTCCTGCCTCTCCTCTACGGAGATTGGCGGCATTTTCTCCGAAAAGCAAACATGGAAACCCACGCACAATAGCTATAAGGGAAAAGACTGACAACCAAAACAGCCTGTACCTTGGATTTGAGCAGCAGATCATCCCTGGTCACCTCTCCTATGGAATCCAGGTGAGGGCAGATGTCTCTCGTATCCCCCATTTTCACCAACGCTCACCCGCGGGGGTATTATCCTAAGAAAAGAAAGGACAGAGCCTTTCAGCTACGGGTCAGATTTGCTCTCACCAACTGTAAGAAGATAAATGAGCACGTTTTGTATATCAGAGATGATTATACCCATCTTTAAGGTTCAGAGATCAAAAGCGAGGGAGAAGGAAACGCAGGAATAAAGCAAATAACCGTACGGCGTGGAATGTGCGCTCGGAAACACGGGAGGTGCTCGGGACACAGGCAGAGCTTCAGCTGCCGACTCGGTGCCAGGGATAGGGACGGATTCGCCGTAGCCTCAAAATGCAAACAGCGCTGCAGTGACCCACTGACCACCCCCTTCTTAAACTTCCAGGCTGTCCGGATCCTAGGATACGGCTGCCCAACCGTATCAAGAGGAGTGTGGCCAGCAGATCAAGAGAGGGGATTCTCCCCCTTTGTTCTGCTCTTGTTGAGACCCCACCTTGAATACCATGTCCAGTTCTGGTGTCCCTACCATAAGAGGGACATAGATCTGTTGGAACGAGTCCAGAGGAGGCCACAAAGAGGATCCAAGGGTTGGAGCACCTCTGCTACAAGGATAGGCTGAGGGAGCTGGGATTGTTCAGCCTGGAGAAGAGAATACTCTGGGGGGACCTTATAACTGCCTTCCAATACCTGAAGGGAACCCACAGGAAGGCTGGAGAAGGACTTTTCACATGAGTGTCCAGCGACAGGACAAGGGGAAATGGTTTTAATCTGAAGGAGAACAGGTTTAGACTGGAGCTTAGGAAGAAGTCCTTCAGTATGAGGGTGGCGAGACTCAAATGGATTGCCCAGAGAAGCTGTGGATGCCCCCTCCCTGGAAGGGTTCAAGGCCAGGTTGGATGAGCCCTCGAGCAACCTGCTCTAGTTGAGAGGCGCCCCTGCCCAAGGCAGGGGGGTTGGATGAGATGATCTCTGAGGACCCTTCCAACCTCAACCATTCTATGATGATCACGGAGCATCTCTGAATGATGCCGAGTCCTACGGCAATAAATCAAAACTCCCACCACCTCCTATCTGCTTGACATACAGAACTTAACTGCTCCTGTACGCCATGAACGCTCCCTGAACCTGACCAGACTGCTAAGTTTTGCTTTTCCCCTGAGAAACTGGGTGTCCTGTGCTAGCTCAGCAGGTGGGGCGGGAAAACAAACGCCGTGATCTGAACCGACTCCCTCTCGCCAAACACACGCACGCGGCGAGAAGATACAAATCTAATTAGCTTGTTTGCATGAAACTTCAATTAAAAGTGAAAGGGCTCTGCGGCTCGAGACACAAGTATTTAGCATATGGTGTCCAGGGGCTTCCTGCTGCCCCTGTGGTGCTGATCTGAACCGAACAGTCATTACACTACTTTATCAAACCTTAAAAATGTGATTACTGGTGTAAATGAAGCTGGGCAAGACGGAATTAGACTTAACTCGTCTGTAAGACAGATAACCAGCCTTCAATCTCGGAGGAATGTGCCATTTGATAGGTAGATTGTTAACAATATGAGCTAGATGACTCTCCCAAGATGGTAACAACCCAGCTCCTACAGCCAGGCGGCCCAAGTACGTGGGATTTCACAGCTCCACGCTTATGAGCATAATAAACACTTCCATGGTGGTCCCTGCGTATGTAAAAGCCTTTAAACATGTCTCAGTAACATGTAGCTATAAAAAGAGAGATGAGAAGGGTTTGTGTTTCTTAAGCATAGCTTAAATAACCTCACGTGTGGCCGCTGAGGAAAAAAAAGGACAAGTGGTATTAACAACACAGATCAGGATCTAAAATATTACTGTTGGCTGGAAACGAAGCGGATCTGAAAGGCTGACATCACAACAACAATGAAGTGGAAAATTCTGATGAAGTTAATGATGCCGGCAGCATGGCTGCTGCTCTAGTGTTTTCACATTTTGAGGACATTTGAAAGAATTTCCAGTGTTACCTGGTCTGAATCACTGACAGAAGGGAGAAAAGGGGGGGAAAAAAAAAAAAAGATAAAGAAGCTGTATCAGCAACACTTATCTTGGGAGCTGAAAAGCTTGCCTAGCACCTTGCCTTGGCAGAAGACAAACCTCAAGGATAATGTTGTAACAAAGTTTTTCCAGCACTCCTTGGAAGTGAATAAACCGAACTGGAGGAGCAAAGCAAAACTGGAGGAGGAAGGAATTGTATTTGCATACCAGAAAGCACAGCAGTGCTTGTAACCAGCATCTCGGTCACCTCTGAAGAGATGCTTAACGAACAACCGAGCGATTTCACGCAGCTTCACAGAGAAGCAAAACAATATGTTAATAGGTTGATGTGAAAAAAACCAACAAACAAGTGACAAGAGCACAGCATCTTCGACTAACACATGAAACTGGGACACTTTCAGGCTCCGAGTCCCTCCATCAAAACCGACTCCTTTTCCCAAATGCATCAGCTGGTCCCAAAAGAGTATCAATGCCACGACTGCTTGTTCGCCTTCCTTGATTTCTTTTCCCTACCCAGAAGTTTCCCAGATCCTAATGAAGAAAATATTGGTTTGAAATTAACTCCAGACCCTGTCATTTTTACCAGCTTCAGCTAACTGGGAACCAGTTTTGGAGCACACCGTGTTCAACACAGTCTTGTGGCTGGGTTTAGTGCATTTTGTGGGACCACCCCCGTACTCAAAATCAAAACCACGCCTTTAAACTTTCCAGCCCTGGGATGCTGAGCATTTTTAACAAAACGGGAAAACCTCATTTTCACCTCCCAGTGCATCAGAAAAGGTTCAAGTCGTGCCTGTTCAGAGGAAGTATTTAATCCCTACCTGCCCACAGCTCTGCTCCAAGAGCTTCAGCTGGCGCACACAGCGCCCAAACGCTGCTCAGAAAAGCAGGAATTTAATACAAGCCCTGCCAGAAAGCTTAACCTTGCTTGTCAAAATGTACTATGGGTGATGGGACAAGAAGCTACCTTAAAACAAGTCCTTCAGCCTGTCTTTCTCAAGCACCACCGTGGAAGGACAGTACACGAACACCTCCGAACAATTCCACGGTAACCGCAACCTACTTTCAGTCACTTAAACCGCTGCCAAATCCAGCGTCTCTGCCTTCCACAGTAACACATTTCTGGAGTTGTTTGGGGTTTTCTTTCTGTTTAAAACAACTGCGTGGTTTTGTAGCAAAGTCAGAGCCGCACGTCAAGAATTTCTGATACGTGCAGATCGACGGTTTGCGGAGTAACCGTTTGCACAAATAAAAGAAACCCTCAGCACTGCTCATCCGCCAGGCAACTACCGGCTCCGCTCGCTCATCTTGCATAACCCCCCGAGATAAAGGAGGATCTGCAGTTGTTCTCAGTGATATTTTATACTTGAGATACTGGAGAAAGAAATGTTTACTGAAGTGCCCTGCTGACAAGGAAGAACCAGAAACCAGGCACTTCTGACTCTTAGCTCGAGATCTGCGCTACATCACAGCCAGGCGTTTCACGGAGAACGGGCAAAGGAGAGCGGGTTTTAACACAGATTTATTACTGGAGGTCGCAGCTAGAGATTTAGCTTTTAAGGGAAAAAAAAACACCTTCAGGAATCTCCCCGTTACCCCACGATGTCGCTCCTCAAGCACAGCAGACCCCCAGAATACAAGTCCTCTCCTCACAGATGCTACATCAGCGTCAGTGAAGCTGACATCGAGATCCCTGCACGGTTCGGTTCGGGCAGGACGAGCCACCGGCAGAGCCACCGCTCGCCCCTCGCGGTCCCCGCTGTCGCCCCGGGGAAGGCACCAGGCCCCGGGGGCTGCAGGGCGGCCCCGC
>VWZK01011959.1:122871-195210 GCA_013396935.1 Baryphthengus martii
GCTCCCGGAGGCCCATCTCGTATCGGTTCTTCCTCAAGCCTTTCAGCGTTTGGATGCTTTCCTCAGCTGAGGGAAGGCATCTTGAAGGGACGTATCCAGTAGATGCCATGTGGATTTTTTTTCCGATTGCTTCAAGAAATGAAATCGCTTAATAAAATAAAATATAAGATATTTACCTAATCCATAACCAGAAAAGCGGACGCTAATATGCAGAAGTTTAGGGCAAAGTCTGTCTAGAATAGTCTGTTAACTGCAAAAAGTCAAGGTAAATCATTGAGATGAATTAATTCCTTAATTAATTCATTAAGACCAAAGCATCAAATACTAAGTCAAATGTTTGATTTTTTTTCAGGTTAAAAGTTGAGGAAGCCAAAGAAGTTCAGAGCCTCCGAAAGCGCCCCAATGGGGTGAGGTAAGGGATGTAGCACAAGGACATGAAGGTGTGTTTTGTCCAACAGTGTAATGTCACAGGAAATTTCCCTCTTTTTCATGTGAGAAGCGATAGGACAAGAAGAAATGGCCTCAGGTTGCACCAGGGGAGGTTTAGGTTGGATATTGGGAACAGTTTCTTCCCGCACAGGGTTGTCCAGGCCTGGCCCAGGCTGCCCAGGGCAGGGGTGGAGTCCCCGTGATCCCTGGAGGGGTTTCCAAGGCGTGGAGCTGTGGTGCTGAGGGACAGGGGTTAGTGGTGCCCTGGCAGGGCTGGGTTAACATGGACCTGATGATCTGAAAGGTCTTTTTTGATTGTACTTTTGTACCACACACGTGGTTTCACTTGGACACTTTCACACCTCCTCCGTCCTAATTCCCCGCTCTCCTCTCATCCGGAGCCGATAGAGGAGTTGGAATTTGCACCAGCGATGAGCCATGGTCCTTGTTTTGGTGACTCACTGTAAGGCACTAAAATCTACTTTAACTTCTCATCTCCCCAAAACAGTGACAGTTTCTCTACCCACGTGGAGGGGTTAGAAAGCTCGACAATTCAACGTCAGTACCGTGTGTGTGTGAGACCCTCTGCCGGGTTTAGAGAAGGAGAAAGAAAGGTGGAATTGTTGGTAATCTGTTTCCTTCCGCTGAATGTGACTGACCTTTCTCTGCCTGTCCAGCGCTGTAGCTCTGCTTGTGGGAGAGAAGTTGCAAGAAGAAGCAACGCTCGTGGTAAGTGCTGGACGCTGTGATGAGCTGAGGGCTAAGGTGTAATGATGTGAGAGTGACGCGTGGTCGAGACGATCACTCTGCGGGTCTGGCCTGGGGCAGGACTGATGTCACAGCTCAAGATGTTCATGTTCTCTGTGGTTTTGTCCAGGTTTTGAAGACTAAAATTAAACTAGAGGGAAGATTCAGGGGTTCTCGTTCTTTTCGGTTTCACAGGATGACCCATTTAAGATAAAATCTGGGGGAATGGTGGACATGAAGAAGCTGAAAGAAAGAGGCAAGGACAGGTGGGTGCATGTGAGCTCTGAAGACGTCTCCCTGGGCTAGTATGAAACAACAGCTAGTAATGGCGTAAGCAGATGTGTTGCTTTCAAGTTTACTACAATGCAGTTTGACCAGTTACTGACCCTCGCTTGTCAGATCAGTTAAAAAAACCACCCAAACACACACACACAAAATACCTCAAAAAACCCAACCCAAACAAACAAGAAAAAAAAACCAAACAACAACAAAATTAAATAAATTTTTTTAAAAAAAAAAAGACAGAAAACCCTGTAAAGATTGTGGTTTCCATTTAGGATTAATGAAGAGGAAGATCTAAACTTGGGAACGTCCTTCTCGGCGGAAACCAACAGGCGGGATGAAGACGCTGACATGTGAGTTGTGCCGCGTCGTTGTGCCTGGGATGTTGAGGTCGGGGTTGGGCGTCCCCTCACAATTTATTTCTTTCTGAGTAGTCCCAGAACATCTTCCCCGTTCTCACTGAACCTTTCTCTTGCTCTTTCACCTCCTGGCTGCCAGACTTGAGAAGGACAAAGGAGGTGCCAACCAACAGGGTGGCATTAAATAAATACCGGTGGGAGCCTTCGCTGCTGGTTGCGAAAGAGCTTGGAGGACCTGATCAGTTCAGCTGGGCCGGTTGCTTCTTGCCGTTGACATTAGCGGAGATGTTTTGGAGAGATGATTCATTCCTCTCTCGTAGCTCTCGGGACAGCTGTGGTGCAGCTGTGCCCAGCTGTGCTGCCGCTGAGTACGGAAAATAGAATTAAATACCGTCTGTCCCTCGTGTGCTGCTGTTTAGGATGAAGTACATCGAGACCGAGCTGAAGAAGAGAAAGGGAATTGTGGAGAACGAGGAGCAGAAGGTGAAGCTGAAGAACGCCGAGGACTCTCTGTACGAGCTGCCGGAGAACATCCGTGTCTCCTCTGCCAAGAAGACGGAGGAGATGCTGTCCAACCAGATGCTGAGTGGCATTCCTGAAGTGGACCTGGGAATTGAGTATGTGCTTCACGGATCTGTTGGTTAGGGCCAGAACTGCCGGGGTGAGCGAGCGCTGGTCAGCAGAGCTGGATTAGACAGCCCCAGTTTGGCCCTGTGCTGGGATTGAGCCTTGGTCTGGGTTAGCACGGTACCTCCGCACGGGGACGGGGCTCCGGCGCCTCCCCATCGTGTCGCTTCCGGGAGGAGGCTCTTTAATTTTTGTGACTTGAATCTGGCACCTTCCTGGAGGCACAGGTTATGGCCTGCACCGTAAGAGGAGGCACTAAAGATGCCAGCTTCCCTTTCGCCTTTGAAACGGCACGTCCCTTCCTACGGCACCACCTCCTCTCTCGACACGCGCCTCCAACGCCACAACGGCGCCGTAACTACCCCCCAGATCCAGCCACTTAGCGCTCCTGTGCCCACGACCCTTTTTCAGTAGGAATGAGGAGTATTTTGCTTTGTTTTACTTCTAGCGCAAAAATAAAAAACATCATCTCCACTGAAGAGGCCAAGGCCAAGCTGCTGGCGGAGCAGCAGAACAAAAAGAAAGACAGCGAAACGTCCTTTGTTCCCACCAACATGGCCGTTAACTACGTCCAGCACAACAGATGTAAGTCTCCTGTAGCTGCCCTGCCCCCGGCACGGCCTCGTCCCCCGCCGCAGGCGGACACGCGGTCAGCTGGGACGGAGTCTGATGCGGGAGGGATTAGTTGGTGTGCGATTCCGTCCTCTGGGGCGTTTGTACAGCTCCCATCTGGCTGCGTCTTCCACCCGACAGCAAGGAGAGGGACTGGCTGCTCGTGGCTTAACTTTCTGCTCTTGAACTCCCAGCTGCCTCATAAATTTTGAGGCTTTTTCTTTCAGTTGCGTCTCGAGCGTGCGCTGGCAGCGCCTGCCTCGTCCGCGATTCTAAACGAGGGTTTCTAATTGAGAGAATCCGTTTTGTAGGCTGCCAAAGCAGACAGGTGGTCAGGCAAACGACAGCCTTCCCAGACAGGAGATGGGAATTAATTTCCGGGAGAGCCTCTCGTACCGCAGCCATCTGGAGGAAAGGCAGCTGGGTCTGGCCACACTTAGGGGGTGATTTGTGTCTTCTGGAGGAAATGAAGAGTCTTTGGGCCTCTTCTGATGAAATAGGGCTAGTGAAATTTGCTGTCTCCCTTCTTGTGTGTATTGATTATCTGTAGAAATTAATTATAAGAATGCTGCTTCTGAGGGTCCGTTGTTTCTGCTAAAGAAATAAGCCACAGAAATTTCTGCCACAGAAATAAGTCCGAGTCACGCTGTGCCAGGTAACAGTCCCTAGCTGACCGTTTCCTTCTTCCAGTTTACCACGAGGAGCTAAATGCGCCGGTGCGAAGGAACAAAGAAGAGCCAAAGCCTCGTCCACTGAGAGTGGGGGATACGGAGAGGCCAGAACCCGAGCGTGAGTTTCTAATCTAAAATGTTCTAGGGAGAGTCACTGAAACTCTTCAGGGGTCCCACCCGGAGAAACGATCTAGTTCTTCTTGCCTCCTCTTCTCCGGGTGCCCTGAGATAGCGAGGAAACGACTAAATCCATGAGAAGCTGTTGCTCTTGATGTACCTCTGGTAGGTCACACGTGAAGCCCTCTGGATGGAGATGTCTTTAGAGATGCCCGGGGTCGGAGCAGCAAAGGTCACACCTGAAAGGTGTTGCCAAAGCTGGCTGACAAGGGTTTGGTGAAAGCTGGAGCAGCAAGGGGGGTGAGGTTGGGGAGCACTGAGAACTAAAGCCCCTTCCCCTAGTGAGGGGCTGTGCCAGGGAAGTGGTGGAGTTACAGAAGTGTCCCTTGTGAAAGGACAGGAAGTATTATTTCCTTCCCTTTCTTTTGAAGGGTCTCCTCCGAATCGCAAACGTCCGCTCAATGAGAAAGCGACCGATGATTATCACTACGAGAAGTTCAAGAAGATGAATAGACGATACTGATGGACGTGGGCCAAAATCTTGGCAGTTGTTGTTCTTTTCCGCTTATAAAGGATTTTGGGTCAGGGACCTGAGGCGGGAGAGTCGCTGCCTTCGCATGCTGGTGTTACCTACAAAGCCCCCCCTGTGATCTTGTAGTGAATCAGTTTGCAGGTGATTGTGAACTCTTTGCTCGGTAAAGTCTTGTATATAACTTATTTTCAGTTATAAAACTTCTTTTACAAGAGCGTGAGCTTTCGTGGCTGGCATTTTTTAGTGAGAAAATAAACTTCCTTTTACAGATTGTTTCACCCTCTCAAAAAATACCAAAAAAAAAGAAAAGAGATCCTTTAAAAGCAGCACTGCTGTTTGCCTTGTGAATATAAGGGGAAGGTTTAAAGCCAGTTGGCTTGAAAATCACTTTGTAAGCGACTTCTTGTTTGTTCCCAAGGGCCTCTGCTGTGCGGAGTGCGTAAAGCTGAGATGGTGCGGAAGATTGGTGAGCAGGATTGTGAACTTGTGACTTGCAGCTGGGGTGATGAAAAGCACATCTGTCATTCTAATTGTTGTCTGTCCTTGGGTGTTTGACAAGTGAACATCTGTGTTCAGACAACAGAGGTCTGTGATAGACTCAGAGGCACCTTATTGAGCGTGGTTGAGATTTCTGCCCTGCTCTAGGAAATGTCAAAGCCCAGTGGAAAACTATGCCTGCAAAAATTCCTGATAATACAGGTGAAAGCAGCAGCTTTGGAAGTTTTTTCACTCTAACAAGGACTGAGCTCCACAGTCCCTGAGTTCTCACTTGAGTACCTCTGCCTGGGTGCTGCTTTGGTGATTCCTCGGTTTGTAAGGTAATAAGAATTTATTCTGCATTTCATCCATGGTTTTGTGGTTGTTCCTGCATCCTGCCTGTGTTGGGTCACACAGATGCTTCAGGAACACGCTCAGTGCAGCTGCTCCTCAGTCTGGCTTGCGAGTGCTGCCTCACTGCGTCTGTCGTCAGCGCAAAAAATGAGAGCAGGGACCCAGTGCCAGGGATTTTTTAGCACAGAATGGTTTGGGTGAGAAAGGATCTTTCAAGCTCATCTAGTCCAACCCCCCTGCAGGAAGCAGGGACATCTGCAACTAGAGCAGGTTGCTCAGAGCCCCATCCAACCTCCCCTGGGATGGTGCCAGGGACGGGCCAGCGAACACCTCGCTGGGCAACCTCACTCCACCAGCTTTCACCACCCTCAGCATCAAAAATTTCTTCCTTCTCTCCAGCCTAAACCTCCCTCTTTCAGTTTAAAACTATCATCATTTGTCCTGTCCCAACAGGCCCTCCTCGAAAGTCTGTCCCCATCTTTCTGACAGGCCCNCGGCCCTTTGCCCTCCTGGCCTGGGCCCTGCCCGGCAGGGTGGGTGCTGGAGCCGCCTCGAAGGAGGCGGGAGGCGGGAGGCGGCGGTCCCCCCGTGCCCGTCTCCCTCCCCGCTGCTGAAGGTGTGTTCTCTCTGTCCAGGTCTGCAGGAGAATTTGGACAGGAAGCTGTTTGGGCAGCACCTGGTGAACAAGGTGGTTGTAAAAGCCGTGAGGGGCTTCTTGAACAACACCAACGCCAAAAAGCCTCTTGCCCTTTCCTTGCACGGGTGGACTGGCACGGGCAAGAACTTTGTCAGTAAGATAGTCGCTGAAAGCATTTACAAAAGAGGTCTGCACAGTAAATACGTCCATCAGTTCGTGGCGACTTTACACTTTCCTCACGCTCACAGCATCAATCTCTACAAGGTAAGAGCCTGCGTGGCAATGGGGCACAGCTCTGCTGCACTGACTGTTGTGTTGAATTGTAAAAGTTATGATGTGGTCGGTGCTAGAAACCTAAATGCTCTTTTATGCAGTAAAATGTAGCCTGTACCAGTTTGGGAATCTTCTGTACAGAACCGAGCAAATCCCAGCATCCATCAGGACTGTTTTTCTCATGAATGTAGGGGGTTTTGCACGTGTTTTGAGCCTCTCTTTAGGGAAGAATGCTGTGCTTGATTTGCTTAGAGATGTGACTGACTTGAAGATAAGTGTGATTCAGGCAGGTTTCTGCACTTAGGTGACGTGCTGCTGATGGGCACTGTGAAAACTTATCAGTTTATGGCTGGGGAACCACCTGGTGACCTCTGTGTCAGGTAGCATGGCAAGCTGAAGCTTGCTCTCTGAGCCATGGGTCTGCTTTTCAGTTTTACTGCACACTGAGCAGCATTCCGTTTTTCTGGGCATCCGTTTCCCATCTGTACAATAAAATCACAAAATACTTTGTTGTCAGAGAGGTACAGACGGGTGTCTTTGGAATTGTTCTGCCAGTTTGCTAAGTGCCAGCACAGTTCTGTAGGCAGATGGGTATCGGGTGGAGCGGTACCTCAGATGTATGTTTTCTGGGTGGTTTTGTTCTGACTTTTTTTGGTAGCGTTGTTAACAGCAGAGTTTGAATAAGTACTGCTGTCTTTTCTAGTGCTGAATGTTAATATTCAATTTGTGTTTGCTAAAAATGGGAACTGGATGGTCTACAAACCCGATTTCTAAATGGAGGAAATATGTGTTTCCTCTCTTACTTTTTCCCTTCTTGCCACTGAGCTGTTTTAAAATAAAATGGGCCCTTCTCTGCTTTAGTTTTGAGGTGACCACACTTTAGAAACTTGCAGCCCAAGGCAGTAGAACTGTTACTTCTTACCCACAATACACCCAGTGCCACCTTCCTGTTGCTGCCTCTGCAGTTCAGGAGTAGACAGTGAATATAAAAAAAATGATGAAATCGTTGAAAGTGGTCAGAACAGTTATTCTTCATTCATCTGTCACCAGATAATTTTTTTCTTTTTTTTTTACCAATTCATTGTTGGTCTTAAGTACACTTAAGAAAAAAATGCAACACTTAAGAGAAACTTTCAGTACAAAAAAGCTTTAGCTTTTCTGAACAATGTTGTGTTTTAAGAAAGTCTCGGAATTGTCTTCATTTGGCTTCTGAATGATTACAACACAGGGCTGAGAATTTAGTTCCTTTTCTACCTCTACCAGTGGCTGCAAGTGCAGTTTCTCACTGGTGCTCCTCAGGCTGCAAATTTGATATTGATCTTGGTTTTGACACCTGAGGATGTTTAGACCAAAGTATTGCCAGGAGTTATCTGCAGACTTGTGAGGGATTTGCTTTGTGTTGCAGTTCCTTGGTGGTACCATCCTTTGGCCTCCTGTGCACTTTCTTTTTTGCTATGTTTGCAGGAATATCTTTCTCAGAAGGAGATTTTCTGCTTGTCCCATCCTGTTTCTTGGTGCCTCCAAATTTTTCAGAACCAGAATGAGATTTGGTTAAAGTTTTACTTACAGATTTTAACCGTGTTTTAATCAAGAAGCCAAAGCTTTTGAAATGGACACCGTTGAAATTATTCATTCAGGACCGGTATCCATCAGCAGAAGTGCTGTTTTCTATCTTTTTCAACACAAACTCTTTCAGCACCTTTTATTTTTATGCTGCTCAGGACCAGCTGCAGTCGTGGATTCGAGGAAATGTGAGCATCTGTCCCAGATCACTTTTCATATTTGATGAAATGGATAAAATGCATGCAGGACTCATTGACTCCATCAAGCCATTCCTGGACTACTATGAGCTTCTGGATGGGGTGTCTTACCGACAAGCCATCTTCATATTCCTCAGGTGAGAAGTGGCTGCTTCTCCTCAGGTTTGCTGCTCTTTACCCTTGATGCCTTTTAAAGTGACTTTGTCTTTTCTTTACTTAGCAATGCAGGAGCTGAAAAAATAACAGAGGTGGCCCTAGATTTCTGGAGAAACGGGAGGACAAGGGAAGATATACAGCTCACAGATATCCAAAATGCGCTCTCTGTGTCCGTCTTCAACAACAAAAACAGTGAGTAAAACCGCGATTGCTTTGGAGTTTAATGCTGGCTTTTACAGAAAGGCTGGGTTGTGAGCTGCGTTTTCACAGCTATGGTTTCTGCTTGGTGTGGCCTCTGGTTTTCGGCCAGTGAGGAGCCACGACGCAGTTTAGGGGCCTACAGTTGGCTCTGGAGGTGATGTGAAGGTTGTGGAGCTCTGGGTGCACCTCAGCTACCAGCGTGGCCCCCGTCCGTAGGGGAAGCCCACGCCGTGCGCTTCCTGACGGGCTAAAGGGAAAGCAAAAAGAAATCCTGACTGTAAGGCTGGATGTTGTAGGAGTGGAAAAATCTTTCATCAATAAATTGTTTTATTGTGGGAAAGCCACCTCCTTGGTCCCCAGCCCACTTAGCTTGTCTTGCTGGGTCTGTTAAAAGCCTTCAGGCAGCTATTGAGCTACGGGCTGATGTGCCAGGCCTGCTGTGGGAAGTCCAGTGCTACCCAGTTTTCTTTGCACAGGACTTCTGGTGAAAAGGGGTTTTAACATAATTATGCTCAAAAGTTAGCATTGGAAGAAAACTTACTGTACTTTTTTAAAGGGTTGGATACAAGTTCCAAAAAAAAGGAGCAAGAAAGCTGCGCTGGGAGGGCTGGTAAGAGGTAGAAGATCTGTTCTTCTGTAGGTGAGAAGGGGGAAGACGTGACACTAGCACCTGGGGAGCAAGGCTTAAATGTGTTCAGTCAGAATTCATTCGCTCAGCTCCGATGCACCGCACTTATGTGTCTGTCCAAAACTTTGTGCACAAAGTACCACGAGAAGGGGCTTGTATTTGGACTTAATTGTGCCTTGTAGGGCCATAAAACCAGAAGTGAATTCTGACTGGTACGTAGCAGAGGGCTCCCCTTCAGCCCCTGGTGGTATTTCACTAGAGGAATAGTAACAACCCCCTTCTCTTTCCCTTTGTAGGTGGATTTTGGCACAGCACCTTGATTGATAGAAACCTTATTGACTACTTTGTTCCCTTCCTGCCTCTGGAATACAAACACGTGAAAATGTGCGTCAGGGTTGAGATCGAATCGCGCGGCTATGCCGTGGATGAAGACATTTTAAGCAGAATAGCCGACGAGATGACCTACTTCCCCAGAGAAGAGAGAATTTATTCAGATAAAGGATGTAAAACTGTGGATTCAAAGCTGGATTATTACTATGACTTCTAACTCTATTGCTACAACCTGCAAAGGAGCAAAGTTAACTTAATCACGAAGTGGAGAACCCGAGACATTTCATTTTAAGCACTTTTTAAAAGAAAGGAACATTATTTTTTTTTAACTGGTGTGTAAATAAGCGGCAGTGCCTCTGCATTTTTATTCTGTCACTGGTCACAGCTCCCACGTGCTTCAGCCTTGTGTTGTCAAGGTAAGAACGAACTGTGTGGTGAACGCGGGGGGTCTGTGTCTGGCGGTGCCGAAGACTCCTCTCCGATCGGGTGTCGATTGTCAGAACCGTTTGGGCAGACCGTTGGTGCTTAGAGAAGGACTGAGACTATGATCTGGTTTTAATTGGATTTTGGTTTGGGGCGGATGATCTTGAGACAATATTGAGAATGTTAGTCAGAGTTCCTGGGTCTGTGAAAGCCTTCCTGGGGCTTGGGTAGGAATATAATGGTGTTAAAAGTAGGATGTGTGTCTGTTTTCCGTGAACAGCTTGGCTCCAGTAAAGATAAGGGGGGATTCTGTAATTAAAAAAAAAAAAACAAAAAAAACAAAAAAATTCCAGTCTTCTATCCAATATCATGCAGTCCCAGTGTCTTTCTAAAACGGGAGTATCATTTGGTCTCCTGTGTGTCAGAAAATGTGAAACTCTTTGGTGTGAATAATGTTCAGAGGGTGGACTTCATATTACGAGGCAGTGAGTTAAACCCCTTGACTGTCACATCGGTGTCGTTGCTTCCTATTTGAGGTTATTTTTGTATGTATACAGTTGCTGACAGTGTGCTCTCCCAGGAGTTATCTCAGGAGGGAGAAAAGTGTTTTGTGACTGGTGAGTCAGCTTCATGGCAAGAGTGTAACTTACTGGGAAAACACAAGTTGAATTTCACACCAAGGAAATGGACAAGAGGTTTCTTCTCTTCACCTGTGTGTACAAGTGAGGGGCCAGCTTGCTGGGTTTTCCCTTTTCTCCTGTTCTCACAATCCTGTATGTCTCTGAGGCAGGGAGGAACACTGATCCAAAGGCATTTGGAAAAAAAAAACACCACCAAAAACAGAAAAAAAACAACCTGTGGCATGTCAACTGAAGTTGCTGCAAAGAGTCTCAGCCTTGTTCCTAAATGTGAGCACTGCAGAGGTTTTTTCACTCCAGTTTCCATACAAAATAAACTTTTCTCATCAGAAACGTATTTCTTAGCTACCTTCTGGTGTTTTTTGCACTGAGTGATTGGATATTTATTTTGCACAAACTTCCTGCTTGTCGAGGAAGAGCGTATTAGGTGAAGCTGTGCTGAAGTGTTTGGCTGGGCTTGAATTACCAGTATCTCCCTTCTTGAGTTCAAAGGGAATAGGTACAGGGAGGAGCTGTGACCGTCACCTGGTGAAAGGGAAACAAATGAAGTTTGGAGTGGGAACAGCACTTCTAGGTCATTGGTACCAATGACGCTCACACATGGTTTTTTTAGAGGCAGACTTTCTAGATGTGTATGTGCTCAAAAGTATTGTAAGGATGAACTTGTCTTCTAGAAAATAGTTAAAACCCTGCTTCTTGTCTCTTCTTCCCACTCTGATACCATGGACTGAACACCCTGCAGGCTCTCATTGCAACCACCCGTGTTTTCAGTGGCAGCATCTTGAAGTTTTCTCTGCAAGGAGAAAAATAGAGGCCAGTAAAACCCCAACTGTCTAGTTCTGCTCTGAAGTTGTGTGATATGCAAAACTCTCAGTCCTAGTATTGAGTGCTTTGAACTTGGGCATTTACCTGTTTCTTTGACCTCCTGATCCTAGCAAATTACTGGTTAATGGAAAAAAAGCAGACGTGAAAACGATAAACTTTTACTGCTGTGTGGTACCTTCTCATTCAGATAGTTCATCCAAGCAGTATTGTGGCTCTTCCAGCATTATTAAATACTCTTAGTTCTGCTTTGTGTGCCACAGAAGCATCGATACTGGCATTTGACATGTGTTGGTAGCAAGTATTTCATGACATCATAGCTCTAGATGGCTGTGGGGCAATGGGAGCTTCCTCTGGAGGGTGAAGAAAAGATGTTTAAAGGGTGGAGACTGCCTCTGTTTAATCTTCTGTCCTGAAACAGCAGACCTGGTGAGGAGCATCTCCATCTGGGTAAAAGAAATACATGTCTGATCCTTCCCATCCTGCCATTATTCCTCCTTTGGACTGCAGGATTTCAAAGCCGAGGTCCTCCCTCTGTCTTGCTGTGCCTGGGTAGCTTTGACCGTTATTCCCTTTAATAGGCCACGTGAAACCGGATCAGACAACTTTAAAGGAAACTGTCAAAGAAGGGAAAGGTCTGATCCCTAGAGAAAGAAAGAGCCTCTTGGCCAGGTGAGAAGAGCTGAGCAGTAGCTGAGATTGAATTTTGTTCTCATCAAAGTTCAATACAAGCAACTGCTGCTTTAATTTGACCTTCTTCTGCAGGGAGCATTCCCAGATCTCCTACTGGGCTCAGAAAATCAGGGACTACAGCGCTGCAGCAAGTGCTTCTTTCTTGACAGAAAGAGGCCGCCTGGCCCTTGAGACTCCTCTGCCTGATGCCCAGGGCCCAGCAACCAGCTGTGGTGTGCGCCGAGCGGCGCGGGCACGGTGCAAAGTCCTGAGGAACAGGACAGCTTACACGCCCCGTGTCCGCTCCGTAACGAGCTTCCTTGTGCTTCGTTACGTCCCAACGCACGGGTCACCGCAGCGTGAACCGCTGGCTGTTCAGTGAGGTGTCAGCTGCCGCCAACGGCCGTACCTCACTTGAATGAGGCCATTATTTACACACTGGCTTTTTTTCAGTGCCAGAGAGGCTGCAGATGCTCCGGCCCACAGAGATGTGATGAAAGCCTGTAGTCCTTTGGCAGCTAGAGAAGTGAAGAGCCGCCTCGAATGACAGCTTTCCAGCCACAGCGCAGAGCAGGGATGGTTAAACAAGCTCCCCGAGGTGTTTTTGTCCTGCAGCACCTGGCAGCGTGGTAGGAGGTATCTGTTCCTAACTATGAAGCAGAGCAGGCAGAGACTTCAAGGCTTTTTCACAGGTATTTTGTTTCTACTGAGCTGTATTTAACTGCTGAATTCCTTCCTGTGCTGCTGGATGACTCAATATGTTTTAATATCAACAGGCTGCTTAAAATTTTATGACAATAAGCAATTTTAAGGGTAAAGGAAACTTAACAGAAAGCTGCAGTGCAGCTGGTTGAAAACTGCACAAACTAGGACCTTCCTATAGCTGAAAATGATTAAGCCAAGAGAGAAAAGTGACTTTAGGTTTATTCCAACTGCAGTACAGTAATAAGAGTTAGTGTTTTGACATTGCACAAGTATCTGGAGTAACTGAAACTGGATGCAGCATATACACCTATGAATAAGTCGTTTCACAGACAAAACATTGTATGTGAAAAGCAACAGTCCAATGTCCCAAGGTTAATGGCTGGCTTGTTTGGCCCTGGAGATTGCATCAGCACCAACACTTTGCCAACGTTTGACAAACTCCCCAAGGGGTTGTAAAAAGCAGTTGACACTTTTAAGGGAGACAACAGCCTGTTGTGATTTGAATTAAGGTAATAATGTTGAGACCTGTAAGTTTTGCATTGCATCTTAAAGCAAATTTAAGTACAAGTGAGGGAGTAGATGCAGCAGCACAAAAATAGCCCAGTCCCTCGTACCAGTTTTAAACAACACACGACAATCAACCAAGCCATAGGCACTTCTGTCTTGCACTACAATATTTGACCCACAAGTGGTGGATGATGAAAGAGTTAAAGCTTGCAACAGAGTATTAAACCCCAGCCTTACCAGTGGGTGAAGGTTAAATCAATCTTTCCCGGCTTCCTCACTCATCACTCACCCTTCCACACAAACATTCTTTAAGGTTAAAAGCTACTATAAAACATACTTATCTAGCGAGGTAGGGGATTGTTGATTGCTCCCATTTCCCCCACTCCTTTCTCTGTGGCTCTCTCAGAAGAGCTTCGTATTGCTGTCGCTTACACTTCAGTAGAAAAATACATTATTAAAAATAACTTCTGCTATCAAAGTGTCTTCCAAGCCAGGTGAGAGTAGCATTACCCACTCCTAGACTGCTGGGTGCAGCAGGAAGGGACTACTGAAGATCTTACAGACTTCAGGCCCAGGAGCCCACATGCAGATTAAGCTGACAAGCTGTAACAGTCCTATCCTCATTTTTCTGATTAAAATCAGGAGACTGGCCTAGTAATGTCCTTAGAAGTCAGATCCCTTTGCTTAGGAAGAGATGGAGTTGCCACACAAATTCGCTTACCCGCCTTAGAAGAATATAAAGTTTCTTTTACAGTTTCGTTTCCCCAAAGCAGCACAGGGACAAGCAGCTGCTTCCTCCACCCACCCCTTCCCTGCTACTTACTAACTGATTTCCCAGAGCTCACAGTGAGGTTTTGTATGACCATAGCAGGAGATGGGGTGTGATGCCACAGCTCAGATAGGAACAACAATCCTGCCCTTCTGTCCCCGCGTAGCTGATGCCATCTGTAGAAGCCCCAACAGCATCAGTCTGCTGGGAAGGACAGGTAGGCTTCCACCACATCATCTTCTCACTGCAGCACGTCAAGGTGGTCACCCTCACAGGCACGAGCATAGTCCTGACCGCTCCACACATCCCTTCGTTTCACTAGGCCGTGAACCAGACCAGGTACAAGGAAGGGAATACGACTGCTCGGGAGAATTCTTCCGTTCTCCTTTGCTCCAATCTAGTTTTTGGGGAAAGAGGAATGAAATACTTAATTATCCCAGCACTTGGAAGAATAAAGCAGGAGAGGCTCTATCCAACGTTATGTACGTGTCACACTCAGAAATTCTCTGTAGGTTAAAAGAAAAATAAAAGAGGCAACATTTGGATACCAGCCAGTTCAGAGATGAACACTGGGATGTTAAGTTAAACAAAAAAAGAGAAAAAGAAAAAAAAAGTTAAAAAGCCCACACAGCTCACCCTCACCCTGTTATTTTCACTATACTCCCTGTAAGAGTAAAAAGCTGAAGTGCAAATGCACAGATTTCCAAAACCTCTGCAAGTGCTTTGGAAACCTGAAGAGTCATAAATGCTTGGCTTTGGTGTATCTCAGCACGTCTTCGTGAATGTCCAGCTTGGCCTGTACAGTCTTGCAGCCTTTGTCCGAGTAGATTTTCTGCTCTTTTGGGAAGAACGTCATCTCGTCAGCCACTGCTTGAACGATCTTCTCGTCGACAGCGTAGCCACGGGCTTTCATTTCAGCCCTGATGCACATCTTCACGTGCTTGTGCTCCAGGGGCAGGAAGGGGACAAAGTAGTCAATGAGGTTCCTGTCGATGAGGCTGCTGTGCCACAGGCCACCTGGAGGAGTCAGGGGAAAGGGAAAAGCAGGGAAGGGTCAAGGGATGAACTCTGGGCTAGGAAGTCAAGAAGGAAGTGACGACCTCTTTTCACTTGTGCCCTGTGATAGGACAAGGGGCAATGGATTCAAGGGAGATGACAAGAAGTTCCACCTCAACATGAGGAAGAGCTTCTTTACTGTGAGGGTTACAGGGCACTGGAACAGGCTGCCCAGAGAGGTTGCGGAGTCTCCTTCTCTGGAGACTTTCAAGACCCGTCTGGATGCGTTCCTGGGTGACCTGCCCTGGATTCTTTGATCCTGCTCTGGCAAGGGGGTTGGACTTCATCTCCACAGGTCCCTTCCAACCCCTAACGCTCTGTGATTCTGTGAAGTAAAAGGAATTTCCCATTTTCTGGAGAAAGTCACTTACTGTTCTTGTTATTGAAGACTCCTACAGATAGTATGGGCTCCAGGTCTTTCAGCTGAATCTCTTCCCTCTGCTTTCCACTTGTCCAGAAGTCAAGAGCTGCTTTATTAATTAAGTCACCACCTGCATTGCTGTTCATAAAAGAAAAATGTGCAGTGGTGAATAGAGACATGACTGCATCAGAATTTCTTTTTTTGCCAGTTACACGTATTGGTAATCTTGGTGTCAGACGAAGCACCAGAACAAAAACCTGTAAGCCAAAATGGAGGGAAATTCTCCAGTTCTTTAACTAGCCATCAGTCTGTGGTGGGTTGACCTTGGCCAGCAGCCAAGCACCTACAGAGCTGCTTGCTCACTCCCTCCCACCTCAGCAGGATGGAAGGAGACAGCAGGAAGAACAAAAGTGAGAAGACTTGGTCAACAGAAGAGAGTTTAGTAAGTTACGAAAAGAGGAGAAAAACACAACAACAAAGGAAGGTCTTGAGGCTTTGCAAGCACCACCCAGAAACAGCCAAAACATTGCTGCCTGAACAGGGCACCAAAGCAGCTGCTGTGAAGACAGTTAACTCCATACCAGCCAGACCAGTACGCGGCGCACCCATCCCAGAGAACCCCTCTGGGCCAGGCTCCCGAGCGGAGCGCGCTGCAGTGGTCTGCTGCGTGGCGTCAGACCCGCTCCGCTACCGCCACGGGCCGCGCAAGAGCTCACAGCGCTCCCCTCTGTCTTTACAGAGAGGGTCTCCACTCCAGAGTGGTTCTCTGACTGAGGTCCCACAGGAACAGCATTATCATCATCAACACAGATCAATCTCAGTATCTCGAAATGACTGAAATAGGTGCTACAGACCTGAGGAAGATGAAGATGGCTTTCCTGTAGGACACCCCGTCGACCTGCTCGTAATAGTCTAAGAAGGGTTTGATGGCATCAATGAGACCTGGATGCATTTTGTCCATCTCATCAAAAATGAAGACAGAGTGGGGACAGGCACTGACGTTGCCCCGAATCCAGTTCTGCAGTTGTTCCTGGAACAAGAGATTGAAAAACACTGAAAAACGAGGTCTTTTCTGGATGCACTGCAAGCTGTTTGTACGTGACAGGGACACCCTTTCAAGTGCCAGCATCTCACACTCATGGGTTATACTTTCTGCTGAAGAGAGGACCATAAACTCTGTGACTGGTCCCTCTGACGTGCGACGCTGAATTTAAATACGAATTCTTTTTCTGCCCACAGAGAAAGACTTTCTAATTCTTTCTGCTCTATGTACAGATAAGACACGGAAACCGGGCTGAGATGGGAAGTCTTGGAGAAGAGAAAGCTTCTTTTTGTTTGCTTTTAAAAAAAAAAAATCGGTGTTTCATCTTTCACAGAGCAATCCCATCCATCAGTACATCAGTTTGAGGTACCTTCAAACATAAAGACAGGAAGATCAGAATTCCCCAACGTCGAGGAATGAAGTCACTTGGCAACTCTTTCATGCTGGCTGCACTTTCTCATTGTGCAGTGTGCGGTGGGTTGACCTGGGCAGCAGCTGAGCACCCCAGCAGGATGAGGGAGAGAGGACAAAGAATCAAAGTGAAGAAAATTAATGGGTCAAGATAAAGAGTTTGACAGGTGATGGAAAGAGGAAAAAAAGTCAAGCAAAGGGAATCACTCACCCCCTCGACGCACACAAACTACTGCCCAGCCAGCCTTAGAGCAACAACCACTTTGGAAGCCAACGCCTCCCGCTTTCTCCTTCTTCTACCCCAGGTTTTATTGCTGAGCACGACAGCACGTGATACGGAATATCCCTTTGAGCAACTGGGGTCACCTGTGTGTCCCCCCAGTCTCATGCCCACCCCAGCCTGCTCGCTGCGAGCAGAGTGACACAGCGAGCGCCGGGGCTGCGCAGGCACCGTTCCGTAACCGCCAAAACGCCGCGGCCTCATCAACCCCGCTGCAGCCACAAACCCGAAACACGGCCCCGCAGGGGCTGCTGTGGAGAAAGGCGACTCCATCCCAGCCAACCAGTACGTGCAGGTTGATGACGGGATACTTTCCTAACAGCAAACACCGCGGAAGTCAGCAGATGGCATCACTGAGAGGACAGCGCTAGGAAATTACTCTCACTTTGGATTTCTTGGCATTTTGGTCTTTTCTCTTTCGCTTCCTCCGTTTCCCCCTCCAGCTCTCCTAAGCACCGACTCTGGAAACACCCCCCACCTGTACACCTCCAGTTGTCGCCTTTCTGGGGCACATGTGCAGCACAAACAGCCAAACCCCTGTACTGGGGAGGGGGGTCAGGGACTCGGAGCAACTGGATTATCTTGTGTCCCTCCTCACCTTGTAGAGCTTGAGCTGGTCATGATGAGGGAAGTGCAAGGTGGACAGGAAGAGATGGACGAACTTGCTGCGCAGGCCAGCGCGGTGGACGTGCTCCGCCAGGATCTGGCTCAGGAAATTTTTACCGGTGCCGGCCCAGCCGTGGAGCGAGAGCGTCAGCGGCTTCTTGGGGCTGGGGTTGTTGCTGAAGCCCATCACCGCCTTCAGCACCACATCTTTGGCCAGGTGTTGCCCAAAGAGCTTGGTGTCCAGCTGCACCTTCAGCGCTGTGGGGAAACGGAGAGCTCAGCATCACATGGTCCTCAACGGATGCTGGTCACTGGCCGTGCACCGAGCAAGCTCGGCACGGCCACTGCCGGGCACACCGGGACCTGCCGCGGGCCAGCGACCGGTTACCGGCCGAGCTCCGGGACCGGGCTGGGGANTAAAGCGCCGCCCCGCACGAGGCCGCCGCCGCCATCTTTGTGAAGGGCACGAACGGGATTCGTTGTCCTGCTGATGACGTCAGGGGCCGTGACGGGGATGACGCTCAGGGCGCTGCGTGACGACATTAGCGGCGTCGGGCTGCGAGGAGGGGGTGCGGGGCAGGCGCGGGGAGGCCTCATCGCCTCGGGGCGAGCCGGGCGCCATCGCTCCCCTCAGAGCGAGCCTGGCACCGTCACTTCCTTACCCCTCAGAGACACCCTGCCCCTGTCGCTGCCATCTGCCCTTAGAGCCACCATCTTCGTGTCCCCGCTGTCACCCCTCAGAGCCACCATCTTCTAGCCCTGTCCCTCCCCTCCACCCCACTTGCAGGGTTTTTTTTGCAAGACACCGGCTCCAACGCCCTTCCCCATCCTGTGCCACCAGCACGAGCTCCTGCGCCCTCGTTCCCCACAGGTGGCCAAGGTCCGCCTGCCGGTGCCGTGGTCTGGAGCGCACCGCTGGGCATGGGTGGCTGCCTCAGACTGAAGAGCAGCCCAGCTCAGTGATGATCTTGTGGGTCACGCTGCTGTGGGCAGCGACTCTTAATTTTCCACCACCACCCCCAAAGGAGGGTGTTATTAAGTAGGAAGCCCTCACCGCCTTGGGAAGGACCATCTGCTGGTCGCACTGACAAGGTGGTTCAAGGTGCCCTGGCCGCCACCTTACCTGAGGAGTTCAGCGTGGTGTTCATGTTACAGCATTCCAGGAATTTGCAACTGAGCCAGGACTGAGGGGAGAGGAGCTGCCAAGTGGCAGCAGCACCCACCACTAAGAGTGAAGCGCTGAGAGGGTCCAAGGCTGGTGTCAAAGTGGGGATAAGAATAAAGAATGCAACTGCGGCCAGAAGCTTCATGGTGATAACTGAAAGCCAACCTGACTCTGCAGGAAAGGAAAGCGAAACAGAATTTTCAGAATAACTTCCTGGAGCGTGGAGCTTGAGACTGTTCGAGAGGATGGAAGCCAGATGTCCTGTAAGCTAATGGGTTATCAGACTTGTCACATTACTCCTTGGGAAACGAAATTGTTGTGAAGAGGGTAGTTCCACATGGGTGGAGGAAGAGTTTTGCGAGAACAATACCAGCTCCGGGGGCAGCAGGCCTGGAATGCCACAGCATCTTAACCAAAGTGCTAAATGTTCTGGTGACTAAGAACATAGCGATGCTTGGTCTGGGCTTTGTTCAGAGTGGGTTGTGCACCTGGTGTGGCAGAGCCCAAAGATTTCCGTAGCAGTGGCTGGACTTCTGCAACTCACAGGACTGACCACGTCAGAAAGCTGCTGTATTAAAACCAAGTTCTCAGAGTAGATATTTTGTCCTGATAACTTCATGGTTCCCTCTACGGAAGGATAGGTGCTGAAACACTTTCATTTTCTCAGCAAAGTTTTGTGGTGGTTTTTTTAAATGAAAAAAAAAATTTGAAAAGCACTTTTAAGCAATTCTCATTTTCTTTTTAAGATCCCATTGGAAAAACACCGAGCAGCATTATTTAGTAGTCAAAACACATGCTCAAGAGTTGATATCTCTCTTGAAACGAGTGCCCTGTGCTGCCAACTGCTGAGCATCTGGGAAGCCCCATTTTCCTCTGTTTGAGAGAGTCTTCGCTGTCAGCTCCCGTCGGGCCTTGAGGTGGGCACAGCTTGGACTTTCGGCTCCTTATTCCAAGGTGGTTTTGCCCAGATGACTCAACTAGAGATGGATGTCCTCAAAGGCCCGGGGTTTGGGCTGTTATGGAGCTAATATCCGAGGAGTGGGCTTGCTGGGCATTCCAGATACGATTTCTCTTTCTGTTGGGAGACCTGGAGGTTGTGCAGAGGCCAGAAGGAATTGGCCATGGCATATACAGGTCTTCATGTTGCCTCAACTCTGTCAGAACTCTCTCGGAGACAACTCAAATGATACTTTTACAAAGGTGGTTTAATACCGCTGAAAAAATGCTGGGAATTTTGCGGTCAGCTCCTTTTCATCTCGATACTCTCGGTCCTCTGCATTTGTCTGTGCTGAACACTAGATGGGGTGTCAGACAAAGGTTTTAGTTCGGGATTTACAGCGTAGAACAACTTTGCAGAAAACTGAGTCATGGATGAAAAAAAAAAAACCAGAGAGGAGCGCGGAACTGCAGAGCTGACCGGTTGTGTTATGAAACGCGATTTCTTGGGATACCGCTCAGCCCGGCCCTTCTGGAGAGCAAGACCCTGATAAACAATTTTAGCAGGGAACTGGGAACGGCCAAATCCGTCCTCCAAAGGAAGATGGAGAGCAGTTAAAGAAATGAGGCTGTTTAGCTGGGATCTGCAGATTTTCTTGTCTGTACATCTGTATTAAAGGTGCAAGCAGGTTGTGTGGCCCACCTCAGACTTCAGCAGGTATTTCACTCTTCCTCTAGAAAGAGAGGAACGCTGAAATGGACTGTCACCCTGGAATGCCTCTGGGGTAAAGTGTAGTGCCAAGTTGTGTCTTGTGAAGGATGAATAGGTTTCACAGTTTATGGTCCACTTTTTCTAACCCGGGTGGTGTGGACTGATGGGTGAAGGGGGTGATGAGAAGTCCCAAGTAAATTTTTCATTGTGGCCTCGTGTCTTTTCACAGGATCTTCCAAAATACAGATAGGAAACTCAAAGTGCTACGCTAGAAAGAACACAGAGAATGCAAATTACCTCATCTATACAAAACGAGGGGGTAGTGAGAGACACATCTATAGATCTTCTTTCCATGTGGGAGGGAGGTGGCATGTATTTCCTATACAACAATAGGATGTATGCTGCCTAACAGGTACCAGATGGGTGTTTAAATAACCTTCAGCTGCAACATGTCATGCTGTTATCTCATTATCCCTTACAAGTTAAATGGGTTCAAGCTGGGCCTGGACATGGATGAGATGTCTAATAGGGGTGGTGAGGTTGACATTGATGGCAATTTCCTTGAACAGCTGTCTGGAAGCTCCAAGTGGAGCGCAGACCTTGTAACGCACTAGTCCCCAGTGCAAAGTCTTGTTGCCTCCTGTGTTGTGCTGATGAGCACGTTGTTCTTCCGTCTCAACGCATCTTATTGTGTATTCACACCGCCCTCCTGACCAGCGCGAGGGGTTCCGGTGGTCAGCCAGCTGTGGGTCATCTTGAATCGGCTGCCACAAGCTGAAGGTACTGAAAAACTGTAGGAGCTAAGAACTTTCACGAAGTGTTTAGCGTGCAGTAGTTGGCTTGCAAGGGGCGTCTGTGATTTGCTAGTGGTGATCAGGAGTGGAAGTGGTGTGGGGGGAAGGTGAGGGTGGGAGAGAGGTAAGGACATGGTGAGGATCACAGGAAAGGGCAAGGCAGGGGATTGGGGAGCAGTGATGTGAGCTGGAGGATGTGGGGTGCTTGCAGCGAGTCATCTGGAGCGCTAAAGCTGTCGTGCCACGAGGGGGTCGTGGAGGTAGAGGAGGAGGGTTGCAGAGGGAGAAATAAGAGATGCAGAGCTGAAGTGCTTGTGGTGAAGGATGAGGGAAAAAGAAAATCCCAGATGAGAGCTTTACCTGACCTTACTCTGCTTATGCTGTGTTGAAATTTTCTGTCACCCACCCAGAGTCTGATTTGTACGTTGTTGGTTTCAGGTCAGCGTTCTCGGGACTTTGGGCTCGCAGCTCCGTGGCAGAGAGCCTGGAGAGTTTGGGACATGGCTGGTTAGCGTGGCTTTCTGGTCACGGGGCAGGATACCTCACAGCTGGCACGGGAGCCAAGAAACATCCTGTCTCCAGCCGGGGAACAGGGTGCTTGGAATTGGTGTGGGAGCCCTGCCTGGAGTTCGTGGAGTGCAAGAGGTTTCCAGGTAAGACTTGTGGGGTCGATGAATCAATGCTTTTCTTAGAAATAGTCTGTATTTTTGTTGGAGAATGTATAAGGTCTTCAGTATTTCCAAGTGCTGTATGAAAGAGGTTTGGTGACATGACTGCTGTTTGACTCAAGGTGCTGGGCTGGCAAGAGGTTCTCGCTGAAGGTTTCTAATTGGAGAAGAAGTGGGAGACTCATTTTCCCCTACTTTCTGTTTAATTTCTATCTAAACATATCTCCTCTCCCTGCCTTCTGACTCTGGCTAGACGCCCTCTAATGCTTGGAGTTTTTCTGAGAGAAGTTTGGTTTATTTTTAACCTCTTTTTTTTTTTTGTTTCCCCCTGTACGTGTGGTTTGGGTTTGTTTTCTTTCCCTGCTTCAATTTCAGCATCATCTTCCAAGTGCTTCTTATCTTAAACATAGAGATGAAGCAGTGACAGGAAAGAGCCACCCCTCTGACGTACATTGGGATCTTTTAAGGGTGGGATTGTGGTGGGTTTTATCCAAATACAGAGCCTGGCTAAGCTCTGAGGGCTACGCTAACGCTGTGGAAAGGCTCTGACTCACTGGAATGTGTTCGTTGACCTTTCTCTAATGTGACAGTAGCAATAACACAAGGCACCAAAATCTACATTGATGTTGAGCAAACATTGTCTAATCCTAGCAACACCCAGGGAGTCAAGAGCCTGTCATCCTTCTCTTGCAGGTAGGAAAGTTGAGGTTTGCAGATGATGGAAGTTGTTCTTAACGGGGTAGTTCGTAGCAGAGGGTTTAGCAATTCTGTTTGGTCTTTGAAATCTTTACTGAAGAGCTGGAGCCGTGATGTGCCTTGGGCAGGCTTAAAACTCCTTGTCTAAGGGTGTAAAGTCAGAGTCCTGTGGGGCAGCGGGTGCTGCTGGGCTGTGTGAAGAGCGTCAGTGCAACAAGGAAAGATACAGAGGAGCTTGGAATCTGGGTGATGTGGAACATCATCGTACACCTCTCCAAATAAATCTGCCTGTGTGAAATAACTCTTCTGATCATGTCTGGACCCTTGTCAAATTCTGATGTACCAGAAGGGTGTTTTTGTTCTGGTTGCAGTCTCTAGAAAATGCAGTTAAGAGGTTCTTCCCTACAACGGAGAAAAGGATGTTTCCATCTGGATGCCCAACCTTTTGCCTGAGCCTCTGTTACAGTCAGAGAGCAGTCTCACTGTGCCGTACGAGCAGAGTCAATAATCAGCCCTAAGGACTTTACTGTGGTGCAGACCTGAGCTTTAGCTGGTCTGCACTTAGGATCAGTCAAGGTTTAGCAATGCTGCTGCTGCTGCCCTTTGGCCGTGGTGAGCGCTGAAAGTCTCTGCAGAGGGAGACAAATGTGATTTTTACTTTGCTGTCAAGTGGTTTTCAGCAGGTGAAGCTGCCAGAGTTGTGTTACCTGGTGGGGATAGGAGTGAAAGGGAGGGGAGAGGAGGTGTTTAAAGCCATGCTTGATCTACAGCATTCTGTGGGTGAGGGAAACTGCCGGCTCACGTTTCTTACCTCCCGTGGGAACTTCCTTGAAAGGTGACGATGGTTCGTAGATAAGTGCAAGGGGGCAGACTGGCAGGACGCCGCTCTGCTCTTTATAGGCTGAGACCTGGTGCTGAAACCTGTTCAATCTTTCAGTCAAGTGATGATAGATGGAGAAGGGCTTTCTCAGAAAAAGAACAGAGTTTAAGTGCCTGGCAGCCAAATTGGCTCTGCTTCTCCGCAGACCACAGAGAGAGAAGGGATGGAGGAAGGCAGTCCCTTTGGCTTTGGACAAAATCATACAATCACAGAATCGTTCTGGTTGGAAAAGAACTCGTAAGATCTTTGAGTCCAACCGTTAACCCGGCACCTCTAGGTCACCACTAGACCATGTCCCTCAGTAGCACATCTCCACAGCTTTTAAAGGGATGGGGACTCTACCACTGACCTGGGCAGTCTGGGCCAGGCCTTGACAACCCTTTCAGGGAAGACATTTTTCTGACTGTCCAACCTAAATCTCCTCTGGAAAAACTTGAAGCCGTTTGCTTTTGTCTTATCATTTGTCACTTGGGAGAACTGACTGATACCCACCTCACTACAGCCCCTGAAAGGAGTTGTTGAGAGTGACGTCTCCCCTGAGCCTCTTTTCCTCCAGGCTGAACAACCCCAGGTCCCCCAGCTGCTCCTCAAAATGAGAGGTTTCTGTTCATATAAACAGAAGATGCCCAGAGTGCTACAGTGACAGGCTTTGAGGAGAACAGTTTTTTAATCTGTACCTGGGGGATCTTCACAGGTGTCCATTTCCAAACCGGAATTCCCTGGCCTAGACACACTTCAAGCTCCTGTAGGTTTTGCTGCAAGGAATGAAGAGGTCAAGGTATAGCTTGGAGACAATTGCTGTTCAGAGTTTAAACACCACTGCTACAAGGACTCTGGGGCTCCGTGGGGTGTTGCCTGTGCTGGCCTGGGTGTCTGCTCTGCAGGGTGAGCAGGGAGAGCAGCTCAGGGTCTAATGGTACCACCCAAAGCCAGGTGCAAATCCGCAGCAGCTGCCTATGGACCATGCAAATCCACTGGAGAGAGGCACCCTCGGGGCAGGAACTGAGGAAAGCAAAGCAGGGTGCAGGACCTGGCGTTTCACCCCTGGGTGCTGCGGAGCTGGCTCTGCTCCCACCTAATTGCCACTGGGTTCTGATTTCAAGGCCTGTGTTGTGCAAGATGGAGATGAATAATGTATGAAGATAGAGGCTCTCCTCTCGGGTTGCACTTGCATGCTGGCAGTTGGAGTCTGTTTTGACTTGTAAACTAAACACTCCTGGTGCAGACATCTCTGTGGTTTAGTGATTAGATCTGGGGACTGCATTTGGACTCCAGGGGTCAAGCCAAGGTGCTGTCGCCCAGCTCTGAGCAGCACTGGGCAAGTTACAGCATCTGTTCTTCCCAATCCCCCACGTGTCTCTCCGTGACATGAACAAGAGAGGAAGGAGATCCCATGAAATTTATGATTATCATCTTAATTTAAATTGTGTTTCATTATGGAACTTCTTGTCCCTGGAAGTAATTTAATTTTAACTGTTTGGCCAGTGGACTTGATACGCATAGTTATCAAGTATTACCATCGTGTATGACAACAAGTTTGAAAAAAAAAAAAAAAAAGAGAATTAAACCTTGTGCTGTAGGTTCCTCATTGGTAAGATGAGAGTTGAATTTCACCCACCTCAATCCTGCCTTTAGTTTTTTCCCTTCTTTTTAAAATTGAGCCCAGAAAAGGAAACTGGAGGCAGTTCCTGTTTGGCTTTGACTGGGCTCCAGTCTGCGTCTGGGATCTGCTTTCTGGTTTTGTTCTCCAGGCTGGCTTGGAAGCAGCTGGAGCAGAGTAGCTCTCACATGAGCCTGTGTGTAGCAATAGCTCTCATTGAGAGAACAAGAAATAACAGGAAAACTTTACCCCATGTTCTATCTTAAAACTTGAATTGTGTTGCAAATAATAATTTACGGATCAAAACTGTGGAAGGGATGAAATTTGAACTTGATGAAGAAAACGCTGTGCTTACACGGCAGGGGAGGATTGCTACAGGAAGGGGATAATAGGACGTGAGTAATGCTGTGCCCTCGCTCCATTCAGGGGCTCTGATGTGGCCAGTGGCTTGTATTTCATCCAAAGTACATAAGGTGGTGGTGTTATTAAGCAGACACCCCCAGGCAACACTCTGGGACCCTGAGGTGAAAGAGGATTTAAAAGCGCTCAAAAGTTTTGGGGTTGGACTCGATTCAGAGGCTGTGTTTGGCTTGGGGTTTGCAAATCTAAACATGCTGCTCTTTCACCCATCTCCTGTGGAAGAGCTGCAAATACAGGTCACTAAAATGAGTCCTGTAAAGCAGCTATTCTGACTGGTGCCTCTGCTATTCCTGCTCCTCTGTCTCCAACTCACGCTTGAATAAAGGCCTCTGCCTGGTTTTAATCAGCTGGAGCAGTTGATGTTGAGGAGCAAGAAGGTTCACCAGGAGAAAGCAGCCATTTGCTGCTGTAATAGTTTCCCCAGGTGTTCAGACAGGCCAGGTCTGGCTGCCCTTGGATGGTTGTGGAGTTGGGCTTGGTACTAACCAGCCGGTTGCAAAGCAAAAGAAGAGCACCAGGCAGTTCGCCAGTGAAGGCTAAAGGACAGCAGTGCCTCCTCAGGCCCCTGGTTTGTCAGAGAGCCTCAGAGGGCATCTGTAAGCAGAGAACAACAGGCACCAGCAGCCAGCAAACCTTGGCACCAGCAGCGAGGTTTCCTGAGTGCAGAGGGATGTGGTGATTTTTCTGGAGACCACAGTGAGGAGGCTTCCCGGACACTGCAGCAGGTCCGTCCATCTCTGGGGTTTGGAGGTCAGGCTGTCGTTGCGGGACAGCCAAGGCGTCTCTCCTGTTTGGCGACTTGCCGACGGGAGCTTTCCAGTCCCTCTCTGACCTGTGTGCTGTCCCTTCTGCCTCTGGTGCTGAGGACAAGTGTGAAGAAATCACGTGAGGTTACACCTCTTAGCCCAGGACTCCAATGCAGACTGGAACCTGAGGTGACAAACTGTTGTGCGGCCGTTTCCACTGAACGGCAGTGGACTTCAGCAGCCAGCTGGAGAAAAATGGCTTTGTAGGGCTAGAGGTTGTCCTGTTGCATGTGACCTTTGAGAGCTGACAGTCTTGGGCCCATTTTCTAGGAAGGACTTCCCACCCAGGGCAGAGCTCTGGTCACTCCTGTGCTGTCAGTGTCACTCCAACTCCACACTAGCGTGATGCAAAATGAATTCACCCAGCCACTCCATTTGCAGCTGACAGAAAAAATGTCATCTTGTTTTTTTTTTCTTCTTTCTGAATTGATTGGTTTGTGGTACTAGAAGGAAAAAAAAAAATATCCAGGAGGAAACTTTAAAATTGTCTGTATATATGGAGAGTTTGGGGAGGATCTCGTAGCTTAGGAGCATGAACTTGACTGCAAACAGACACTTACTGAAGTCCACTTACTGAACTGACCTGAGCGCCGCAGTGCGAGGGGAAAAGCATCACACCACACGGGAGCTCCTTTTGGTGGGTCTGTAGGTTAGACATGAAGGAGCTCTTGGGCAGGTAAATCTCACAGAAAGGCTGTAGCCACCAGCTCTGCTCTTATCCCTTCACAGTGAGCACCATCGAGCGTGCTGGGTGGCTTTCCCTGTCCGCTTGCTCCAGCTCCCAGGCTTGTCTGGCCAAGTACAGGTTGTTCCTCCTGTGCACTGGAGCAGGCACACCTCTGTGTGTTCCTGTGAAGGGACAAGTGACAGGCTTCCTGAGAACAGATCAATGAACGGTTGTCGCTAGGTCTGTGTTCAGAAATTACCACAGGACCAGCTGAGAGGGATTTAATTCTTTATTTCCGTGATGTTCAGCTGCAGCTCTCTGTGAGGACCTGTGAATTTATGCCTCGCATCTTACTCTGAACAACCTGGAAAGTATCCTTCCCAGACATTAGATCTGGAGATGGATTCATCAATGTTAACTAAGGATGGAGGGTGAGGAAGGGATCTGCAAATGGTAGGATCTTTTTCCAGGAGCTAAATTATCTAACAGGAAGAAAAACGGTACTCTGCTAAAATAAAAGATTGTGCACAGGGCCTTAGTTTCCAGCTATTGTTAAGATGTGCGTTTGAGAGCTGGGAACCCTGTGGCCAACAGTGAGCTGGAATGAGTTGAAAAGAGGGGATTGGACGGGTTCTACAAAGAACAATGTTAAGTCCATGCTAATAAGGTCGGGAGAGAGGAGGCCGTGCTGGAGGACACAGAAAGGCCCTGAAGGAACAGAGATGAGCAAGCCAGATCTACTGCCAGAGAGCTGCCCAGTGAGTGTCCCAGGGCTCTCTTCTGTAAGAACATAGCTGGAATTCCTTCAGTTTGGGAGTAGCCCCTCCGGAGTACTAGATAACTCAGTGTGGAGTCATCCTTAGACCCCTCAGTGAGGACTCGGTGGCACTTAAAAGAAAAATGAGCTATTAGGAGGCCGAAGGACTGTTGGAGTGCAAAGGGTGAAAGGAGTTGACAGTCATGTGCTGGTCATCTGCTTGCTGGAGGGAAATAAGAAAGTATGACTGGGATAATCAAAAGCACAGAGAAATCTCCTTTGAAGAGAGATGAAAGCGAATGGGACTGTGGTGAGGCTGAGTAAGAGGTGATTGCACAGCCACGTATCGAAGGAGGAGTGTGTTGGACAAAGCTGAGGAGAACTGCTCTTCTTCCTAAGCCCCTGCGTGTCTCTGACATGAACAAGAGGGGAAGGAGATCCAATAAAAAGGTTATTATCATCATCATCATTTTGACTTAACTAGCGTTTCATTGTGGAACTTCTTGTCCCAGGAAGTAATTTAATTTTAACAGTTTGGTCAGTGACTTGACACATGTAATTATCAAGCATTACCATCATGTATGACAACGAATTTGCAAGAAAAAGAATTAAACCTTGTGATTCAGAGCTTAAGTTAATCTCCTGAAGGCTGGATGAACCAGGGTGTGTGGGACCAGAGGACCTCAGCCCATTGCTGGCTGCCCCAGGGACATGGACTGCCTCGAACCTCCGCTGTGTCCCACGGCTGGTACAACCCAGCAGGCTCCCTTCCACCGGTGACCACGGACACAAACCTCCCCAAGATGATACGGTGCAGCGTAGCTCCCTGCCCCTTTCAGTTGGCTCACTCTCCTCATGGGACAGCTCTAGCCCTGCTAGTGTGGCTGGAGCATCCTCTTGTCCCTTTCCACAGCCGCCTTCCCAACTGGATCCAGCTTCTCTCCTGCTAATGAGGGAGCGGTTCTTGTGCAGTTCTGGCTGAGTTGGTGGCACTGGTAACAGAAACGTGCCGTGCTAGAGAGATGTATCCCGCTGCTTTGTAAACATTTGTAATCAGCGCATATCTCCTCGTGGAGGGCTGTGGGGAGCAGTCAGGGTTGGATAAACACAGAGTGGAACAGATTTCTCGGTGCGTGTCATGGACACAACCTGCAAATCAGGAGAGCAATCGAGGCATGGGAGCCGGGCAAGCTCCTGGAGTCCTGCCAATGGATCGTTCAAGTGGGGAAGGGATCTTAGCGCAGTCAGCCCAAGCATCACTGCCTGTGGAGTAGCATGGAGAGGTTTCTTTCCTTCCTTGCATCGTTCAGGCCAAATTCTGGTCTTGATAAAGTCGAGGGGTCAGTCTTGGGGATTGTAGGGAGGCTCCTACATCCCTTTCCTCACCACGGATTTGGGAAATACACACTGACTGTTTTGAACTTTCAAGTGCAGTAGATGTTGTGGTGCGCAGGGTATGTAATCCCTGCTCTGATGTCCAGGCAGGGGCCTGTGAGCTTCATTCTCTTCTCCTATCTCCAGCTCTGCTGCCTCAGGGTGTGACTGCAGCCTGGGTCATGTTCCGTGAGCGCTCCCACCTCTGGGAGCAGAAGGACAGCTGAGATAGCACCGCAATAAAAAGCTTCCAGGCGATGGTGGGCTTTAAATAACACAGCTAAATTATTCCCTGCTTTCCAGGCTGATTATGGGGAGGGTGTTTATTAATAACATTAGAGTTGAGTCCTCGGCCACCTTTCCCCCAGCTGCTGAGATGCTGAAACAAACCTGAAAGGCATGTTGTGCATCACCCAGTGCAGGGAAAAGAAAGGGAAAGTTTTAACATGCGTCTGGAGCTACGGGCTGAGAAGTGACTCAGCTCAATAAACCTCAAACTGCCGAGAAACTCTGACTTCTGCCTGAGTCAGGTCTCGTGAGAAGGAGGCCCTGGTCTGCTGCTCTAGGAAGCTCAGCTCCCTTTCTGCTGAGGACCTTGCTCTGTGAAGTGAGAGCGTTTAGGAGATCAATGTGTGTGATAAAGAGATTTAGAAAACATGACCTATAAGGAAGGGTGGGAGGAAATGCTGCTGTTTAGTCTGGGGGTGATGGAGGGGACACAGAGAGCTCAAGGTTTGTGTTGTGGAAAGCTTTGTCATGGGTGAAGTTCTATGGAAAGGCCATGAGGGAAACCTCTCCTTATAGAGTTGATCTCACCAGGGTAGTGTAGCCACTCTCAGCTGGCGTCAGGGACAGGCAAGGAGGCACTGACCTTTCCCTTCCTCCTTGTCCTACATTTCCATGTCTCTGTGGCAACGTGAAAATGTTTTTTTGTTAAAAACAGGATTTAGAAGGCTTTTAAATGGGCAACTTTGGAAGCCTGCTTTCTTCCTGGGTTTCAGGGCAGAGTTAACAGCCCAGAAGCTGAGCAGTACCCACCTGCCGAAAAAGGTCCCTGATCTTAAGCTGGGCACCCCATTGCCCAGAGCCCTGTGGATCAGCACAGTAGGAGATCACAGCCCTTGGTCAGGCACTGGAGAAGAGAAAGGCCGTCTTAATTTGTTTTCTACTGCTCTCCTTGCAGCTCTTCATCTGCTGTTGAACATGAGGTCTCCATAAGGCTGAAATCTGGAACCACATCTGCTTTGTCTCCCAGCCCTGTTAGCGAGCCTGTGCTCTTAACACCTCGATTCCCAGTTCTCTAGAAGACAGCCTGGGGAGGCAGGACCCTGCAACATCCTTTACCTTTGCTTGTGCTCCAGAGCATCCCACCAGGGAATTTTTATTTACTTTGTAGTTTTGCAAATGCTTGAAGCCTAGGAAGTGTTTCCCAATTCTGAAATTTTTTTGGCAGCAGGATTTGTTTCTCTTCTCTCTCAGTCTGGCAGGGAAACTCCCTCTTTTTGGGCAACAACATGTATTTTTGCCTGTTGTTTACAGCTGATGGGGTCTAGTTCTTGGGAAAAGAAACACATTCCGAGTTGCTGTGGTGTGGCTCAGTGAGAGATGCCGGCTTCCCGGCACCCTTGACCCCTCTCTCCCACCCTTGCCCCACGGCAGCAGCTGCAGGTGTACTTCTGCCCAAAGCCACGTTTTGAACCAGCTGGGGCAGAGGCAGAAAGAGGGGAGAAGCAAAATAACTTCCCTCGGCCTCAGTCCCAGCAGGGTTGTATCCCTGAAGGCACAGAGCAGTGTAGCCAAGGAATTCTTTCCTTTAAGAGAAAGCCCAGACGTGAATCCATGTGAGGCTCAGAATAAGAGAAAATAATCTGCCTCCCACATGCTCAGAGTGTGATGGCCTCTCTTCTGGTGTCTCCTTGCTGTCACAGCAGCAGGGGACAGAGTGAGTCCCCTGCAGCCAGGATGGGTATGACACTTTGGGGCAGAAGGCTGATTGAGAACAGGGTGGCAGCCTGGGAGCAGACAGGAAGGAATGGGGGCTGGAACTGGAGGGAAAAGGCAGGAGGACGTGTCACTGCCTCTCACTTGGTCCTGGGTCTGGTCCCTCTCCTGGGGCTGGCTGAGGAACAGCAGCTTCCTCTGCTCCTCCTGTCTGCCTGAGACCTGGAGCCGCTGCACCGCTGCCCCTTCTCCGGGCCTCTCCCGCTGGCTTTCTCCTGCTGCAGGCATCTGGTCTTCTGAGTGTGAAGGACTATTTGGGAGAGTCTGATCCTACATTCCTCGCGCCTGAGGCCTCTCCGAGAGCTCCAGCCAGTACAGTCACTTTAAAATGCGAACCAGACAAGTCTCCCCGAGTTTGCCAAAGGCCGAAGTGTCCTGTTTGTTTCAGGAGATGCTAATGCTGCTGATTTCATTGCAGAGTGACTCTGCCGTATCTCCTGCCCTTCCACACGCTGCAAAGAGCAAGGAGGAGCCCTGGAGCTGGCGGATGGGGAGCTGTAGGTGAAGCGATGGGATTTCTTCATCTCGGGGAGAAGGTGCATCATGGTGATGTGACCTTTTGTGCGGGCTAAGGAGTGAATGCCGGTGGAGCAACTTTCTCTTTAATAAACAGCTAAACCGCTCATGCCTTTACTTGAAACCGTAGCCGTGTTTGATGAGCCAGCGCCGCGCAACCTCCCGTGGGCAGCCGGATTTCCCAGGGCTGGGTGCAACCAAGGGCAAGTGATCAACAGGGCAGGGCACGTCTGCAGGCTCTGAGGCTCAGTGCTGGATGCAGCAGGAAGAAATGGCAGGGAAGGAGGGTACTGGTGCCCGCGGCAGCGTCGGAACAAGCTGGGAATGTGGCTCGACACCGCTTGGAGCAGTGGGCTGAGCTGCGGGCTCAGGGTAGGCAAAATCTCAGCTGGGCTCTGCACCTTCTCCACCAGCACGTAGGAGCACGCTGGAAAAGTGCCACCCGCCTCCCTGTCTCCTCCAGGCTGGAGCGGTCCCCTCGGGCTCTTTGCTCAGCCTGGGCTGTGGGATGTAATTGCTCGTTTGGGAAAGTTTAAGGGAATCTGAGTTGTAATTGCCCAAAGCCTTTGCTGCCCTTTGAGATCAGGTTGGAGGCCAGGCCGTGCCAGCCCAGCTTGCACGCCTGCCCTCCACTGACATGGATTTATTACACAACCAACCCTCTTGTGTGGCTGCCACCAGGAAATTCCCCAGCATGGCAATAGTGGGAAAACATGCAGTTATAATGCTGGAGTGCAAGAGAGCCGGTCAAATAAATAACAACCTGTGTGGGAACTGAGGGTGATTTTTCGCTCCATATTCTTTCCGAAGCAGGATTGTTATTAGAGGCTTCTATTTTTAAGTAACTTTCTCAAGCATCTTCCATGAATTTTTAATTCCTTCTGCCTGCTGCAGTTCTGTTCCCCCTCCAGCAAAACCCTCTTTTCCCCACAGCTCCTGGGGTCAGCCTAACCTGGCGGCTACGCGTATTTCAAAGCCTGACCCTGATTCTTATTAATCATTTATTGAAAAAAAACACAGTATTTTTTGCTAGAGGTGTTGGGTTTGGGTAGGTCTTGTCCTGGGTTGAGGCCTCTTTTGCTAAAGGCTTTAGGGCACAACTTGTGATTGGAAGACATACTGCCCTTAGGACCTGGTCTGGTTCAGGCAGTGGCTCTGTCGCAGCAGGATGTGATCCGTGGAGGAGGGTCAGACCATTAATATTAACAGCCTGCTTCCGCCCGGATTAATGGGATGGGTGAACATGCTCCTGACAGCTGCGTTGCCTTGGGTCAGGAAAGGCAAGAAGGTGTGACTGTGGATGTGTCCTTCTTGCCATGACACCCCTTAGCTGGAGAAATCAAGTGGGAGCCGGGATCCCAGGAGCATTCCAGCTGCCTCTCCAGGCAGCTTCTGCCCCTCGCCCCATCCACGTAGGTGCTGTGCTGCCAGACACTGGCCCTCCCCACTGGGGCTCAGCTCTCTCTAATGGTGAAAGGGTCTGGAATCTATAAACATGTGTAAAAAACAACTTTCCTTGCCCATGTGTGTTTTATACACCAGGGAGCCTGCCCAGTGCATGCAACACCCATGCCTGGTCTGCCCTGGGAGCTTATACCTAAACAAACTGTGCTCCTTGATCACTCCGTTCAATTTAAATTTGTGCCAGTTGCTGGTGCAAATTGTCCAGGGCTTCCTGCCAGGGCTTGAATAATGCTGAGGAGAAAGTCTCACTGGTGAGCAGGAGAAGTCCTGGCTTGTCTGCAGGTGGTACCGAGCTTGTGCATATTCCTGCTGCTCGGTGAGGCATGCAGGCTGCCTCGGGAGGGCAAGAAGGTGCACAAAGGAAAAAGGTCCCGCTGCAGAAGAACCCGTGGGCTGGATCCTCAGCTGGTAAAAACCGATGCGGCTCCATGGAGGGCGTGATGTGTTGGTGAAGGGTCTGCCTGCCTGCCGTAGCCCCAGGCTCCTGGGAGGGCTGGGGAAGGGGCTGCTGGAGAAAGTCTCATCCCCGCTGCAGGGTTGGACTGGCCCTGGCACCCACCCCAGTCTTTGGGCACCAAGGTCTTCTCCATTATGGAGCTACTCCCTATCAGCTATGGAGCGGGGAGATGGGAGGGAGCAGTAATTGGGATGTGGCTTTGCCATCAACTGCTTATGCTTGGTATTTATAACACTGCCAAGCTCCAGGGAGATGGGAGTGGGGTTGGATGCCGTTTGGTGGCAGCACAGGGCTGGCCTCCAGGGTGTATCCAAGTGGCTGCTGGGTGTCCTGGTGTCCCCAGCTCCCTCCCCTGGGGAAGGAGCCCACCCAAGACATTCACTGCTGGGCTGTGGAGCTCCACACCGGGCTGTGCCGGGACTTGTTCTGCAGCCGCCCTGATGCCAGGGCGATGGTGACCAGCTCCAAGTACCTCTCCCTTGAAACCAAGTGTTGGAGGTTTTCAAAGGCTCTCTGCACACTGGGATGTCATGGGGCTCAGCCAGCGGATCTTGGGGTTTGCAGCGTCAGGGCAGAGCCACCATGGTGAGGGAAATTCAGAGGCCAACACAAAGAATTTACTGATCTCCAAGCTGGGAGGCAGATCGTGCGCTTGAAGGGCCTTTCTGGCTCGGAGCCCTGCCCTGCCAGGCTGAGAGCAGTTCAGGGGCTCTGGAACCAGGCTGGCTGGGGTGGAAGAAAGGACGTCTGCTCTAGATGGGCATAGGAGGAGCTCAGCCCTTACTGGGCTGGCTGCAGCTCACAGCTCATGTCTGAGCTGAGGTTGGCAGGAGCAAAGCCTCTCACATAGCACTGATGCTGGCGGGAAAGCTGCCCTGGTGTGACTCCACGCTGACCACTCTGGGAATGCAAGAAATGGTGTAACCCTCCCTTGTGCAGAGGCAGAGCAGGGGCCTGGCCCATGGGATCCCTCGGCCGCTGATCAGGGCTGGTAGGATAACGCTGCCCTGTTGGAGAGGTGACTGGTTTCCTTCTTAGCTTGCTCCCTGAACAGGAGCTGGCCTGCCAGATCTGCCCATATAACCTGAGTCGTGCTCACGTCCATGGTCCTTCTGTATCACCTGGGCCCAGGGCCGCTGTGCCCAGAGCATGAAGCTGCCTTAAATTCATACCAGCAGCCCAGGAAAAAGGCTTCTGGAGCCCATTCTTCCCAGGGAGTGGAGTGCCACCAGCATCCTGTTGCTGGGGACAAACCTACCCTTGTGCCATGGGCTGTGTAGCGATGGGACCAGAGCCAGGTCTTGGGTTGAGTGCGACGCTCCTCTTGCATTCCTCTGCACCCTCTTGGAAAGGCCAGGCTGAGTTGGCAGGACTGAAAGGACTGAACTTCAGTGGCAGTTAGGAAGTTAAAAAGCCCTGAAGAACAAAACCAGCCCTAGAGACACCAACGCTTCGGTAGATGATTTTGTGAATGACAAACCCTCGTACTCCGTTCATTGTTTTTTGAGGCTTTTTTTGTGGTTTGAAGCGTATTTTTTAGTCCAACATACAGTTAATTAAAAACCTGCTTGCATCCTCCTCAAAGAGTTGATTTTCCACTCATTCTCCAAAAGTTTCCATTTGCCTGAAATAATTTATTTTTTTTTTTTCTGTGTAAGGAACCAAACCCTAAATCCAGCCCTTCAACACTAATAAACTTGGGGAGCTCCATCAGTCCCCACGCTGCCGGCTCACCAGAGGTTTACTGCTGCCAGCACTGAGGCCAGGACTGGGGAAGAAGGAGTTAAAGGTTTGCTTTAGAAGAGCAGCCCAGCTGCCTGCAGAGGCTTAGATCCCACTCTTTTTTTCCACCAGTGTTCGATGGCTTGGGAAAAGCCAGCTCCAAATTCAAAGGCCACTTTCTAGACCGAGGACAAAATGACACCTGACTGTCCTGATTCACCCTCTCGGAGCAAACCGGGACAAGCTGGTTTTGGGGCTGAGCAGGCTGGTGGTTATTTCTATTTGCAGGTCTGGGGCTTTGTGTTCCATGACCTGCCTGGTTGTGCTTCCAGGCTGGTCACTGTGGGTGATGGGCTCTGGTGGGGCAGGGGACAGCTCTGTCCCCCGTGCCCCATCCCTCAGCAGGTGGCTGTGTAAGGGAGGACTGGCTGCCTCTGCCATGGGAGCGTTCAGCCCACGCTGGGCGGGACTGGGGAGTACTGGGAGCGCTGCCATGGAGGGGTGGGCTGTGGGCTCAGGGACGGAGAGAGCACAGGAGCACAGGGCTGGATGTGGCTGAGGTAGGTGCCTACCTCCTGCCTAACTCCTCCTTCTTCCCTAGGCTGATCAGCTCAGCGCGCCGGTGGGTGAGCAATTCCTGGCGGGGCGAGGGATGCTCTGTGCAGCCCCATCCTTCTGGACGCAAACAAGAGGGGACGTGGGGCAGGACGATCGTGGTGGGCTGTTTTGGGGGGGCAAGAGATCAAGCTGTGGCCAGGCTGAGCGTTGCTGTGGCCCACACGGTCGAGGGGGTTTAACCGAGCTCGGGGCATCGCGTCCCCACAGAGCTGGGGGCAGCAGGGTGTGAGGAGCAGAAACAGCCTGCTCCGCATCCCCGGGCTGTCCAGGGGCTCGGGGCTTTCACCGAGGAAACGGTGGTGACTGGTGTTGTGTTTAAAAGTGGCTGTTCCTGCCCCCTCTCCTGCAGAGCTTTCTCGCAGCCCAGGCAGGATCTCCACCAGCTGGGAGTGCTGCGGACGACCGAGCGGCGCTTTCCCCCAAAATGATGGAAAACAAAGTGTTCCTGTCATTTACGTTCTACAGCACAATCTTGATTTTAAAAATGTATGTCGTTGCCATCATTACGGGACAAGTGAGACTCAGAAAGAAGGTAAGATCCAGTTTCCCTTCCCTTCTTCTCCCTTTCAGTTTTTTTCCTTGGGTTTCTGTGGTTTCTTTCTTCTTTTTTTTTTCCTGTAAAGACCAACTAAGTTTTCCTGAAGCAAGCCGAGTTTTCTTTGACTTAAGTTGAAAGCAAAATACGTTTCATAGCCACGGCAGATAAATATCTCGCTTTTCTTTAGCTCTTTTTGTTTGTTTCTGCCGTTTGTAGCTTGTTGTTTATGATTTCTGATTCCTAATTTAAATAGTAATTTCAGATCTAAAATGCCATGCAGGTGAGCTGCTTCTGGAAAAAGACTGTTCACAGTTAATTTGCCATGTCTGAATGAGGAGGGGAAAGGTGTAAGAAGAATTCATTGCAACAGTCTTTATTTTTCTGCAATGTAGCAGAAAGCTTTTGGGCTTTCAGAGCCTGAATGGCTATAGGAATATTCCAGGAGATCAGAAAGTTGTGGGGAATCAAAACAATAACTAGAGGAAATGGTTCTTGGACACGCGGGAAAATACAGGGAGGACTGGGAGCTCTTGCTGCCATCAGGAGACAGGGTTAACTGGATCTTTCCCAGCCTGCAGCCCACATTGAACTTGTGGCAAAACTCAGCTCTCTGTTTTAAAGTACTTGAGGAGCTTCCGACTGCACCAGTGGAGTGGGAGGGAGAGATTTCTGCTCTCAAATAAAATATACAGAGATATCCTGTGCTGTAACATCGTCCTAATTGATGATTTGGCTTCTCCCCTTGTGTTTCTTAATGATGCTCCAGCCCTGGCACAGTCTGGGCTTGTAACGTGTGATTAAAGAAAGTGCCAGGGTCCTTTCCAGGCTGCAAAGTGAAGCCGTCGTGTGTAACCAGGTCTCTGAGGAGCAGCTTCTGAGCATAGATGGGGAGCTTGTATAAATCATTTTTATTTGTAAGCTTACGAATGTGGGATCTGATTTCCCTGAGGCTAGTTTCACCCACAGTATCACTGCCAAAAAGCCAGCCAGGGAATATTCTTTCTCGGTAGGGTGAACTAATCTGTCAGTCCCGGTTATCTTTTGGATGATGCTTTCAGTGCCTGCAAGCTCTGTGCCAGCAGTGATCTCACTGGGTGGTTGGCAAAGTTTTCCTTTACACGGGGAGAAGTGGACTGGGATCAGGCCGGAGCTCCCTTGAATCCCCCAGTTTGGGACCTGCTGGCAGACAGAGCTGAGTTTGCAGAGGAAAAGGAAGACTCGGGAGGTGCAGGGTTTAACCCGCCGGACCGCACACGCAGATGGGCAGTTGCTCCTGTGTTTGTGAAGGGTGGCAAGAAACAGGGGCAGAAAGAAATCCTCATAGGTCTTAAAGCTTAGGGGCAAAATTTCCACCTGTAAAGTTCCTTGAAAACATTATAAACATCTATATTGCGGGGCTTTTCTCTTGCAGGCGTTTGCAAACCCGGAGGACGCGCTGCGCAACGGGGGGCTGCAGTACTACCGGGAGGACCCCGATGTGGAGCGGTGCCGCAGGCGAGTACGCGGCGGTGCTGGCATTCCCCGTGTGCCACGGGGCCAACCTGGCAGCCGCTGCCAAAGGAGCAGTGGGAAGCTAAAGGGCTCATTAGTTAAGTAATTACCTAGATGGGTTGAATGCCTGGAGCTGGGCCGAGGGACCCTGCACGTTAAAGCAGTTTAATCTTTAACGGGAGCGTGGTGTGCGCTGGAGCAGGGGCACGGGGAAGGCCTCGGGATTGGGTCCAACGGCCGACTCTGACACGATTCAACTCACTCTTAGATGCTCAAAGTCTCGCAAGCCCCCGAGGGCTTGTTCCATACCCACAGCCAAAGGCTCCTTGTGCCCTGCTCTGATAGGACCCCAAATCCTCCCAGGCCCCTGCACAGCTTGGACAGGGAACTGTGTGACTGGTCCCAGTGCTGTACGCAGCTGCCCTTTGGGGCATTTGGGAAGAGGCCCCGATCGCAGGAACTTCTGCCCCCCTAACTGGGCAAACTCTGAATCTTTCTCCTCTCCTGTGAGGCTCACAGTTCATCAGAGGTAAAACATGAGGTGATTCAGCCCCACGCTTGGTTTGCTGTCCCCCTTACCCAGAAGGAGGTGCCTCAAGCGTTGGGCTGGGTCACTGGTGACGTGCAGGAAAAGGACTGGAGCCGTGTCCTGCTGTCACGGAGCCCTCAGCAGCCAGCTCTGCAGTGGGTGGGGGGCTGCGCCGTTCACCTCCCGCTGCCTGAAAAGATTTGCTTTAAAAACATCCAGTGCCACCTAATCCTCGGGCTTCCAGAGGGAGGAGGATGTCAAGCAAGCTGTTTCCTTGCTAGGGAAAATAAAATAATAGTAGTAATAATAATCATAGTCCTCTTTCAGTTAGTCAGAAAAGACTAACTTCCATCAAAATAAGTAACAGGAGCTGCAACAAAAACCTGGGCAAGTCTGGGATCTGACTTGGGCAGTTAAAGTGCTCAGAGGCAGTCCCTCATCTGTTCACAGGCCTGGAGAAAGAGATTAAGCCCAAGGTGTTTCCCCTGAACAAGGGTGATGTCAAGTTTTCTTCTCAGGCATTATGGGGAGAGGAGCAGGATCAGAGCCGTGGGTGGGCCGTGGGGGTCTGTGCAGGGCAGGGCCAGAGCAGGGGACAGCAAGCGGCAGCTGGGAGGGAAGTTTCCCCCTTGCCTCTTAGAGAGGCCTCTGGCTGCATCTTGGCCCTGGAACAATTTGCCTTTTCTTTCCCTTCTCCTCCCTGTTCTTCCATTTGTCCTTCCAGCCCTGCTGAACCTCCAAGTCCTCGCAGGCTTGTTCAGACTGGGCTGCTGCGGAGTGAGGCGGTGGGTGCCCGGCAGCTTCCCTCTCCCAGCAGGGCTGACGCCCAAGCAAACTGTGCCCATCACTGCGGTCCTGGCTGGGCTGTGGGAGGGTTCTGTGGCTGTACCTGCAGAGGTGACACTGGCTTGGGAAACCAAGTGGAGCTCTGGGCTGGGAAGGGAAGGGACTGTGAGCAGGCGAGCCTCTCTTCGTGTCTGGGAAGGGGCTGGGTCTGCCCAGGGACCGTCTGGCCAAGAGGAGCAGAGGGCTTCCCACACCTCCCCTCCACGCTCCTGGGTCTGGCAGGGAATATGTCTCCTCCCTGTCCAGGCTCTGACCGGCTCATCCCCACCGAGTCCTCCTGGCATCGCTGCTACATCAGCGGGACTCGTTTTAGTGTCTTTTCTAAGCCAGTTCCTCCATGCTGTCCCAAAATCTCACCCGGAGAGCCACTGAAATAGGGTTTCCAGCAGGCTCCTTGACATGTTCCTCCCTGCCTTGATGGGGACATGGCCCTTAAACTACCACCTGCTCCTGAGGAAGGTGGAAAGAGCAGGCAGGAGAAAGCCCTTTGCTCTCCTGCCTATAATGGGGATAATGGGGTGCTGAAAGCCCTCGGGGTAGCTCCTTTCCGGGTACAACAGGTTGTACATCCCATTCATGTCTCAGCAAGTCTGGGGCTGGTAGCAGCTCAGGTGCAATATTTACTCGCAGGTGCCCTGGCCCTGCTGAGCTGGTGCCTGGCCAGGGCTCTGGCACGGGAAAAAGGCAGCACGACACACTGCGAGGGGCTGGCATTCAACACACAGGTCATTTTGTGTGACGTGGCAATGGAAACCAGCTGCTGGACCCAGAGCTTCTACTCATGTCCCCATCCTTGGGCATCGGCGTGAAGGCGAGAAGGTTGGGGCAAGCTGGATAGTCAGAACCCTTTCCTGCAGCTCCTGCTCCATCACTCAGAGACTAACCCTGCCTGGGAACAGTCACCTCCCAAAAACTGGGCCTCTTGGTTTGAAAATCTCTCATGGGGAAGCTTTTGGCAAACCTTGGCCTGAAGAAACCAGTGTTTGGTGGGGCAGTTGCCAGGGCATTCCCCATAAACCTGACTCCAGGGGCTAGACATGGGGCTTAAAGCACAGCTCTCTTTCTTTTCCCAAGTCATTTTTCAGCCTGTGTCTGCCCTAACGAGCTGTGACTGAGCATCCTAAGACTACCCGGCCGCTCCTCAGCTTGCGCAGAAGAGCAGCACAGGGATCTTGGCCTTTGCTTCAGGGAAGAACTCTCTTAAAATTTTCTCTTGGCTTTGTGACCATTCAAACATCCCAGGGCACAGGGCGGGGAAGCAAGGACAGTTCTTATCAGTGCTTCATCTCTGCCTTTCAAACCTTCAGACATAATAGGGAAAAGGCAACTGAGCCTTGTGCCTGGGTCACTCTCCATCCCAAATCTGTCCCCAGTGACCAGGGAGTGACCCAAGAGTTGCCCATCGAAGCACAAGGATGGGGCTCTGCGCTGCAGGAAGCAGCTCTTACATTGCAAGGGAACGACAGAAGGAGAGGCAGAGACGGTGGGGAGGGTGAGGACAGCCTGTGGCTTTGGGGACTGATATCCCTCCTTCAAAGGATGGTACGTGGCGGGAGGAGGGACACAGCCTACGCTCGCAGCACCATCAGATCCCATTTTGGCAGTGGTGTGGGTGGTGGTGTGACACCCAGGCAGAAGCATGTTCAAATGGAGGGCAGGGTTTGGCCCCGTCAGTTCCATAACCACAGCAGTCCCTCCAGCCTGACTAGGATGCAATAAAGCAGATGCTGCTGGTAGGGTGCAGGGTGTGCTTGGGATGCTCCTCCCCAGTCCCCTTTGAATGTGCTTGTGGAGAGGGGCGAGGCCACAAACCCTCCCACCCTGGGAGTTTCTCCTCTAGAGAAACCACAGTACGGAAAACGCCTCGTTATTGTGTGACGTGGCCACATCTGGGGCTGGGCCCTGCTGGTGTCTCACCAGCTTTCAGCTTTTCACAGTTGCACAAGATCTCTGTTTTGCTTTGATTGTTTAAAAGCTCTAAGCCTCGAGCTGTCATCTGTCGTGGCAAAGGTGTCCCAGCCATGGAAGGCAAGCTTCAGGAGCGCAGCGTCCCGAGAGAGAGACACGGGATGCAAAATCCTGCTGCCTGTGTCTGTAGAGAGGAATCTGACTCTTTTGGGGACTGCCCCACCCGACGGAGGAGAGGGCCGGTAGCACCCACGGGTGGGCACTCTGGAGACAGCAGGGAAGCCTGGTGGGAAAGAACAACCTTCTCTCCCTTTTCAGGGCCCACCGCAACGACATGGAGAACATCTTTCCCTTCCTCTTCCTCGGAGCTATCTATTCCCTGCTGGATCCCAGTCCCACAGTGGCCAGGATCCACTTCTTCATCTTCTGCGTGGGGCGCATCGTCCACACCGTCGCCTACCTCCTGCAGCTGAAGGCGCCCACGCGCTCCGTGGCCTACAGCGTGGCACAGCTGCCCTGCTTCTCCATGGCTCTGCAGATCCTCCTCGCCACCGCCCCGTACTGGTAACGCCCAGCGAGAGCCGCCATCCAAACCCCCTCATCCTGCACTCTGCTGGTTTCCCTGACTGGACCGGGTGCTGTGGGGGTGTGAGTGCGCACGTGGGGGTGGGGGTGGGCACGCGGTACGTTGCCAGGGAGGTCACCTGCGCCCCGAGGATGCTCAGTGCAGCCTGGATAAAGTCCCTTGGACTTGGGCAGGGAAGTCACCAGAGAGAAGGGGCACGTCTCCCCATGGAGTGGGCAGGGGATGCGGAGGCAGCGTGGGAGGGGGAAAGCACCCAGCCTATCCCTCGAGGAAGGGACTTTCTGAAGGAAAGAAGGTTTTGCGGCCCAGCTGCATTGGGAACTGGGAAGGGGAAGATGTGCCTTCCCTCTGGTTACAAACACCTCATGAATCAGGAAGGGAAAATCATGAGGATCCCACAAAGTCTCTTAGTCGATGGACATGGGTGGTAGCAGAGAGGAGTTATAAAACAGCCACCCTCCTCCTGCCTAAGTCTGGGGAGGGGGGTCCCTTAGGTTCCCTCTCCCATGAGGAGAACAGGAGGCAGGTGCTTGCCAAGCAGGATAACATGAAAGTCAGAACCTTGGGGGTGATGCTGTGAAGCCACCGAAGCATCCGGTGCTCCCAGTGCCACCTTGTCTAACGCCACGGGACGCAGCTCACTGCCGGGAAGCCTCTCCGCGGGCAGGACCCTGCCTGTCTCAGCACGGACACCCCACGGCCAGCCTTCGGCAGCAACCAGCCAGCAGCAGCCGTGGCCTTTCCACCTCGATCTCACCGTGGCAAGATGCAGAGGGATGTGCCTGGAGCAGCCAGCAGGAATCACTGACCCCGTAGAGAGCAGGACAGAAAGTTCTGGGACTTCTGGGAAGACTGAGATGCTCACAAAAGCCAAGGGGGTTGCAGTTGGCAGACAGAGCTTTCTCCCAAGGGCAGTATCCGCGTTCACATGCCGCTGATGCCTGCAAATGCTCCTGGGGCAACAGGCTGAATTTCTCCCCCTCTGTTTGTAGCCTTTCTCTGGCCGCAGAACGGCCGTTGCTATTTGGGGAATGTGCCGTGACTGCTTTGGGGGTGTTTTCTTTCAGCTGTTTCCTGCTGTCCAGGGCTGCAGGGCTGCCAGCAGCCTGGATTAGTGGGAGTTTGTAGAAAGCTCTGGAAATGAACAGAGTGGCTTTGTACCCCCCTCCTGGGAGATCTGCACTGTCGCCTGAAAGTTGTCGTGTCGGAGAGGAGAGGCTGGGACCACGGTATTGCAGGACGACAAACTCTCGTGAGCTCCTCTGCCGTGCAGCTGTCCCCAGGTGCCAAGGGCCGGTCCAGGCAACAGCAGCACGCAATGGAGCACCCCTGTGGAGGATGAGGCAGGAAGAAGCTTCTGCCATTCAGTGCCTCCTCCCTCTGAGGGCAATGCAGAGTTTTACTGAGATCACAGGGGGAAACCAGAATGAGCAGAAAATAGATTCCCCTTCCACTGGTCCTAAGCACTGAAGCTGTTCCCTTAACTCCTCTGTCCTCAGAGATGCTCTTTCTGAGGCCTCGCTGAGCACCTGCATGCACAAAGCACAGGGTAAATAAAACACCAGCTCTGAGCCCTTCACAGAATCACAGCATGGTAGGGACCTCTGGAGATAATCTGGTGCAACCCCTCTGCTCCAGCAGGGTCACCCAGAGCAGGGTGCCAGGATCACAACCCAGGTGGGTTTGGAATCTCTGCAGGGAAGGAGACTCCACAACCTCTCTGGGCAGCCTGGTTCAAGGCTCCATCACCCTCATAGGAAATAATTTTTCCCTCTTGTTCAGATGGAACCTCCTGGGTTCCAGTTTATGCCCATTGCATTGTCCTGTCGCTGGGCACCACTGGAAAGAGTCTGGCCCCATCCTCTTCACACCCACCCTTTAGATAATGATCAGCATTGATCAGGTCCCTTCTCAGGCTTCTCTTCTCCAGGCTAAACAGCCCCAGGGCTCTCAGCCTTTCCTCCTCATCACAGAGATGCTCCGGTCCCCTCAGTATCTTCGTAGCCTCCACTGAACTGGGAGTCTCTAATAGTTCCCTGTCTCTCTTGCACTGGGGAGCCCAGAACTGAACGACCACCCTTGCCCAGCTTGGGTTAGCAGCTTTTGCATCAGTATCTCCTGACCTTAGTGCAGATGTAGCCTTAGGCTAAGCTCTTTGGTGAGGTTTGGAGCTGCATGCTCTGCCCTGCTCTGCTCTGGCAGGGGGGATGCAGGGTCTGCCGCGTGCAGAGGGTGGGCAGGATGCAGGCTCCGCACTCTGCTCTTGGCCGCTTCTCATTTACGCAGCCTCAACAGATGTCTGGGGAATACAGACCCCTCTTAACAAGCCTTCTCTGCCTCACATGGTGCACAAGGTCTCGAACCCCTGTACATTTCTCTGCCGCTGCACATGCATCCTGGTGGCAGGAAGCAAATATTCCCAATAAAAACAAATCATTGTGCTCTGATACATCCTTCCTTCGGGAGCAGCAGATGCAGCTGGGTAGCAGCTGGGCCCGGGCCCAGCCCCAGCAGGATGGCTCCCCAGCTGCAAAGCGCTTTGCTCAACCCCGCTGCAGAGCCTGGAGTGCCCTGGGACTCCTAAAGAGACCTCCCTTTCCTCTGGATTCACCTGCCCTGCAGAGCAAGCTCTTTTCCAGGTGTGTGTTGTTTGTGCTGATCCTTTAAATTTGGCAGAGCTAGGGCTTGTAAAGCAACTCTGCTCAGATGTCCTTCCTAGAGTAGCAGGTTGCTACAAAGCTTGGTGTTCACACAACCCTCTTCCAGCCCCTCTTTCCCCAAAGCAGAGTGATGGTATGAGATGCTTTGTCCCAGCAAGATTTTTTCATGCCCAGCCTGTAATCAGCTGGGTGCTGTCTTACCTGTGGAACCAAACGTGCTTAAACCCTGGAGGGCTGAAGAAGTTCAGGTAAGATGAGGTTGCTCTCATTTCTGTGCTTGTGACTTGCAAAAGAGCTGCCTTTGCAGCTTTTATTTTTTTTGTTCTTCAAACTCAGCAGCCCCCTCTTTTTGTTGGTAGGTTGCTGGGAAGCAAGTGCCTGGTTTCCCTAATTTTCCTCTTATATTTTCTTAACCTATTGGTGTTTGGGAGGTGCTGCACCATCAGTGTCTGCATTAGTTGGTTGACATGGACAAAATGGCTCCACTTGGTAGTTTTTCCTTTCCCTTGTGCTTTTTGCTTTCAAATAAGAAATGCAGTGGCTTCATAAAATGGTCTCTCTCCCATACATGTTGCTGTGGTTAGAGATGTAGCTGGGACTCAGATTTTGGCATGGAAAGGAAGAAATTGAGCTGCAGAACTCCCCCAGCCCCCAGAGCTGCCAGCTCCTTCAGCCTCTTCTCAACAGCCTGTTTGGTGCCTGAGGCTGATGCCCTGCTCAGGGAAGCTGAGGTTACATACAGAGCTCTGCTTTCTTCTTATTTTTTTTTATCTAAAAAAAAAAATAAATAAATCCTGCTGTACTGGCTGCAGGGAAAAGCTTGGGAACATGAACTCTCCTGGCTCCAAAAAAACAAACAGAAAAAGCCCACAAGGCAAACTTCAGAGAGGCCCAAGCATTGTGCTTATTTTGAAACGCGTCGGAGGTTTGTGGGAGGCAGGACAGAGCCTGGTCGGCCCAAGCCCCATCAGGACTCTCCCATCAGTTGGAGCCGCTGGCTCTTCCCAGGTGCAGCCCGTGGTGGTCACTCTGTGCTGGGCAAGCCATGAGCTAAAGCATCCTCTGCCTTTTCCCAAATAATATCCTAAAACTCTGCCCCCTCGTGCTGCAGGATTTTGCCACAGAAGTCCCCTTATTCCGCTCAAGAATCTGGGATTCCCATGACTTGTAGGGAGAACGTTAAGAGCCACCGCTATGGGTATCCCAGAGGTTAGTCCCCTGGAAAAACTAACAGCATTCCCCTGCTCCCCTCTGCCATATGCGAGACTGAGGATGGTACAAGCAAAACTTTTATCCAGCAGGATTTTTCCTATCTGGCTCCGGAGCTGAGCTCTGAGGTGTCCCCTGTTTGCGATGTAGATGCCATGTGGCTGCCAGCTCCCAGAAAAGGGAGCGGGACTGAGGGGTGGCTGTCCCTGGCCCCGTGTGGGGAAGGCTGTGGAGTTAGAACAGAACGATGGGGGCTGTGGGGAGGGGGCTTAGCTCGGCACCCCCGAGCCCGCCGGGCTCCCGTGGGCTGCACTGCCCTGCGTGGGGCTGCAGCACCCTCGTGTGGCTGCGGGGGACACCCGGCTCCCCTCACCTCTGCCCGCCTGCCCCCGGCACCCCAGCCCGGCTACTGGCTGCTCAGGGAGATCTGGGCAGGCCCCAGAGGGTTTGGGGTGGATGGATAGATGCTGGGTGCCGTTCCTTGAGGAAGGGATCAAGGGGGATGCTCCCATCCGCTCCCGTGCCCGTGGGTGTCTCTGGAGCGGGCAGGTGGGATGCGCTCCCAGCCACACTGCACATCCACACCTGATAAGTCTGCCTCGCACGTAATAACTCTTCCTCGGCTTTGTAATGCTCACTACAAAGGGAATCTTGCGCTTCCTCCCTCCTTCCCAAATTGTTACAGCCCCAGCAGGTTGCTGCCTCCCAGCTCCTCGAAAACTTCCTTCTCCGCTTCCTTTTGGGGTTTGGAAAGAAGCAGCAGTGAGAAAAATATCAGCTGCAGGGAGGACATGATCCTTCCAAATGTCATACAGAGTTTGGGGTGTCCATGGCATCCCCATGAGAGCTCAGCTGCTGGGAGATGACTAGTGACAGGTGTCCCTGCCCATGGCAGGGTGACTGGAACTAGGTGATCTCTAAGGTCCCTTCCAACCCAAGCCATCCTACGATTCTATGTTGCAGGCCTATGTCCAGATGTTTCTGCAGCTCATAGGTGGTGTCAGCAGGACTTGGGAGGGTCTCTGGACCTTCCCGTTGCCACCAGAGGGAGAAGGGCTCAGTGCAAGGGTACTGGGAGAGGAGGATGCTGTAAGTGCTCAGTGTCTGTGTAACTCATTTGGGATGGGGATAACCAGGCTGGCATCCCTGTCAGCTGGAAAACACGAGCTCAGTTTTGTCTTCCTGTCGTGGCAGCTGATGCTGATGACAATACAAAGTTGTCCTTATTAAAACATTGAATGGGCAAACTTCAACTTTTTGTCGGTCGGAAGGTGTTGGGCTGTGGGGTCAGGAACAAGGAAAGGGGATACAGGGAGTTCTTCCCATCAGTTGGTTGAAAACCAACTGCTTTGAGGAGGGAAACACAATTTGCAAATAATGTTCTTACAGCCTTTCCCCACCACACCCTGCCTGAAGTTGTGGTGTATGGAGGGAGACCAGCTCTCCTGCAGAAATCTGTTCTAGTGATGGATGTTTCCTAGGAGGAAAAATTGCCCCTGCTGGAAGAGGAGGAGAGGCAGCACGATGCCTTTGAGCTCTTCTTCACTGGCAGCCTCTCCCATGCACAGCCCTTCCCTGTGTAGTGCAGGCCCTGCCAGGTGAGCCACAGCTCTCCGTGCTTCTCTGTCTCCTGATTTACAGACCGCTCAGTAGTCCATCAGCTCCTGGGAGCCAGCAGACCATGGGTTGAGACCTTCTGCTCTGGCAGGAGATGAACTGAAGCTGGGACAGTTCAGGCAGGAAATAAGTGACATATTTCCAGCAGTTAACAGTAATGAGTCACTGGAAGAATCTGCCCTGGGATCTTCAAGCTCTTCACTTCCAAGGGTCTTTTGACTCAGGGCTGGGTGCCCTCCAGAGGGATGCTCTGCATTGGCCAAATGCTGAGGACATGAGGATGATACTTGGGTGATATTCTCTGCCTGGGGTGAGGTTGGACAAATGACCTTAATGATCTACAAGTCACTTATTTATGAAGTGGTTACAAAGTGGTAGCGGAGCCATAGGATGGGGGTGGTTAAACTGATGGTGTGTGGGACCGTGGCTGCTGGAGTGGGCTGGGCTGGCTTTGTGGGCTGCGTGTCCCACAGATCAGATCTGTAAATCACCTGTGAGTGGGATGCCCTGAGTCCCAGTGTCCAGTCACTGTTTTGGGCACCAGTAGAGCTCCAGGCACTGGGATAAGATCTCTGTATCCGTCTGCAAACTTGCCCACAGCCCTGGGGATGGCACAGGTTGCTCTGTGGCTGCCATCGGGGAGGATTCATGTTCCTTTCATTGTGTGACCATCCCCTGGTTTCCCTCTTCTAGAACTGAAAACACAGTGGGAAGACATGAAAGCTCAGGCAGTTTGTGGGCTTGAGGTGATGTCCAACACAGGGACTTAGTGCCTCTTAGCTCAATTTCTGTAGACCTGGAGGAGAAAACTCTCAGGGAGGCACATGCTGCTCTGGCTCCTGTGTGTGCTCCGCAGCAGTGGGCTGAGCAGGGGGCTCTCCCTGGGAGCCACCTTCCTCACAACATTCCATACCAATCCCAGCTCCTTACAAATCCATTCAGCTGTGAGGCTCTACAGAGTCCCCAGCAAGGTTGGGCTGCCCTTCAGGTCCCACATCTTCTCATTCCCTCAGCTTTGCTCTCTGTCTGTGTCCCCCATCAGTGCCCAGCCTGCAGCTCCCCAGCTGAAAGCCATCCTTGGTGCACAGATGGAGCCTGGAAGAGCTGGATTTAGTGCTGATTTGGGCTCCCAGTGCTTGTGCTGCCCAACCCTTGCTGAGTCTGCGCCTGACAAAGCAGCATCTGAGTGCCTGAATGTGGGGGCAGTGATGGTGTAGGAGACCATCTCCTCATTTCTCCACTGCCTCCAGTTCCCTGAGCAGGTCCAGACCTCTGTGTTGCCTGTTTCCAGCTCCCAGAGATGTGTGATAACTTTCTGGTGGTCTCTGCTGGGACCATTGATGAGCCTTTGTCCCAGGAGGATGGGTTGTCTGTAACAGATGCTCATTCCTTTTGTCTGTGGAGCATCAATTAGTGTTTCCAGCTTTCCACCCCTATTTACAGTGCTGGATTTGACCTGATAACGCAGCAGCAAGGGACTCTGATGCCTGCTCCTGGCCACATCCCATCCCAGACTTTTCCTTTGGTGCTGGGGTACGTGTGGGTGCTGCTGGCAAGGCTGTGGGTGTGAACTTGGGTGAGCATTAACGTGTCCCTTCCAAATCAAGCCATTCTGTGAGCTGCTCAGGGCAGACCCTATAAACTTTGCTATTCCCAGGCAGATTTTGAAGGGGAAAAGCAAACTGAGCCCTTTTCCCTTGCACCCCTTTCTCGTTAGCCTGCACTCATTATCCTGGAACGAAATAAACTGGATCTGGCAAGGCCCTGCAATCAGCTGTTACACAGGGACCTTGGTTAGGCTGTTTTCTGTGCCCCTTGAGTTTCCACCATCTCCAGGCATCAGCTCATGTTTCCCCAAGCCAGGCAGAAGGCCAGCAGCTCTGCTGCAGGAGCGTGGTCCCTCTGCCCCATCCCAGCTCCATGGGGGCCTTGACTCGCTCTCTCCTTGCTCCTGCCTCTCTCCCAGGGCATGGGGACCACTTGCTGGCCTGAAGCCTGGGGTGAAATCCAGCTCTCGGGGAGAAGCTGTGAGATGCCACCATCACACAAGGTGAAGGTGACAAGATTGTGGCTCTTATCCCTTTACCCAGAGAGGTCGGTCCCCTGCCCACGCTTCTTGTCCAGGGCAGGTGAGGAAACTGCAGTGGCCAGCAAGGAAAAAGCCACGTCCCCACTGCATGTGCTAACACATCTCTACTCAGTAAAATATTTATTCCTCCATTATTTCACAAGAGTTGTTTTTACAAAAACCTTACAAAAATTTCCAAAACAGACATGCAGAAGAAACAAAACAAATCCACCGTGGATCTTGTTACAAGTAATTGAAATGTACAAATAGAATGGGCGAGAGGGAGCTTAGATTACAATAATCCCTCCGTCCTGCTCCCCGTCCGTGGGTGCAATTTGTATCTCGTCTCGGTGAGGCTTCAGCGTTGACTGACAAGCTGCAAGAAGCTGCCAAGAGCACGGCGAAGGAGGGGCTCTAAGATTAGGAGCGAATATTTTTCAAATATATATATACATATAGATATTTAGTGAAGAAATATTTATTCCCTGCTTTTTTTAGGTTTACAGAAATGGCATCTGCAAACTATTAAACGGGTTTATTTTCATTAATGCTCTCAAAGAGGCAGCGACATTTATATCCCTGTGGTTTCATCTTGTATAACTGAAAAAAGAGCCCTGCGCTTTCCATGGGAATAGGACCCTCCTGGCCCCCTCCTCCTGCCCCGGGCAGACGATTCGATCCACAGCGGATCTGTCTTCTCCCTGGCCTGGTCTTGGCTTTTGTCAGGTCTCTGTGCGGTGTGTCGCTGCGGTCTGGGGAGCTGTGTGCTACCCTTCTGGCGTGGCAAATGGGAGGAGATAGGGCTGGGGGCACAGCGTGGGTGTTTAGTGTGACTTTGCTCCCTGGATGAGGTGGGCAGTGTCCAGCAGGCTGTGTCCCCTCCCTGCTCACTGTGCTGCAGGAGGAGGAGGTGACTGTTCCCAATCTGGAGGCTTAACTGGGTGGAGCAGAGAAAGCTGTGGCTGGGAGCAGGGTGTAGGGGCCGGTTCGCCTGCAACCAGAGGAAATCTGCTCCTCTCCTGGTTCTTCCATCAGGTCTTCAGCTCTGGGTGATGAGTGGGTCCCCTCTGGGTACTGCCTGGGGTGAAGCTACGGGTCCTGGTGTCACAGCCGCTGGGTACTGTGCGCGGCTGCAGTGGGAGTCCCAGTGAGAAAGGGAGAGGACGATGCTTCAGGGAGCGCTGGGAACTTGGGTGGGCACAGGAGCAGTTGGGACACTTTCTCAGCCTTGGTGTCACACACTTGAGGATGTTTATCCGGAGGAAGCACCTTAGCAATCGCTGTAGTTGTTCTTGGATCTACTGCTACCGTCCACAGCGGGACTAAGCCCTTCTAGACAAGTAGAGCTGGTGTCTTCTCTGTCCTGGTCGCTCATTTGAGCTGATGGTGTCCCTGTGCTTGGCTGGTGGCTCTTTGCAGTGAGTGAGGAAAGTGTGCTCTGTTTTCCAGAGGGCTTTGTCCACAGGGTAAAACCTCGGTCACTTCAGCTCATCTCGCATTGCTGCGGTGTTGGCAGAGGAAGGTGGAGGGTGCGTCTCTGCAGCTCAATCCCAGGAGCGAAGGACTGGGGTGGTGTGAGCCAGGGGCAAGGTTGCCCGCTCTGTGTCCATCCCCCTGCACGTCCCACCTCGCAACCTCATTAGGCTGCACGGCAGGGTGGAAGGAGGGGAAAACCATTTCCTTTCTGCAAAACCAAAAAAGCTCACCCCCATGGAGCCGCCAGCCCCAGAGCCCTGTGCACATCTGCAGAGCTGCCGACGGGGAGGCTGTGCCTCCGGAAGGCGAAGCCTGCTTTGCCGTTGGCACAAAGTGCTGGGAGCCGCCTACTCAGCTGAAACCCAACAGCTTTTTCCAATTTTCTCTTTCCCTGGGACGGTTCAACGACCTGGGGCTCTGCAGAATCGCTGGCAAACCCACTGAGGAGGGGCGGTGGTGCCTGCTTGGGGACCAGTGATGCTCCCCCAAGCTCGCAGAAAAGCTCACAGGCTCCAAGCGGGTCTGTCGAGATGCTCCAGCCCTCCTCACCCTTCTAAGAAGGGTCAAAGCCTGATGCCATCAACATGGGCAGCTCCTAAACGCAGGCAGCACGGTGCAGGGGGCTGGCTGGGAAGGGATGTGGCCAGGCCGAGCCATCGGCTTCCCAAAGTGTCTCTCAAGCACCGCAGCTGGGGATGCACAAAGAGGTGGTGAACCCACGGGTCAGCTTCGGCACGAGTGGTTGAGCCCCACGAGTCGTAGCCCGGCGGAAAGGGAGGCTCGTGGTCCTCCCACCGCCGCGTGCTGTCCCTGCGGGAGGAGAAGACCCAGTAACTCTTTGGCTCTCTGGGCGAGATACCCAAATTGGTCAAATCCAATAGTCCAAGATCCTTCCATGTTTGGAAGCAAATTCTTGTTCCCTTGGCAAGTCTGTTTGTCCTCGAAGAGCACGTGGGGGGTATGTGTGTGTATATATAGCCTTTATTATAAGGGTGTGCGGAAAAGCGAGTTTCTAACCAAGTTTGCTCCATATGTGGCTATAATTATGTGCCACTTCGGCCTGGGACTGACTCTACCTTCAAAAGGGAAGAGAAGAGGAGAGATGCTGAGACGTTGGATGAGTGGCATGTGGGTTGCGCGGGCAGCGGATTCGTCCTGGACCGACAGAGGAGCTTCGCGCTGTATCCTGGATGAGGCCGTGGGGTGGGCTTTGCCCTGGTCAGTTCACGGTCGGCACCTGGTTCTGATGGAGGCTGAACTCTTTGGCTTTGAGGCGCAGGCTGGCGATGCTGTTGGCCATGTTCACCCCTTGGGTGGGCGTCGCGGTCCCGCTGGAGCTGTAGGAGGGCACAGTGCTGCAGGGAGGGAGCAGGGGAGGAATGAGGCATAGCTCATGAAGAAGTCCCCGTGCCCTGTGCAGTCTTGCTGGCTTCCCAGGCCAAGCTGGCCGTTCCCTCTTAGACACCTCCCACAAGAGCAGTCAAGACTTCAGCATTTTTATGTGGCTGGATGCATGTGGGAACCCCTCAAACTATGCACCAGGAGGCCCTGCCTTGAGCTTTTGGACGAGATGGCCGGACGTGGAGAGCTGGGGCCCAGAAGGGACCTATGCCACCTCCCATGCCGAGATGTGGGAAAGGGTCAGCACGAGGCCAAGCGAATCCCTTGCGATGACCAGGGCCCCCAACTCCAGCCTCGAAATGCACGGAAGCAGGGAAGCCACTCAGCAGCAGGCGGGGGATGTTCAGACTGGGCTGAAACAGGTTCCCAAAGCAAAGCCGGACGAGCTCCTTTCAGCCCCGTAAGACTCCCCGTGTCCTCAGCAGTGGCACAGGGCTGCTCTCCCGCGCCGGTGGGGTGGTCTCTAGGCAGCCTGTCCCATGGCCACCACCTTCCCAGCTCCTCCAGTGCTTGCACCTACCTGTATGGGGAGGTGCTGGTCCAGGAGAGATACTCTGGGGTCAGCGTGGTGGGCCGCGGTGCCATGGGCTGCTCAATGGCTGCTTCTTGGCTGTAGGATTTGAGGAGCGATGCCGATCTGTTGGCCAGCATCGCCCTCTCGTTGCGGCGAAACTTGGCCCTCCGGTTCTGAAACCAGACCTGCGGAAGGAGGCGAGATGGTCAGTGGGGACCCGATGCGAGCAGGGATGTCCCAAACGCCTGTTCTGCCGGTCACGGTCACGTGCAGGATGAAACGAGAGAGGGGACAGTCCCTGCTCCTGCCAGGGGACAAGGCAGAGGGTGTTTTCTCCCACACAAACCTTTGCTCACCTGGACTCTCGCCTCGCTGAGGTTGACCCTTCTTGCCAGCTCCTCCCGCACGAAGGCGTCGGGGTAGTGCGTCCGCTCGAAGACCCTCTCCAGAGCCTGCAGCTGGCTGCTGTTGAAGGTGGTGCGGTTCCTCCTCTGCTTCTTCTTCCTCTTGGCTGCCCCACGGCTTGGGCTCAGGCTTTCACCTGTGGGGAAAGCGCAGAAGAGGCCACGTGAGAGCCAGACCTGTGCAAGGCCCTACAGACCTCACGTGGGGACCCTGTTGGGCTGGAGCCCTCCTGGGAGTCTTCCCTGTCCTGCCCCGCCCCATACAAGCCATGCTCCCTGTGGGCACCTGGGACTCTCTGGGCAGCAGCATATGGGCAACTTTGTGGTCACCATGAGAATGAAAACCTGTTTCAGGACCTGCTGGAGCTTAGGGTTAAACCCAACATTTGTAAATCCATCTAATGGGGTTTTGGGTACAAATCTGACCTAATTCTGGGGCAGCACTTCACCCAAACTGCTGGGACTGCATCTCACCGCCTGCCCCCAACGGGGACACGTCCACAGGATGTCTTGGGCTTGGCTGTTGCCAAGGGTTTAGGTCAAGCTTTCATGGACAGCAATTGAAATTCAGCACCAAAACCTCTCTGAGATGTGGGTCTCGGCACCCCCTGAAGCCCTAGCTGTCCCCAAGGTGAAACAGGACAGGAGCCAAGCATGTGCTCATCCAAATCTCGTCTTCAGGGCTAGGAACGAACGCCACTGCGTCTCGCAAAACTCGGCCTCCGCAGTGTTTATTTCTGGCTTTGCTGGCTCATGGAAACATGAAGCTGAGGGTGTAGTTGGGTTTCTCAGTATTGATTTTGGGCTTTCAGCCAGGCTCAGATTAATCTCCTCTTTGTCATTAATATCATCAGGTTTAGGCAAGTTTATGAAGTCTTTTTTTTTTCTGAGATACTCATTTGGCTGCCTGCAAAGGCTTCGTGGGGATCACATCTGACTGTCGCTCTTCCTTACGGAGGTACTGGTTAATTATTCTTTCTGCTAATAAAGCATCTGGATCCAATCTGTACCTACTGGTGGGAAAGTATTTTGGAATTATTTGAAATGTTACTAGTTTTATGACGTTCTGATTCATAGTAGGGTTATATTGGGGTTTTCTGCTCTCTATCATTGCAGGGGCCACGATGGCAGGAATTGCCGCTCCCTGAATATGCTCAAGAAATAAATACTTGCTAATAAGCTATCTTGATACTTAATAAATAGCTGTGCAGTGTTTAGAGAAGATACTTGAGCAAGTAACAAAATCTGCTGGATGGGATATTAACTCCCCTGTTTCAAGACACCATTAAGCTGTTGAGCAGAAGGAAACTACAGGTTCCAAGATCAAAAAAAAACCCAAAACCTTGGACCTTAATTCTGAATAATTCAAGCTACAAAATCTCCACCAAAAAGTTTTCCATCAAGTCTCCAAGGTCTTTGAGGACCTTGTGAGACTTAGAGCTACTGCAGAGTTTCCTTGCACCCTTCACTGAAAGCCGTGCTGCTGGCTGATGCCATCAACAGTGTCCTGGTGCCAAACATGAGCCATGCCAGGGGGTGTGGCAGAGGAGGAAGGATTAATTTTATTTTCATTGCTGGTAGTGGCCTCATGGAAAGAGCAGATGGGTTCTATGGTGCTTTGCTATAGCAAGGACCAGTGCCAGGGCAGGCCAGCAGGGACCGGTGGGACCACTGGGTGCCTCCAACACCCTGACCCGTTCAGAGATGAAGTGTTGGACTGGGAGGAGATGCAGGGATGTGGAGGTGAGACCTGGGTACCACCACTGGCTCTGTTCCACTTCTCTCAGGCACATGCAGGGATGCTGCATCGTTTTGACCATGGTGGGACAAAGCTACTGGGACTGTGGGGAGAGGAGAACATCCCTGGATGGGAAGGGGAAGAAAAGGAGCTCCGTCCACCTCCCAGAACCTCGCTGCAGCCACTGGCATTTTTCTAGGTCTTTTATTGTGTTCTAAGTACATTTGGACCTTGGTTGACCATCCCTTGGGCTAGAAACAGCCTGTGCTCTTGTGTTTGGAACACGGCCTTCGTGGTTAGGGAGAGACATGCTGGATGGAACCGTGGGTGAAATACGTGCAGGTTTGAGACCCTTTTCTCGGCCAGGAAACCACAGGCTGCCCTTCGCCATCATTTGTGTTTTAAAGGCTCACAAATAAAATTCTCCAGATTCCCTTCAGCCCTTGTTCCGGCAGCTTCAAATGTTCTGCCAGTCTCTGCTTTCCAGTTGCCCCATTTAGTTAAACTCCTTTTTTGGTCCTGTTTTCCTTCAGCGAGCTAACGAGCCGCTGGATTAAAATACATGAAGTCCAGCCATGGTTGTCCCTGAGTTTTCTGGGAACCTGGGACCAAAACGAGAACCATCAGGCTGGGAAGGAGCTACAGGATGTGACAGGGCAAGAGACGTTTCCTTGAGGGTTTATGACCACCCCCCAGGGTTTCTGAGGACTGGAGCTCGGTTCAAAAAGCGCCATCACCAAGGGCACCCGTTGCGCCCCACCAAACTGGCAACGATTTCAACAGAAGCCTAGTAAATGTATAAACAAACTTTATAAACCCCCTTTGGTTTCATCCCCTATTTAAAATCTGGCTATTGAACTTTTCTAGAAGCGACGGCTTTTCTCACCCACTCTAATTTGGCTGAAAGCAAGGAGCAGGAGGAAAAGTTTCTTAACGTTTAAACCAGCTCTGCAGGATCTGTCCCCGTTTCTGGCTGGTTTCTGTCTCCCCAAACTCATGGAGGACAAGTGACCGCGGGAGCTGGGCAGTGCCGAGCGATTCCCATGTGGGACTGACAGGTGTGCCGGGATGGAGATGTGAGACTGGAGCTGGATCAGGATGCGTCCGTGTGCTGGTGGTTTCTGCGCGGTTGAAGGGCTGCAAGCCCTGGGCTGTGCCTGGATTGGGGCATTTTGTTCAACCCCTACTGCTGATTTTGAGGGATGGACCTTCTGCACCACAAAAGCCTGTGGGATGTTCCAGGGAGCTTCTTGGAAGATGTTGGTGGCCAAACCCCCTTTCCTACCTACTCACATCTCCTAAAACACTCTTCACCCCAGTGTAGCTCAGAGCTCCCCACTCCCCCATAGAAACCTTGGCTTTCCAGCTCAGTTCTCTGCCACGCTGATTTTCCACTCCATCTCCATACTGCAGGGAGGCAGCTCTGTGCCCAGGGCGCCTGCCTGGTTCCTCTGGTCTCCTCAAAGATGAGTCTTGGGAACAGACCAACATCTTTTCCCCATTAGCTGAGGCATCACAGGCTTGTGGGACCAGATAAGTGCCACCTTAATTGCTGGCAGCGTGCGCCTGACAGGTTTACAGCGTGCAAAGTCGGGCCAGATCGCTTCTACCGGAGATGCTTTAAGAATTCCCAATCAGCTTTCCAAAAATGAGTGTCGCTAAGTGCTCTGCGGCCTTGGAGAAAGGACAAGGAAGGGGATGGGTTGGGTCCCCTGAAGACTCCCTGCCATCTGCAGGAATCAGATTTGCTGACACCTTGTTGGTGTCAGCAATTGAGAACTGGTTCCCCACCCTGGTGGGCTTCCAGGAATGAGTTTTGTAACTGCACAAAGTTAGTAAGCAGCTCACCGCTCTCTTTCTTTTGCCCCAAAGCAGGGCTCAGGGAGCTTACGGAGAAAGCTGAACCCTTGTCTTTGTCCATTATAATCTGGGGGTTCATTTGGGGCACGGCTGGAGGCATCGGCTTGATTGTCCAACCCCAAGGTCAGAGGGGACTCCAGAGGCAGCCCCCAGCCACCTTCATCTTTGCTGTATTTATCTTGCACTGATTACAATTTCCGCTAAAGGAAAAAAAAAAAAAAGGCAGAGAAGGGGGAAAACGGCGCGGATAACGTTACCGAATAACGAAAGATGACATGGGGAGGAGGATGGGGAGAGGGAAGCGCAGGGGTTTTGTGCAGCCCGGCGTGCTTCGCTAAAAAAAAAAAAAAAAGCCTTAAATTGCCAAATTGTGTTAGAAAAGATGCAGGTCTTTTTGCCCGTGGTGTGGGTGAGTTCTGGGGTGTTGGATGCAGCCTGGGTAACCTCCAGCCTCCTCTCTGCCATGCCCAATCTCAGCAGTGCTGCCGTGCAGGAGCACCGACGCTGGCAAGCTGCCCTGCCACTGGGAATTAGGGACCGACTGATCCTGTCCCAGTTGCAAAGGGAATGGCCCCAGTGCTGCCGAGTCAGAGCCGTGCTGGGTCAGCTGAGCGCCAACCGAGCCCGCTTTTCCAGCTCCCACTTTTTGCCTCCTTGCTTCCGCTAGCTTTCCATAGGAAGGATTCGGCGAGCTTCAGCTGCCGGAGCCTGGGCGCTGGGCTTGCCAAGGGGGGGCCCCCGCACTGGCAGGGCCCCCAGCTTCCCGCGCAGCAGCCGCCGAGTACTGTAAAGAGGTAATTTTCACTAGATTTCCACCGAGGCTTCGGCTTTGACTTACGACCCCCATTAGCGAGCGATAAACGACCTCCGTGCAGCTGTGATCCAGACCTAACCAGCACTTAAAATCCCAGCCGCTCGCACGCCTGAGCCCCGGGGACCACGACATCCCCCGGAGGGGCAGCTCATCCTTCTGGATGGCTTTCAGTGGTGGGATCCATCGCCAACCGTGCTCGATCTCCCGCCGGGGCGCAGCTCCCCTTTGGACACTGGTCTGAGGAGTTTCATTGCAAAAATGCTCACCCCAAAGCGTGGAGTTCACCCAGCAGGGTCCTTGTGACCTGCAGCGGTCACCTTGGCTGACTGCAAATCTGCCTCTGCCCTGAATGATGCCGCAAAAACCCCTCCCTTGCGCCACCACGGCCTGGGACGGAGTTTTTCCGGCTCTTGGCTTTGGGGTGCAAATACCTCCCTTTTTTGGGGGCCATGCCAGGGGAAGAGTTCAACCCTCTCCTGCAAAAAACCCAGGCGACGTCTCCTCCAACGTGTTTCATTTTCCATTGCGCCGCAGAGCCCGGAGCCCTGAACGGTTTTCTGCCATTAAATTATTTCACGCGTTCCATTTATTTGCGAGCAGTTTGCCAAAGACCTTGTAAGCTTTAAATTTTTCACCCCCCCTCAGCCAAATGATCAAATCTGCCGTAACATTTACTTCCCTTCTCCTCCTGGAATGGCATTTCCCCACCCCCCTTTTTTTTTTTCTTCTTGGGTATAATTTAAGGGTTGAAATAGCCTGGAGGGAATTAGCTGTAAATTCTTCCTAAGACAAATAAATTCAGCCCTCTAAGTTTCTACGTTTTTCAAACTGTTGAGAGACGTTTTGGGTTTGTTTTACTTGAAATAATGATCGTGGCATATCTGACCCTCAGGCTGCGGCCGGCTCTAACCAAATAAATAGCTTTTATTAATTAAGGTTTATCCTTAACAAATAAAACCCCAATTTGATCTCGGCCGGCTGAATTAGCAAAAATAAACAACGGGTTCTCCGGGCACTTGATGTGGATTTAACAAATTAACGCTGGGCCTTCATCAGGGAAGCCGCAGGGTGGTGGAGGCCCTTTAACAGCCAAGAAATCCTTTGGAAAAACAATGTCTTTCGTTTCTCCCATGGTCTCTCTCGGTAAACATGTGCACTCCCTTCATCCCTTTCTATACTCGGGGGAAGCGAGGAGAGCTCCGGCGATGACGTCCACCAAAGTTTCATGTGCAATTGTTTAACTTGTTCCTCTAAATCATGCGATGGGGAGGAAGCGTTTCCCTTCGGATCGTGGCGAGGAGTGCCGGAGAAAAGCTCTGGAGTTTGCAAATTGCCCACCCCATGGCATCCGGCTCCTTTTTATCCTGTAACCTTCAGCTGAGACCCCCAGAGCCCAGGGGTGGTTCAGGGGGGTGAGTGCAGCTGAACCCCCTTTTTAAGACCACTGCCAGCGTTTCCCTGCCTTGGGATGCAATTGGGAACAGCCCGGGAGCCCTTGCAGGGGGGTTATGTGCCCACCCTGGGCTTCGCAGTGAGGGGGGATGGCAGGAGGGATGCTCCACAGGTCAAAGGGGAGCTGGGGGCTTGTCCCCACCTGTGGGTGCAGGTAGAAAAGGGTTTGTCACAGAAGCGATGCTGGGAGCTGCCTACACCACTACAGGTCTTTAATATCCCCAAAACGTCTTGGGAAACCTTGCAGGGCTACGAAGCAGCTGGGAAGGTGCCCCTCCATGTGTGCTGGGTCACCCAACTGCGCCTTTCTTGCACCCATCAGTGAGCCCAACCTGGGTGCAGGGGACCGATGTGGCGTCACAGTTCAGCAGCAAACCCACATTGGTGTAACTCTGTTTTCGAGGTGGTTTGATCACGCTACCTGGGGGGGAAGCCCCTTGGGGCCACCAACCCCTGCCCACAGGGTGCTGGTCCCAACTTTGCTCAGCATGATGCTGTGAGGTCCAAACTCATCCCAGGAACAACCCGCGGGCACAGGGGATGGGGTATCCCTGGGGAATGTTGGCTGCCAACTCCTTCCTGGGCTCTCCCACTGCTGGGAGTGGGCTCCGACCTCCTCACCCCAACCCACCGCCGCTCCCTGCTCCCCCTCTAGCCCAGACCCAGCCTCATGAAGACCCCGGGAATGCCAGAGGCTCGGGGCAGGGGGATTGAAGCCAGGGGGGTCCAAATGTGCTGAGTCCAAAGGAAACTTTCTCGGCTCAAGTGGCGTACATGAAAAATTTAAGAGAGGGGTAAGTCTCAGCTACTGGAGAAACGTTACAGCAAAATGTTTCCGAGGATGTTTCACCTCATTAATTGTGAAAAAACTGAAACGCTGACACGTTTTTACAGGCTGCCAGTTTTGCTGGGGGAAAAGTGTCTCTGTTAAAAAGGAGCAGCAAAAGCCTGGACCAAGAAAGAGGCCAAGGCTGTCCCGGGAGGGCCTTAGCCTGCGCTCACTGACAGGCAGCAGCAGACTGTTTTATGGTTATAGAGCTGCTGCCACGCCAGCCAGAAACCACCCAGCGCCGCGGCTCGCTGCCCCCGGCAGCGGACACCCCCTTTTTGGGAGGATCCTGCCCGGTGATGCTGCGACACCGGGGATGCTCCGTGCACAGCCCGTGCCCCTCGAGCCCGAGAGGCTTTTCCCCTCGCACCCCCAGAAGCTGTGATTGCCGCTGGGCGGGGATGCCGGGGATGGTGTGGGGTGCCTGAGCATGTCCAGCTGAAACCCTGAGCAAGTGGGGAAGGTCCTGGAGACCTGACTGAGCAGCATCCCTGCACCCAGGGATGCATCCGGTCTGTGCTTGCAACCCGACGGTGGCACTGGAGCCTTTCTTCGGCTCATCCCCATCATTAGTGCAGCAAATGCAAAAGGAACGGGATGCTTAGCTGGGTTTTGGGACCAGGAGGAATCTGGAAAGGAGGAGCCCCATGCTGCAAGATGCTACCTCTCTTAGGAACGGTCCCATTCCAGCAGAAACCACCAAATTCACTGGTGAGAACCACAAGAGGATTCAAAGCCATCTCTTCACCAAGGGCAGCGGCAATTTATCTGTAGCAAACCCAAGCACGCAAGAGGGACAAGATGAGGAGGTCACAATAAGGAGGGGAGGAAAAGAACAGATGAAGGAGAGAAAGGAAGAAGGGGATGAAGAGAAGGGAACTAGATGCTGGAGAAGACAGGAGAAGACCTAGCTGGCCAGGCTGTGTGCTGTGATTTATAGAGGACATCCTGGCAGTTGAAAACTGGTGAAATCCCCGGGACTGCAGTCGTCTGTTGCAAGTAAAGTCTTGAGGTTTTGATGTGCCCAGCACTCCCAGAACACTTCACAGCCCTTCCCACCATGCCGGAGGCTGATGCAGAGGCCCAGTCTGGTGCTCACCCAGATGAGGCCAGGCCCCGGCAGCTGTTTTGGCACAACCAGCTCCTGCATCAGCGGAAGCCTGGGAACGGGCTAAGGAACGTCTTTGGCCATGAAGCTCCAGTGGGAAAGGACTGAGCAAAGCAAGAAATTCCCCACTGTGGGAAACAGTCCCATCACCTGTCTCTTAACCTGGGGCAGGAACCACCTGCCCAAGGACAGGTCTTTGGAGAAGGAGCCATGCCAGGCTCACCGGCTCCGGGATGCACCCCAGCAGCCTGGCCCTCGGCCCCAACCCTGCAGCAGGATCCAGACCCCATAGCCTGGCACCATCAGCATCCCCAGAAACAACTGCTCCAGAAACAGCCTCTAAAGCCATGCGATGGTGCTGGCGCTCGGCGTGGGGCTCGGCAAAGCCTCTCGCTGCGCTTTCCCAGCCACCCTGGCTCCCACACACCCCGGGAGTCGGGGCCGGGGCCATTGTGCAGGGCTGCAGGGCTCAGACTGCCTGGCTGCGCCCGCCGACGGGTGGCACCGGCCCAGGGCATCCAGCCCGGGACCCAGAGTGTTGAGCATATCCCTTGGGCTGGTTGATCCGCAAGCAAAAAATTCCCTCCCAGGGCTGTGCTCGTGCAACGGGTGAGCCCAGTCTGGTGAGGGGCTTTCAGGAGCTGCCAGGAGCATCCCGTGCATTCAGAGGACGCTACAACCGCAGCTTGACACAATGCGCTGTCCCGGCTCCAGCACTGCCGTCGCCTCCATTGTGTCAGGTCTCTGTGGGGATGGAGCCGCAGAGGAGCAGAGCGGGGGGTGAGCCAGGGTCCTACTCCATGATGGGTACCCCGATTTTCCCCCCTAAAGGCTGGGCAGGGCAAGGACACGAGCCTCCTGGGAACGGTCCGTTGTCTGCATGAGTTTGGCAGGGACGGTGGCACTGCGGCAGTCACTGCCAGGCACCCTGGTTGGTTTTTGTGGTTGGAGTCCAGCCAGGATCTGGCATCTTCCCTGCTTGTGGCAGAGGAATGTGCAGCTCGAGAGGGATCACTCCCCTCTGGGTTTCCCCTTTGCCTAGATGGGGCTGGGAGCATCGAAAAACTCATCTGCGATGGTGCCGGACTGGAACGTCCCCTGAAAATGCCAAAGACGGGGAGACAGGATAGACACAGCGACGTGGTGCGTGTGGTGCCGCAGCTCCCGGCTTTGCTCCGGAATGCTCAGAGGACATGCCAGACCAAAGGGCTCCTCAGGCAGATGCTCATGGCTGTGGGGATGGGGTGGCAGGAGCCGCTTGGCCTCGCAAACCGAGCCCTCACGGCACAGCCAAACGCCTCGGGAAAAGGCACCATGGTGAGTCTGAAGCATCGAGCTGGGCCAAGTACAGAGCAGCACCGGCCGACAGAGGGGCAGGAATTTTAATTTTGTTCTCCCGCAAATCTGCCAATCCCCACGGCGGAGACTCAGCGACCAACAAAAGGCACTGGCTCCCCCCCAGCCGCCGGCAGCCGGGAGCCTCCCTGGCGAGGGTTTTTTCACCAGAGGGGTTTGTTTTCACTTCCCAACGAAGAAAACTTCTTGGGATGGGACAAGATGAGCACTTGGGCTGTCCTGCACCTCTCAGGGATGTTCCTGAGGATGGAGCCCTCAGGTACCCACCCGGAGGCAGCAGCCCCGTTTTGCCAGCCCCAGTTATACTGCACGTTAAAAGAGCTGAGTGCGGAGAGTGGCAGCACTGGTGATGGGTAACAGATGTGTGAACGGGCTGCTGCGCCGTGAAGGAACGGCTGGTCCGGGCGTTGCTGTCAAAACACCGGGGTTTGGGTCAGCCCTGGGCACTGCAACGAGGGGGTCTGGGCAGACAGGATGGCCACAGCAGCTCCCTACAGCGAGTGGGATGCTGGGATGGATGATGCCAGGATGGACAATACCAGGACAGACGGACCCCATCCTGCATCAGGGCTGAGCGGGGCGGTTGCTGCTTCTCTCCCCGTCCTGCAAACCTTTTAGGCACCGCTCGGTGCATCTGTGGTGCAGACACAGAATCACAGACGTGGAGGTGCCCACACGGCTCACCCGCGGCTGCCTGACGTAGCAGGTTCCACGGTTTCCCAGCAGGACACGGGAAATGTGTAAAGAATTAATGTTAATGAGACTTGTGCAAGCGCCGGCCCCGAGAGCAGCACCCGCCTGCGCTTGCAAAGCTCCACCAAAACCTCGGCTTTAACTGCAGAGCGGGTTTCCCCGAGGGCTGGGAAGGGGATGGATGGCGAGTGCCCCAAACCATCGTGGTGTCGAGAGCTTGCTGGGGCTTTTGCATGGTGTTTAAAAAATAAAACTAATCAGCCAAGGCTGCATAGCAGGAATGCTGCGTAGAGGGCTGGCTCCCAGCCACGGACCCCTGGCATGGCGATCCCAGCCTTCCTCTCTTCCCCAGCCTGAAAAAAAAGCGGTGGTTTCTTGAAATTCAATAAGTAAAAAACCCCCTAGCAAGGCAGCCCCGATGGCATCTGGCACTGAAACCCAACACCAGCCCACCAGGTTACAGCACAGACCCCTTTGCATCAGGGGTGTTGCCAAGGGGGAGGGAAAAGGACGGGCAGGGACCGGGGGGGAACAGCAGGAAGCCCCCCCGTGTCCCCTCCTGCCACCCACCTGACTCCCTTCTCTTTTTAGAGGCCAACGGGGTGTGTGTCACACCCAGGCCAAGATGCCACTCATTTGATCGGTGAGTGCCGGCACCTGCTGAGAGCCAGTCTCTCGGCCACCGACCAGCGTCCCTGCACTGGGGACACCTGCACATTTGGCCGGGGCCTGGGATGGATGTGAGCCCCCAGCTGGGACCCCATCCCACCACTGCTCTGAGGAGGACCCTCATGGGCGCCTGCACGCACAGACGTCCCGGAAACCCTCGCCAGCAAGCAGCATCGCTGTCCTCCGGTCTGGTTTTCATTTGAGGTCGGTGGCCTCTCGCCAAATTTATTGTAAAACATTCATTTTAATAAGTGGCTCGTATCTTTTTTTTTTGTTGTTTTTAAACCCAGCCCGGTTAACTGTTTCCAGGTTAAAGCAGAGCCGTGCGTGGCAGAGATGGTGGGGACGGTGGGGACAGTGGGGATAGGACATCAGGCAGGTTGCTGGGGACAGGACACCAGGAGACACCTTGGAGATGCCAGGGTGGGGGCAGCTGCGTTGAGGTCCTGCTTCTACACAGCCCAGCAGAGCTGAGACCATCACCCTCAACACTCTGAATCTTCATCCCCTCCAGGTGCCCAGGGAGCCCAAGCACCATCTTGCCACACTGGGGCCCCTGACCCCAGCACCCAGCTGGCTGAGGCCCCAAAATCCAACCAGAAGCGAAGTGGGGGACATGCTGGCACCGGTGGTTGGGGTCCCAGGGTGTGAGTCAAGGATCTCTGGACACTCTGACACAAATCCCATTAAAACATAACCCTCGATAGGTAACTGGGACGTGCTGGACGTGGGAAGGGCTTTGAGAAGTGGACGGTGCCTGGTAGTTTAGTTTCGACATTTGTTTCAAGTTTTATGAACCTCTAATACTAATAGAAATGCTTCAGTGTCTTTTAATTTAAACGAAAACAGTTATTTTTTTAATTTAAAAATTCCCCTGAGGTATTTACAACCCCCAAATTACAGCCATGTGGCCGGCCCAGCCGAGAAAGTGAAATCGGTGAGGAAGGAGCGTGGCGGCCGCCCCGGCCCGAGCCCAGCCCAGCCCAGCCCCAAGCAGCACTGTGCCGGTGGCCGCCTCCACGTCACCCGTGTCTCCTTCACAGCACCTCACAGACGGGCTCTGCTTTGCACCTTTACTGGGCACAGGAGCCCAGTTCGTGAGGCAACCAGCCCCCTGAGCTGCCAGCCACAGCTTTTCCCAGCGGGATGGCATCCTTCTGTCTTTCCTGCCTTCCTTCTGTCCTTCATTTTTTCGTCCTTCCCTCTCCCTGCTCTCTGTTCCTTCTCCCTTTCCCTCTCCAGGACCCACACCAGGCTGCGGCGAGCAGGGGCGGGAGCAGCCCCACAGCACCAGCGGGTTTGGAGACAGGAGCTGCCCCTGCCCGTCACCCCCTCCTGCACCCTCCTCACCCCTGCCACTGCCAGACCCAGTGCTCCCTGTCACCTGTGTGCTGGGTTCCCCTCAGCATCACCGCTACTCGTATTCCCAACACACCCCTAAAGCAACACACACCCACCCCCCCAGCCCCCCTACATGGCTCTGGGTGCAACGCAACCCCTGCCCCAACACACACACAGACTGCAGGGCACTGAGCAGCTTGGGGTGCAACACAACACCCCTCTAAAAACACACACACACTGCAATGCCTTCTACAACTCGGGGTGCAATGCAACCCCACCACCTAAACAGTGCCCCACGCGACCTGGGGTACCACTCAGTCCTCCTGCATGACTCAGGGTGCTGCCCCCAGCCTGCTCCAGCACAACCAGCCGCCCCAATCCTTCTGCTCCAGCTCTGTCTCTGGGCTGTTCCCCACACCCCCCAAAGCTTGGCTTCCGTCCCTGGGAGGAGCGCCCGGGGCTGTGCCCCCTCCCCAGCGCCCCGCTCGCTGCCATGTGCTCTCCCCCGGCTCCCCTGCCATGTGCTCTCCAGTTTCCTCGCGTGTGAAGCCGGCAGCCTCTCACATTCGGTGGCTGGAAAGGATGGCGCCTCTCCACATCTGGTTCAGAGCGCGAGCCTGGCGCCTGGCTTAGCCGCAGTCTCCATTCAGAGACACACAGACTTTAATAGACTCATACAATTCTTCCTGATCTATCACTGCAGCCGCAGCTGAAAAGCTGCTTTATTATATGCACTCCAAAGGGGGACGAGGAGGGAAAGGGGAGGGGGCCGGCGGCTGGCGCTGCCGCTCTCTCGCGGCTCCCAGCCCGCCCGGTGTCCCTCTCCCAGGACCTGAGCTGCGTCTCCCCTCCCAGTCCTGCCCCAGCTCCTGGAGGCCATTTGCTACCCCCAGCCCCAGGGTGAAGGAGCAGGGCCATGGCCTCCTTACGCCTCCTGCTCAATTAACACCTGTTTGCACCCCAGCAGCGCGCGTGGCCCGGGCAGCCCCCTGCAGTCTCTAGCAGAGAGGACCCCTTAATATCTCCAGAGGGGCATCACTCCCCCCTGAGCGGGGATGATCTCCCCCAACAATTCCCCTCTGAGCTGGGCCAATCTCCCCACCATCTCCAACATCAATGCCCCATCTACCCTTCAACTCCCTGCTGGTGGATCCGGAGCTGCTGGACAGGTTGCCCAAGGGCGAGGGGCTGCCCCATGGGCAGCCAGACACCCCCCCACTCCGTGCCCCCAGCAATACCCCCAGGCAGGTCCCAGCGCTGTGGCTGGTTTTCCCGGGGGAAGTGCAGGCAGGGAAGCATCCGGCATGGGATGCAGTGCGCAGACGGAGTGTTTTGTTGCACCGTGGGAAGGCTGGAAAACATCACCCACAGCCATGTGTCCCTCGGGCGAACGCGAATGTTGGGAATGCCTCAAGGGGTTTTAGTCTTTCTTTTAATTCTCAGAAATTTGGGGGCGTCCAGTGGAAAACAACCTAGTTCTGCCATGCCAGGGCAGTGCTGGCCAACAGGCGTCGGAAAAACGCCTTGAAACCCCAAATCAGTCATTCCTCCTCCAGAGGATTTGCTTTCTCCATCCTTCCTAACCCGGCCGGGGCATCACTGGCCCTGTGAGGACACTGGGAGCGAGCAGGGGACGGCTGCCTCTGCCCACTGCGCTTTCACCCTCTTCCCAGTCACTTTTTCCAGCCAGGAAAAAACTGATTTACATTAACCCTGGTTTAAATCCTTGCCTGTTCCCAGCTCGGCCTGGCCACAACCCATTGCCCCAGCATTAGAGAGGATGCTCTGAGCCTCTCCATGGCTCGGGGATCACATCCGGGGAGGATAACTCCTTCCAGCTCCTGCTCACGCCGCAGGGAGGGGACGAGGTGCCAGCCTGAGGACACCAAGTCTCTGCCAGCCCCAAAGCACTGCATCCTGCTTCAAACCTCATCGCTTCAGCTGAGTGATTTTACAGCTTTGGCGAAATAATTCCCCGTGGCTGAAGGAAATCAGCCCTGGGAGAAGGGGTGATCAACCCTGCTCCCTGGGAGAGAGGAGGTTTCTAACCAGGCAGCCTCAAAGCCCCAAATCATTTCATCAGCCTCTCAGCTACAGACACACACCCAGGCTCTCTTAAAATGCTGATTCGTTGAAATTCACCCATCTTGGCTGTGCGGAGTCGAAATTTCATATTTTTCCTGTGAATCAGCCCCGTTCCCTGAAATAACAGCCCAAAAGGAGAGGGGAAATAGTCTTGCACTGAGCTGTTCCTGATTGAGCTAGACATAACAGCCCAGGGGGGGGACAGGCAAGGTGTCCCCACCCCCCAGCACCCTCCTGGGCTGGGCACGGGGCATTTTAGCTGCTGCTGGGGCTTAAAGTACATCAGGGGGTGCCTCCAGAGCTCCCAAGGGAGTGGGGCAAAGCCCCGTGTTCCCACCACGTGCAGGACCCTCCAGCTGTCCCATCTGGACCCTGCTGAGGGGTGGCTTTTTCAGCTCTGCCCCATGCTCCTGTGCCCTGTCCCCACTGGAAAGGGAGGTGGGAAGGAACAATGCCCATGAAAACCCAGCTCACTGAGGGTGCTGAGGGGAGAAAAATCCCAGCAATGAGACGTGGAGGGGGGGGAGTGATTTTCCTGCCCTCCTGACCCAGTTAAGGCTGCTTCGACTCTCGAGCTCTCCCAGCAAGAGGGGACCCACCTCCCCAGGCCTTGTTTTTTGGGGATGTGCTTTCTGTGCACTTTTTCCTTTGCACTCTGGCAGCGGCTCCCCCAGCGCAGATGGGAGTGTGTGCAGGGACCCCGCAGAGCCCTGCAAACGCTGCAGAAAACGTGCTGGTATGTATTTCCCTGCACCCCTGGGGAGGGCTCTGAGCAAGCAGGGCGGCTTCCCGGGGCTGCAAAAACCCTGGCTCCAACCCAGAGCCCCCCCTGAGCTGGAGTAGGGGGAGCCTGGAGCCCAGGTGGGGGTGTTCAGCCCATCCAGGGGCAAATTTTCCCTGAATTGGAGCCCAGGTGGCAGCAGTCAATAAGAGCCTGTGTAGAGCATCCTCCTAGTACATGGGGAGCGGGTGTCACTGCAGAGAGGAGGAGGATGGTGAGTGAGTGTTACCACGGGAGGAATGGGCTGGGGAGGGGATGTCACTGCAGGAGGAGCAGAGTGGTGACTAGGTGTCACCCTTGAGGGCTGGTGGGGACAGGAAAACAGAGAGCAGCGGTACCAGAGTTTACCCTAAGCCAGAAGCCTCATGAGACCTGGGGTCTCCCAGTCATGAACCTCATCTCCAGATCCCTCCTTGCCTGTGCCCAGCAGTGATTGGTGCTGCTCTGGCTGGTTTGGGCAGGGCTGTGACCTAATTCAGCCTCTCATCCTGCCTGTACCTGGGAAAAGCATCGCTCCCACTCATCCCATGGTTTTTGGATGGGTAAGACCAGGAGGGGAAGCCTGGCTGCAGGGATCATGCTGCAGGTTGGGGCTGTGCCCTGAAACAACCCATGGGGTGCAGGGTGGGTGGTGTCCCTCCCCATAGCCTTTTTTATTCTTGACTGGGATATGCTGGGCTCCTTGTGAGCGGCTGGAAACCGTCTGGGTGATCCAGGACACGTCAGGCTCCCCATCCATCCCTCGCCTGTCGCCAGCCTCACACTAAAGCGCAAACAAATGTGGAGGGCCGGGAGGCGGGCTGGGGTGGGGAGCTCCCACCCGGAGTCATTGGCACTTACTCAATAGGTGCTGACGGAGGCTGCACTGGGGACCTGCCAGCATCGGGCACTGGGCAAGTGCTGGTCTTGGGCATAAGGCCTGGCTGTGTTGTCCCCTCCCCTGGGAACCATCCCACTCCAGCAGCCCTGTGGCTACTGTCCCTGCATGGAAGAAAACCCCTTGTCTTGGAGTCTGCAGCCCTCAAAGCTCTCCAGGAAGGGAGATGTCCCCAAGCAAGCAATGGGGACAGGGAAGGTGATGTCCAGTCATTGAAAATCATGGCAGTGCATGGATGGCTCCTGTCCCAGTGCCACCCAGCCTGGCTGCACTGGCCTTACAAGGACTGAGACAGTTCACCTTCCCCCCTACTTTGGAAGCCACTGTTCCTGGCTCTGCCACCCAGGGACCATCTCTGCCAAGGGCCCTATAGAAGATCTGCCAGCCTGGGAAGATGCCACGGACAGGGACTCCTGCGCTGTCAACCCAGCAGCCCAGCCTTGCTGTCAGCCAGCAGGTTGTGTCTCACCCCAGTGCCCTCATACCTCAGAATGGGGCAAGCATGTCCTGGTGCCACCCTGAGCAGCCAAGACCTCCGCTGTCCCCCTCCTTTGGTGGACAGAAGTACAAGAGTCTCAGAGAGCTGTGGCCATGTCCACCGGACACTTCGGAAAGTCCCTTCCCCTCCATTGACCTGAGCTGGGGTCCTGACACCCCATCCTTCCCTGAGTGGTCACCCAGAAACCAAATAAAGCCTCCCAGCAGAGGAGCTTGGGGGATTTCCAGCGCTTTTGGGGCTGTGGAAAGCAGAAGGGTGCTGGGGAGAGAGGGGTGTGATGTGTCTGGGGTTATGGGGCAGGGACACCTCAGCCAGCTCCCCATGCCCAGGGCCCAACCCCGCTGGCTCCAGGGGTCCATGCTGCCCTGAGCCAGGCACAGGGGATCAGCCATGAGTTAATAACACTGGTTTTAGTGGCAGCCGAGCCATGTACGTGCATGGGTGTCCCAGGGAAGGCAGATCTCCACAGGCACATCCCAGCCTTTTTCCAGCAGCACTGTTACAGGGCTGCCTCTGGTCCCTGCAGCCAGAGGAGCTGAGACGTCCCTGAGTTGTGCTTTGGGAAGGCAGAGAAGTGCAGCCAAACATGTGCTATGAGCCAGGACCAGCACAGCCCCTGGGCTGGGCCACGATGGGGACATCAGTGAGGATGGCTCTGCCCCACGGAATGTGCCTGAGCCATGGGAGCAGCTCAGGGCAATCAACCACCACTTGACCCTAAAAGCAAATCCCTTCCCCTTTTCCACTGTTACCACGTCCCTGCCTCACTTCTCCCTTTTCAGCTGTCCTCATTTATGTAATTAAAGCCAATTTGTTGTAGCATCATCTTAATCCCCTCTGCCCCCTCGGGTGTAGCCTCTCCTCTCACTTCATCACTGCTCCACTCAGCCCCAGCGTGGGTCAGAGGGTCTGGCCACCCCGGGAGTAAGGAAGGGGCCCCAGGAGCTGTCCTGCAAATGGGATGCCCAAGGGCCACCACATCTCACCAGTCCCACTTGGCTGCAGCCAAACAGGCAATACATGCCCCATGCCTGAGGATCCCCTCGGAGGGGCCGCGGTCCTTCCTCGGAGCCCGGCTGCGACAAAAGCGACTCTTTCTGAGTTTTCAGCCCTGAAGCGACTGCTGGAGCCAGCGCCCAACTCCCTCTCCCATCCCCAGGCGGCACCAAAAGTAAGTTCATTGTTTGAAAAGCCATCAGTCAAGGCCTGCTGGCTAAAATTACCCTCCTGCTTTATCATCTTGAGAACATTAAGGGCTGTTGTTAACAGATGTTTCGCGTTACACATTATTTGTTAGTCTAATGAAAGGAGGTGAACAAGCTTTCAAGACCTCAGAAGTTGTGCGGAAGATTTTCGATGGGAGGCTGCTGCATTGCTCCAGGGGAGGACGAAGAAGATGAAGATGAGGATGGGACCTCACCACCCTGTTGGTGTTTCCCCACTCTTGCCTGGCTTGTGGGATTCCTGCCTCTTAATTTTTGAGAGCAAGTGTTGCACGGATGATATTTGTACTCGTCGTCCCCTGCGGATGTGCTGGATGCCAGTGTGGGGCTGGGGCCAAGGCAGTGATCGAGCAGCCCCCTTGGATGGAGAGGGAGGTGAAGATGGCTCTGGTCCTTGGTGCCAGCAGGAAGGGATGTGCCAGCCCTGTGAGGGATTAACGGAGGAGCTGCTCTTGGAGAAGAGACGTGCCCAAGGAACGCTGGGGGCCTGCCCACCCTCCCCAGCTGGGAGGTCTGTGGGACCAGAAGTGGCAGGTGAGGGCAAGGAGGACTTGAATCCCTCTCTCCAAAGAATAAAACCCTGCCTTGAGCTTTCCCAGCTCTGCCGGGCTCGGGAACAGAAACCTCCTCCTGCTGCAGCTGCCAGAGGAAGAGGAGAGGCTTTTGTCAAGGTCACAGTCTACTGGGCACAGCCTGGGGCTGCCAGAGCACCCCTGTGCCAGCTCTGCCAGCACGACTCCCTGGCCCCCAGAAAGCCCTGCATGGTGTAGAGGGTGCCAGCACATAGAAGCAGCCTCGGGGCTGCTCTTCCTGCAGCCTGCTTGTGCCATCACCCTGATAACTGCTTCCCAGCCGGAGCACAGATCCGCATCCTGCAGACACACTCAGGTACCAGGCTCCATTTTTATTGACAAGCCCCCTGCCACCCACCTGTGGGGCTCCAAGCTTGCATCTGGTGACAAAACCCCACGATGGTGAAGAGGAAGACGAGAGAAAACGCTGAGAGGCTGTTTTGCTTTAGGATGCCAATAAAAGATAACGTTACCAGTAAAAATTCCTCTGCTGTCACCATGCTGATGCCAAGAGCATCACAGATGGGTAGCAAAAGGAGGGTGTTTGCCTGGATAGTTCAAGTCTTCCCCATCTCTATTTAGGGGATTGCATCCCAGCTCAGGCAGTGGTGAGGGGCAATGGTTCAAACAAGTTGATGTTTCATGTACACGGGTTTTCTTCTCTGTGCCCTTATTCTCCTCTTGCTTGCTGCCCTCCACTCCCATCGCTAAGGTATTTCTCTCTCCAGGTGGAATCAGAGGGAGAAAATCTTCCACTCCCAGACAGACTGTCAGAGTATCCCAGATGCTGACGGAATCTTCATTCCTGCAATCTCACCCAAACAGGTGCTAAAGGCAAAAATCTTATGTGGTCCAGTGGTGCTGGGATCAGTGGGCCAAAGCCTGCAGGGCCCCTGCCTCAGAAGGAGCGGTCTTTTAGGGTAAAAAAATGTGCTTGTGGGGATCAGCCAGCCCCCTTGCCTCTCTCTCTGGCATTTGCATCACTCTCGGATCCCACTGAGCCTCTTTGGGGTGCATTAGGAGCTCAGCAGGGTAGTAGTTTCCCTGCTATTTTGCAAACAGCCCTGTGAGATGAACCGATGGCTGCAGGCTGGGCTGGGTTTCTGAAAGCTGTGCTGATCCCATAGGGCACACTGCCCCCAGTATGGTCCCTTCAGAGGGCAAAAATCTCCCCACAGTCCCAAAGGCAATGCGAGAAGTACAAACCAAACCCAAGGGAACAGGGGAAGGAGGATNAAACGCACCTCTTGCCAGGACCGAGCGCCACGAAGCCGGGTCAGTCCCCGTCCCCTCTCCCAGTCCCTGCTCTGTCCCCGCCGGCCGGTTGATGCCGGTGCTACCGAAGACGCGCTTGCGGCAGGCGCCGGGAATCCGCTGCGTTCCGGTACCCCCGGCTCCTCCGCGCCGGCTGCGTTCTCCGGGCCAGGAAACCGAGGCGGGGAACCCCGGGGCAAGGGG